>CM045740.1:40185724-40208224 GCA_024760905.1 Plotosus lineatus | reverse complement strand
ACCACCACAAAAAAAAAAAAAAAAAAAACACGCACACACATACACACACTAGTCCTTCTCAAAAAATTAGCATATTGTGATAAAGTTCATTATTTTCTGTAATGTACTGATAAAAATTAGACTTTCATGCATTTTAGATTCATTACACACAACTGAAGTAGTTCGAGTCTTTGATTGTTTTAATACTAATTGTTTTTAATAAAAAAGTAAAGAAAAACCAAAAATCCCTATCTCAAAAAATTAGCATATTTCATCCAACCAATAAAAAAAGTGCTTTCAATACAAAAAAAAGTCAACCTTCAAATAATTATGTTCAGTTATGCACTTGATACTTGGTCGGGAATCCTTTTGCAGAAATGACTGCTTCAATACGGCGTGGCATGGAGGCAATCAGCCTGTCGCACTGCTGGTGTTAAGGAGGCCCAGGATGCTTCGATAGATGCCTTAATATATATATATATATATATATATTTTTTTTTTTTTTTTTTTTTTTTTTTTTTTGTCCAATCAGATTTCAGGTTTGCCTCACGAGGCCAGCTACATTAACATCAGCATTTTTCATGAAAATAAGAGACTGCATGCCAGTAGGTGGATTGGCTATGCAAAATTTCCCCCATGTACAAGTGAGTATGTTTCTGATTTCTTTTGACAAACCAGTGTACCATCCCAGATTTTTTCCTGCCTCAAACCCAGTTTTCCTGGGCCATGCTCCAGATCCACCACAACCCTGGATATAAAGCTGTTACCGAAGATGAATGAACGTTATTTCAAGTGTAGGTGCTTTGATTAAAATCCTGAAAATCCTGCTGGTAAATTTCCCAAAGGATTTCTTTTCCACCTTCTGAATATTGTTTAAAAAAAAAAAAAGACTCGGGAGTTGTAATCCTGGTAGACAATGCTACATTAAAGTTAACCATTCAATCGTGTTGGTGGTGAGTCCTGATGGTGTCATCTTTCATTATCAGTTCGGTTTGGATGAATACAAACAAAGGTTTACTGGCAAAACTCCACCACAGATTTGGTACCTCTTATTCAACTGATCTATATCTTGTTTTGGTTCTGTATCTGTTTACAATAACAATAAGATTATGCATGGTGCAGGGGTCATTAAAACTTGTATACAGCTTTAATTAAATGATTTCAAAAACATTGTGGCTGATACCAAGAAATAACACTGTGTTTCATCTTTATTTAATATATCTGGTAAGTGAATAGGCTACTTTAAAGTTAGAACTCATCCAGAGTTAGAATTTACATACAAAAGATAAACCAATCAAGAAGCCAAAGACAATGCTATTGAAAAGCACTACTTGAATGGTGAAGTGAAAGCATCTGACATTAATAAACTTTGACGTCTTTTTTCTTCTTTCAAGTACTGCATATTATATGCATCTATGAACTGTTGAGAAATCGTCAATGCTTTTAAAAAGCTATATTGTGCCAGCCCAAGGAAACTTTGAATGCTGAACTTTAATCCGTAATCATTTTACTGTCTGGTTACAAGAAATTTTTCTGTTCGTTTCAGTTACTGTGGCTCAGTTGAAGGATTGAAGAAATTCATATTGCAAAAGTGAGATCACTTTTAGTTCCAATATCTCATATTTATACACACACACACACACACACACAGGTATAGTCATTCTGAAGAGGAGAAAAGCGCATTCTTTAATAACCATCTATTTACAATTCAGTCAAATTCCCAGCTCTATAAATCCCAAAAGCTGCAACAACAATTTCTCTGACATGAAAAGTGCTGTTGGAACTAATAGGCAAACAGAGCTGCACCTCTTTGCCTGCTTCATTAAATCTATATCACCATAATGTGACACTTATGGAAGCTCGGGGAGTTGACGCCTCCATTTTCATTATAGCTGCCAATGACAATCTTTTACCCAAGTTACCTTGAATGAATTGTGCCAAAGTTTAATAGTGCACACCCAGCCCATACTCCACACTTTTTTATAGTTTAATATTTTTGCACAGAGTCAAAGCGAAGACACTCCCTCCCAAAATCCTGCTTTATTGCCATATCTTTGTAACTCGATGCAGAGAGAGAAAGAAACAAAAGTATTATTCAGGACATGGATCAATGGGATTCCTCTTAAAGCATTTGAAGTTATTATGTTAGAGTGAACCTGTGCATCAGGGGGCAACAGAAAAGCTGCTTGTCCAACTGCTTGTATAAGTAACATTTATACCTGGATGTCACGTCTTAAATACCAAATCAAATCATCCGCTTTGGAAAAAAAGAAAAGATGGCAAAAGGTCCCTGTCTGTCTGGTGTATGTCAGAAACGACATACATACAGTGCATGCAATACACATCAGTGGTTACTGGGGTTTTCCTTTCTTTCCAAATTAATATATTCATAAATTAATTAATGAATTTCTGCAAATCATGACTGATGTGATTCAAAAGGATCAATATGTACAGGGGTGGACAAAATAATGGAAACACCTAACATTTTGCCATAATCTTTGAACATAATTTAAATAATCAAAACTTGGCACATATTATTTTTTGTATAATAATTTTGTTCTTTGATATGTTGATGTAAAATCTTCTTTTCCTTTCGGCTATTCCCTTGAGGGGTCGCCACAGCAAATCATCTGCCTCCATCTCACCCTGTCCTCTGCATCTTCTTTTCTTGCTCCAACGACCTTCATGTCTTCCTTCACCACATCCATAAATCTTCTCTATGGTCTTCCTCTCGACCTTCTGCCTGGTAGTTCCAACCTCAGCATCCGACTACCAATATATTCACTATCCCTCCTCTGTACATGTCCAAACCATCTCAATCTAGTTTCTCTGACTTTTTCTCCAAAACATCTTACATGTGCTGTCTCTCTGATGTACTCATTTCTGATCCTATCCATGTTCGTTACTCCCAAACAGAACCTCAACATTTTCATCTCTGCTACCTTCAACTCTGCCTCCTGTCTTTTCCTCAGCGCCACCGTTTCTAAACCATACAACATCGCTGGCCTCATCACCGTCTTGTACACTTTTCCTTTCATTCTTACTTGGGTCCTTCTCATTCACACACATGTATTCTGACTTACTGAGGCTAATCTTCATTCCTCTCATTTCCAGGGCATACATCCACCTCTCTAGATTTTCCTCCACTTGTTCTCTGCTCTCACTACAGATCACAATGTCATCTGCAAACATCATAGTCCATGGAGATTCTTGTCTAACCTCATCTGTCAGCCTGTCCATCATCATCACAAACAAGAAGGGGCTCAGAGCTGATCCTTGATGCAGTCCCACCTCCACCTTGAATTCTTCGGTTAGGCCGACAGCACACCTCACCACTGTCTTACATCTCTTATACATGTTCTTCACCACTCTAACATACTTCTCTGCCACCCCAGACTTCCTCATGCAATACCACAGTTCTTCTCTTGGCACCCTGTCATATGCTTTCTCCAGATCCACAAAGGCACAATGCAGCTCCCTCTGACCTTCTCTGTACTTCTCTATTAACATCCTCAAAGCAAACAGTGCATCTGTGGGGCTCTTTCTTGGTATGAAACCAAACTGTTGTTCACAAATGATGACCTCTGCCCTTAGTCTAGCTTCCACTAGTCTTTCCCATAACTTCATTGTCTGGCTCATCAACTTTATCCCTCTGTAGTTGCCGCGACTCTGCACGTCTCCCTTGTTCTTAAAAATGGGCACCATCACACTTCTCCTCCATTCCTCTGGCATCCTCTCACTCTCTAAGACCTTGTTGAATGTTCTTGCCAGAAAATCTACTGCTACCTCTCCAGACACTTCCATACCTCCACCGGTATATCATCAGAACCAACTGCCTTTCCACTCTTCATCCTCTTCAATGCCCGCCTCACTCCACCCTTACTAATCTTTGCTACTTCCTGCTCCTCAACGGTTACCTCTTCTACTCTTTTTTCTCTCTCATTTTCCTCAGTCATCAGTTCTTCAAAGTACTCTTTCCATCTTCCCAGCACACTTCTGTCATCAGTCAATACATTTCTCTCTCTGCCATTAATCACTCTACCTTGCTGCACGTCCTTCCCAGCTCTATCTCTCTGCTGTGCCAGCCTATATAAATTATTTTCTCCCTCCTTACTGTCCAACCTAGCATAAAAGTCATCATACGCCCTCTGTTTGGCCTTTGACACTGCTACTTTTGCCTTACGCTGTGTCTCCCTGTACCCCTGTTTACTCTCTTCGGTCCCCTCAATGTCCAACTTCTTCTTAGCTAACCTCTTCCTTTGTACACACTCCTGCATTTCCTCATTCCACCACCAAGTCTCCTTATCTACTGTCCTTCCAGAGGACACACTAAGTACTCTCCTATCTGTCTCCCTGAACACATTTGCTGTGGTTGTCCGGTCATCTGGGAGCACTTCCTGACCACCCAAAGCCTGTTTCAACTCCTCCTTGAAGACAACACGACACTCTTCCTTTTTCAGCTTCCACCACTTTGTCTTCTGCTCGGCCTTTGCCTTCTTCACCTTCCTCACCATCAGCATCATCCTGCACACCACCATCCCATGCTGTTTGGCAACACTCTCACCCACTACTACTTTGCAGTCACTGACTTCCTTCAAACTACATCGCCTACACAAGATGTAGTCTACCTGTGTGCTCCTACCTCCGCTTTAATAAGTCACCCTATGCTCCTGTCTCTTCTGGAAGAAAGTGTTCACCACAGCCATTTCCATACTTTTTGCAAAATCTATCAACATCTGTCCTTCTGCATTCCTCTCCTGGATACCAAACCTGCCCATCACTTCCTCGTCCCCTCTGTTGCCTGCACCAACATGTCCATTGAAGTATGAACCAATGACCACTCTTTCACCTCTGGGGATACTCTGCATCACTTCATCTAAGTCAGTCCAGAATCTCTCCTCTTCTAGGTCACATCCTGCCTGTGGGGCATAAGCACTAACAACATTGAACATCACACCTTCAATTTCTAACTTGAGACTCATCACTCTGTCTGACACTCTTTTCACGTCTAGAACATTCTTGACAAACCCCTCCTTCAAGATTCCTACACCATTTCTCTTCCCATCCACACCATGATAAAACAGCTTAAACCCTGCTCCTAAGCTTCTAGCTTTGCTCCCTTCCCACCTGGTCTCCTGAACACAGAGTTTGTCCACATTCCTCCTCTGCATCATGTCAGCCAACTCTCTATCTTTTCCTTTCATAGTTCCAACATTCAAAGTCCCTACTCTCAGTCCTAGACTCATGCTTTTCCTCTTCTCTCTCTGCTTACGGACACGCCTCCCGCCTTGCCTTCTTTGACCAACAGTAGTCCAATTTCCACCAGCACCCTGTTGGTTAACAGCACTGATGGTGGTCGTTGTTAACCCGGGCCTCAACCCATCCGGTATGGCGGTAATATTTGTGATTTGCATGATCAAGTTTGGCACTGGTTTTACGTTGGATGCCCTTCCTGATACAACCCTCTGCATTTATCCGGGGTTGGGACCGGCGTGAGGGAGGGACACTGGTTTGTGCCCTCCCCTCACGGCTGCATTATGTTGATGTAAAATAAATGTTTTTTTTTCCTTTTTCAGATATTGAAAACATAAATCATGCCCCATAATGGCAGACCTCTCAGATTTTAAAAGATGCCAAATTGTTGGTACTCATATGGTAGGCGCTATTGTAACAAAAACTGCCCAAATGTTCACTGTTTCAAGAGGTACCGTCTCAAAAGTCATGACTGCCTTTGAAAGAGAGGGAAAAACGTCCTCAGCAAAGCACAAGTCCGCCATCGTCTCTAAAAGAGTTGGAGGGTATTCTAACTGAAGAATGGCTTCAAATTCCTTTGGAAACAATTCACAAGTTGTATGAATCAATACATATGCCAAGTTTTGATTGTTTAAATTAAGTTCAAAGATTATGAAGCCAAAATGTGAGGTGTTTCCATTATTTTGTCTACCCCCTGTAGGTCACCATTCTGACTCTTTTTCTGTTGTACAAATTAAAATCGCATTTTATTGGCAATCCAAATTTTACAATACAAAATCCAAACACATTTCACTCTGAGGAAAGACTGTAACTGGAACTACACATACAGCCATGCTGCTGAATTCTTTTTTGGAGGATTTTTACCCCATTTTCTCTCCTAATCTAGTTGTTCCCAGTTCCCACCCATCAGGTATTACCCTCCCTATCACACGACAACCACCGATTAGGTAGGCGTGAAAGCCACCGTTACATACAATACTGGCCACCTGCCTCATATTGAACGTACTTGGGGGCAGCCTACATTTATAATTACAGCATTTAGCAGACTCCCTTATCCAGTGCGACTTACAAAAGAGATGTAAAGTCTCTATCTGTGTATATATTTTTATACTGGGTTGTTAGAACACAGACTAAGTTTAACATCAGTCAAACTCAGGTAGGTGTTGTGTGGGGTTTGTGTGTGTGTGTGTGTATGCATGTGTAATATATATATATATATATATATATATATATATATATATATATATATACACATATATACACACACATACACACACACACACAGCATACAGTGCTAGTCTAACACACTCCGAGGGGAAGTGCCATCCGCCCCTTCATACTAATGAGCTCACAGATGCTGGCTGGCGATTGCTGTGAGTGACAGGGGCATGAGCGTGTGCCATCCCTCCATCCCATGGGAGTTCTGCCAGTTAGATCTCATGGACTCCCGGTCACGATGGCTGAGGTATTAACCCAAATTTGAACTTCCGCTCTCTAGAGTTCTAGTCACATACCTTGACTCTGTACCACTCAGGACCATTGTTGAATATGGTTGGTCAGAAGGCGTCGATTCATTTTTAATGTTTCAAAGCTGGAATTGAAATCATCACTTCAAGTTATCATCATCATTATCATTTGTATTGCAGGGCAGTGGTGGCTTAATGGTTAATGCGATGAGCTACTAATCCGAAGGTCGGCGGCTCATTCCCCACTGTCACCACTGTTGGGCCCTTGAGCAAGGCCTCATTTGCTAAAGTTCTATAAAAATAATAACTAGAAGTCGCTCTGGATAAGAGTGGCTGCCAAAAGCTGTAAATGTGTTGGTATTATTATTATCCAACTCTGGGCGAAGCTGGTGTACATCCTGAACAGCTCACCAGTCCACTGCAGGACCAACACTCCCACAAACAACCATTCACACCTTGGAGGAATTTGGAACAGCCAATTAGCCTAAAGGTGCATACCTTGGAAATATGGAAGGAAACCAGAGGACCTGGAGGAAACACACAGAAGCATGGCAAGAACATGCGAACTCCACGCAGAAACGCTCCTGCCGAGCCTGGAGCTAAAACTCAGGACTTCTTCCTGTGAAGCCAGTGCTAACCACTATGCCAGCATTGACAGCCCAAAGCAGACTAATACAGTTTGCCCATAACATTTTTAGAAAGACCTGCCAGTGTGTGGAGTTTGAAAGAGTCAAAGGTAAAGCTGTTTTTTTTTTTAGTTTTGTTTTTTTACATTTTTCAGCACAAGAAAGTATTTCAGCCGTCATTCAACTGCCAAGTGTAAATAGCTTCAAGTTAAAAAAAAAAGAAAAAAGTTCTCCTTTAATAAAAAAGGCAAATTTAGATGGTGTGGTAGGTGTGATTGCCATTTCAGAAAATAACACAACTAGCCTTTGAATATCTGCCAGTATTGGCAAATTCTGAAATTTTATGTGTTCCACGATACACATTGTCATTCAGACTCAACGCCTTCACGGCTCTGAAATTCAACCAACTTCCATTTCGTCTCATTTTGCTGAATTAATCTCTTGTTTTGGTGAAACAAATTTACTCTTTCATGAACCCAATGTTGCGTTTTTACTTCTTCTGTGAATAAATCTGCTGTCTAAATTTAATCTAAATGACTGAACAATGAAAAGAGACAGTACTTGTAACTATTGTGTTGAATTCCCAAACTAAAGAGATCAATACACAGTGTAGATAACTTATAGATGATAACTTATAGATGGGACATTGTGACCAGTTGACTGTGTAATGCATTAGTGGAGACTGGGGTTGATGGATGAACAAAAACTGCAAGCCAATTTTATCATCGGTAAAATGTTGCAGGGGTGAAAACGGCGTTCAGAGAATACACACACTTAATCGAAAAAGTAAAGATAATTGTGTAAAATAAATAAACAAATAAAAAAAGAGATGCTCAAGTTAAAAGTAAACAAGTACAGGCTCTGACATGTACTCAGACTTTATAAAAGAAAAAGTAAGAAGAGCATTTATCGCAAATGTTTGATTGAAAAGTGACAGCTTATATTGATTGATTGACAACTGATAAAATTTAAAATCTCTCTCTCTCTCTCAATAATTGTGTTTGGATATTTGGAGAAGTGCAGCACAAATACTCAAAAAATGTACTTGATTACAATACTTCACTACTACTTACCCCTACATACATATACAGTCGGCCCTCTACTGACGAAATTAATCCGTTCCAGTGCCTTTTTTGTAATCTCGAGTTTTCATAAGTAGAGGTGCATTTTACATGTAAAACGCGTGATTCATTCCAAGGCTCCCAAGACTACCCCATAAATCCTTTAAAAATGATAAAAGTACAGTCGGCCCCCAACTTACGAAGACCCCTGTGTACGAAATCCACGGGTTGCGAAAAACATTTTCCTGAATTTCCGTCCCCGAGATACGAGACAACCCCCTCTTACGTTTGAAATTCAAACGTGCTAATCAAAATTTTACACGACGCATGAGTTGCTCTCTCATTGGCTGTCTCTCAACATCCCGCCACACTGGCCTCTCAGATAGAGACAGAAGGAAGCTTCACTCTAGTTTTTAGTTTAGTTTTTTAAGTTGTTTAATTCAGTAAATGTTTAATAAATGTGGGTGCATTTGAGCTTATCTGGAATTCCGATCCCTCAAGGAATCAAATTAAAGTTGAGTTTGTCAAGCAGGTAATGCGCTTTGAATTCCACGTCTTGTGGGCGTGGCCCGCAGTGCGTGCGAGAGAGAGAGATAGAGAGACAGGTGTGTGTGTGTGTGTGTGTTAATAAAATGGTTTAATCTGTTAATAAAATGTTTAAATAGGTTAATAAATAATTTTCTTTTACTTTTAGCACATATTTCATGCAAAATTGGTGTACTTTTATCATTTTTAAAGGGTTTATGGGGTTCATCCAGTCCAAAGACTGGAGCTTTGGAACGAATTAGGCGTTTAACATCTAAAATACAACCCCTACTTACGAAATCCCCGCAATACGAAAAGGGCTCTGGACCAGATTAATTTTGTAAATTGGGGGCCAACTGTACTGCACACCAATTTTGTATGAAATATGTGTTAAAAAAAGAAACTTATTTACCTTTTTTAAATCTCTCAAACCACCCATGTGACGCTTTAAAGTCCAGGGGTTGCTGGTCTGAAGAACCCTCACTCCCACCACGAGGTCCTTACAGATGGCGGTTGTTTGTTCCAAAATAATCTCCTCAGTCACTGTATCTCCGCTTTTAATGCCTCCTATGCTTCAATATCGTTCCGAAATAATCACCTCCGTCACTGTATCTCGACTTTTAAGGTCTCCTTCTGCTTCAATATCGTCCCGATTGTAGAGGGGTTTCGGCCATACTCCTTTGCGATTTCGCTCAACCGCATCCTACTTTCATATTTTTTTTTATTATCTCCTGCTTCACTGCGATTGATAACGGAGCCCACTTCTTCTTTTCGGTGTCACTGGGAATCACTTTCTTGGGGTCCATGATGGATAGCGAAATATAACGCTGCAATGATCAACTCTTAAAAAAAGCCTCACAAGCCAACAGTCCTGTTCAACTCTCCTTCATGAACAAACAGGAAGTATGGGTAAAGGAATGGGTACAGTTCAGCTCCCTCCTGGCCAACGGGAAGCCAGCGGGGCGGGATGTTGGGAGACAACCAATGAGAGAGCAACTCACGCATTGTTTGAATAGCGCGTGTGAATGTTTGAATGGCGCGTTTGAATTTTTGAATGGCGCGTTTGTCATTTTTCCTAAGAAGAGGTTGTTTCATATTCAGAGGACAAAAATTTAGGAAAATGTTTTTCGTAACCTGGATTTTTTTTGTATTCAGAGGTTTTTGTAAATAGAGGGCTGACTGTACAGTGGAACTTCAACAAACGACAAATCCGGGTACTTTTATACTTTTTAAAGGGTTTAGGGGGTAGTTTTGGGGGCCTTGGAACGAATCACACCTTTTACATGTAAAATGAGGTTCAATTTATGAAAAATCCAAGTTACGAAACCACATCTAATTTTGTAAATTGAGGTACAACTGTATACTAATTTTTATTTATTATTTTGCTTTCATCTGTTGATTTGTTGAATTCCCTTTAAAATTAAGTGAATGCTTTTATAACATCAGAAATTTCACTTTTTTGTGTTAATCAAACCCAAAGCATAACCACTGCTAATCCACATTGACAGGAGCCAGTTGAGGAGGCTTGGGCATCGGGTTAGAATGTCTCCCTGGTGTGGTATCTCGAGCATGTCCAACTGGGAAGAGACCCCAGGGTCAAGCTAAAACACGCTGGAGGGATTATGTCTCTTGGCCCAGGAAGAGCTGGAGGAAGTGGCTGGGGAGAGGGACGTCTAGACCTCGTTGCTTAGGCTGCTGCCCCTACAACCTGACCCCGGATTAAGCAAAAGAAGATGAGATGAGATGAGACAAGATGAGATGAGATAAAACCCAAAGACGACAAAAGATATAAACTTAGACTCAAATTGAAAGTGAGGGTAAGAATACCAAGCAGGATTATTCAAAATAAATATTAACAAACAAATAAATAATAGGTGGCACAATAGCATAGGGGTTAGCACATCTACATCACAGCAAGAAGGTCCTGGGTTCAAGTCCTTGACTTGATAAGGATGGTGTTTGCATGCCTGCATGCCATGCTTGTGGGGTTTCCTTTGGGTAACCCAGTTTCTTCCCATAGACATGTAGATTAGGTTAATTAATTGGTTTCCGCCTCCTTGCTATATTAAGAGTGTGAAGTGGCTCGGTGAATGCATGAATAATAATCATCATCATCATCACATTATTGTTATTATTTCCGCTCCATTTCTTACCGAGTTACGGAAGCATGCTACACTCATCATGAAAATGACCTGAAAGAAGCTCACCAGGAGATGTCAGTGTAGCGTGAGACCTCAGGCTATGGTACAACAGACTGAAATGCAGCCTTTTCCTGTCCTTGTGCATGTTATTCAATCACCACATACCATAATCAAATTTTTTAAATGAGTACCTTCCAGAGTGTCCTGGAGTTACAGTTTACCTGTAATAAGGCTCAAATAACTCCCAACTGCCGCCATGCTGGATCAACACATATGCTGAGTACCGATAAACAAACTCCGCATCGGTCAAAGGAGTAGAATAATCTGGACCAGTTTGAAAGACCAGTTTTGGGTTCATGTTTTTTCACATAATTCAGGCAGGTTGGTGAAGATAGTAGGTTTGAGCACTTGCCTGTGAAGTCTGGTGGAGGAAAGATCTGGACTCTATCTACTTGTGTGTTGATCTATAAATCTTTCCATCTAAGGATTGGCATTGTTGTCGCTATCGATCTTGCGGTCTTCCTTATTTATTTTTTCAGATAAAAATCAAACTTTCTTCCAAGTTTAGCATTTGTACTCAATGCTGAACCATTTAATCCTACTTAGGTTACAAGGAGGCTCTGGAACCTATCTCAGCTGATATTGGAGGAAAAAAACAAAAAACAAAACAAAACAAAAAAAAAAACGGGGTATACCCTGAATAGCTCGGCAAGCCATCGTAGGACCGACATATACACACATCTAGGGAACTTTGGAACAGCCAAGTTACCAAATGTGCATTTTTTGAGGATGTTGGTTGAGATATTATTGGGGGTTTTTTTGTTTTGTTTTGTTAATCAAGAAGCCTCCACCTATCCATCTACATCTTCTGTATTTGGTCAGAGATATGAGTTTTTCAAAGTCCATGGGGCCCAGGTCAGTTTGTAACAGAAAACGTGTGACGATCGCAGGACTGCCTAAACGTAAACATGTATTGTTTTCCAGTAAGCCACACATAACCAACTATTAGTAACCCTTTCTGGGATCTTCACAGGAAAAAAAAAAAAAAAACACTGCTTGCTATAAGTTGAGCAACCTGAAAGTTGCCCGAACCGACGACCGGTTCAGCCGAGCTTGGCGTACAAATGTATTCTCCTGAGCTAACGGTCCACTTTTTAGCTTTGAGAGTTTGTCTACTCGCATTTGGCCTTGCAAGCGATCATACTTGTCTTTGTGACGGGTTTCAGAGTGTTGGCGCAGATTGTATTCTTTGAATACCACCATCGCCTCTTGACAGATGATGCAAACAACGGTTTCTTTGCATTGCACAAAAATAATAATCGTTTGTTCACTGTAGGATATATACCCTGCATTCTGAATCAATTTTTCTCGTCTATAAACTTTTCACGATTATTCCGTTCTATTTGACATGGGAGAGTCTCGGATTTTTGTTTCTGGGGTGGGGGGGGGGGGGGTGGTTCGGATAGGGGCACAGGCGGCAGAAGGGTGGAGTACAGTGTCATGTTCTGGGTGTGTATTAGTCTTGATTGCGTGGCCAGACTAAAAATAAGCAATCATAATGGGTCTCTGGTATTGTTCAGGGGGCCGGGCCAAATATTGAGGTGGGCCGTACCCGGCCCACGGGCCATAGTTTGGGGACCACTGTGTTAATCGGTTAAACTCAATAATTAGCGAAACGGCGCTCATCACAAGTTATGCTGTTTCTTCAGAAAAAGAGTCCCACAGATATACACGGACTCGGGTAACTACTGTAATCATCTACCAGACTCTGGTCATAAACTAAATTATTACTATATAACAAGGCAGAATATGTATGTGTGTGCCATGTTGTGCTAAAACCAATGTGCTGTAATATTTACAGAACTGTTCAGAAAGGTTTTTGCAAACCTAACGAAGCCATTTTACATTTCAACACATTAGGTTTCCAGCACAAATCTAAACAATGCAGAGTAAAAATGTTTGTCGTTCAGTTAATAAAGCAGTATATTATGTAAGAGACCACCTCTGAGACAAACCAAGTAAATAAATAAATAAAACATAATGAAGGCTGCTGCAAAAATAAGGAGCAAGTGTGACAAGTCTCGAGAAAAGCTGGAGCTGCTTGTGCAACACGTTCAGCATCACATACATTCAGGAACACAGTCCCTTATTAAACTGCACAAAGTGGACCTGGGACAACTGTGGATTTTTAAAAAAGGTTCATCACAACAAATATTGACGTGTATATACAGTATATGTGAGCAGGTCTGCCTCACAGCACGAAGGTTCCAGATTCGATTCCTGACTTCAGGGTGTTTCTGTGCTCTGTGGCGTTTGTATGTTCTTATACCCCGTGCTTGCGTGGGTTCCCTCAGGGTACTCCGTTTTTTTCCCCCAAAATCCAAAAACATACACAATAGGCTGATTGGCTGTTCTAAATTTCTCCGAGGTCTGAGTGTATGTGTGTTGGCCCTGTGATGGCCTGGCGAGCTATTCAAGGTATATCCTGTCCTCACCCAGTGTTGACTGAGATGAGCACCAACCTCCCCATGATTACTAATTAGGATTAAGTGGCTTAAAACACAATATATATCGTGTGTGGAAGATTGTAGAGATCTTTCTCTACGTTTATTCTGAAGGAATATTTGCTGCATAAAATTTCTTTCATGTCAGAATCTAAGGATCTTAAAAATTAGCTGTATCCATCCATCCATCTAGCCATCCTTCCATCCATTTATTCATCCACCCACCTATCCTTCTATTCATCCATCCATCCATCCACCTATCCTTCCATCCATCCACCTATCCATCAATCCATCCTTCTATCCATCAATCCATGCACCGACCCTATCCATCCACCTTTGCTTCTATCCATCCATCCTTCTATTCATCCACCTATCCATTCATTATACTTCTATCCATCCACCTATCTTTCTATTCATCCACCTATCCTTCTATCCATCCATCCATCCATCCATCCTTATATCCATCCATCCACCTATGCTTCTATCCAACCACCTATCCATCCACCTATCCTTCCATCCATCCACTCATTCACCCACCCACCTAATCTTCCATCCACCCATCCTTCCATCCATCCATATATCCATTCACCTATCTTTCTATTCATCCATCCATCCACCCTTCTAACCGAATGGGTTTTGTAGATTAACATGTACACTGTGTTTGTTGAAATCACTTCCTCCCCCTGAACTAATGACCTCTCTTCCATGAGGCAGACTCGGACCTTGTGGGAATCTCTACAGTAAATTACTTACTATTTTAATCCCGGTACTGGAGTCCGCGGTCTGGGACGTAGCCCACATCACACCGCAACTAATTATGCTCCGCTGTGTCACGTGATTCGTGTGGCCGCTGGAGCATGTGACCGAACTCGGTCGCCACCGCTGTGTGATTCCTGAGGAGATTTTCTCTCTCTCTCTCTCTCTCTCTCTCTCTCTCTGTCTGTGTCTCTGTCAGCCGCTGCAGCGCGCGCGGAAGCACCGAGACACCTGAGGTGATGGTGACGTTCCCTTCAGCCTCCGCATGAGACGCACACAAGAAGTTCTCCGGGTTCAGGCACCGACAGGACACGAGATAACCGGAGAATAACGGTCCGGTTCGGACTTCATTTCGAAAAGATTGTATTTAAAAAGTGGACTTTGGGTCACGAACGCGGTTTTCGCGGTGATTTCAACAAGTAATCCGGGGATAATCAGCTGTTTTCGCCGGAGTTCCGAAGGAACTGTGTCGTGAGACCGCGATTTTTCTCTTCGTTTGGATTTTAACCGAACCGCTTCGGAGAACTTTGGGCTGCACGAACTTGTGGAAGAGAGAGAGAGAGAGAGAGAGAGACTTAAACCTGAGGAGAGTGAACGGACATACTGAACGGACATCACACTTCCTTCAGAACTTTTACATTTCCCGTGACAGGAATCTCGCGGTCATTTTGTTCGGTGAACTGGACCGCTCAGCGTGTTTGGACCGCTCAGCTCGTATTATTTCCTCTCTCTCTCTCTCTCTCACAATCTCTCTCTCGCTCTCTCCCCTCAGCGGGGACCCGACGGTTCACTTCGGAAGCTGCTCACGGTGTGTACTCGTGTTTCCACACAGCCGCGCGCGCGTGCACGGAAACGCGCGTGGTGCGCGGCGCGTGAACATTCACTGACTGAGGAAGACGCGCTTTCCAGAAGAGAGAGAGAGAGACAGAGCGAGAGAGAGAGAGAGAGCGGCATCACGAGCCTGATACCTGTTAGCTTTTCTGTCTTGTGTGTGTGTGTGTGTGTGTGAGAGAGAGAGAGAGACAGACAGTGTGTGTGGAGAGAGAGGCAGCGAGAGAGAGAGAGAGCGAATGAGAGACAGAGTGTGTGTGTGTATGTGAAGAGAGAGAGAGTGTGTGTGTGTGTGTGTGTGAGAGAGAGAGAGAGAGAGTGTGTGTGTGTGTGTGTGTGTGTGTGTGTGTGAGAGAGAGAGAGAGAGTGTGTGTGTGTGTGAGACAGAGAGTGTGTGTGTGTGTGTGTGTGTGTGTGAGAGAGAGAGTGTGTGTGTGTGTGTGTGTGTGGTTAGTCGCCGCGGGAAGAGCTTCGTGGTCACTATTCGGCATTCCGTAATGGACGCGGAAGCCTCCGGTCAAGTTTCTCGCCGTCCTGTTCTTGCGGTGTCTCGCACAGACTCGGTTACCGGACTGTAACCGAGTCGCCACCGGAATATTTGAGAGGTGAAGAGCGTTCGTTTTTATCGCCAACCGGATTAATACAGGACAAGTACCATGTCATTTGCACGCGTCTGCTTGGGAGCTCTGCTGCTGTGGACGGTTGTTTCTGATGGTAGGTACTTTTCCTCCGCACAGTTCAATATACAGTATATATATACATTTCTATACTGTCATCAGCATATATACAGTGTATTACGGTAAGTGTAATTTTGCTTATTAATATACACGTCAATTAAGGAATTTACATAAGTCTGAAATCTTATTGTGGGTTTTGCTTCACTGCAATGCTTTCTTGGGTCCTGATTGGTAATTCCACACACACACACACACACACACACACACACACACACACACACACATCTCAACCTTTACTTGCAGCTAAAAGGTACGTGTCATGACCACTTCCTGCAAATCCAGACACAGAATTCACAGAAATGACAGACTACAGTACTGTTTGTTTTTGTGATCAGATCAAGTGTAAAATTTAAGGGAGCACATCAACTCTCCACAAGGTGGGAGCACATGTGTACAGAGGCTCCTCCATATGTATATATAATATATACAATATATCATATCATACAAAAAGCTCCCAAAGGTACCAAGCCTGGATATTTGCTTTAAACTTTACCATCACAGTGCAATGTCCTCTTAATTTAATGCCATTGCACATAATCAGTTATGTGTATGAACAGGATGTAGATAGTAGTAGTAGTAGTAGGAGTAGAATAACGAAACATGATTCATTCTGGAAATTGCAGCTGTATACAATTCAATAACATGCACACCATGAATACCTTGGTCATTTTTAATCAACTCTCTTTTTTTTTTTTTTTTTAAATCTGTCAAGTTTGCAAGTTATTTTGTATCATACCATTCCTAAATTCAAATGGACATTTTGGTGATTTCCTACATACTATACTGTGTTCCTGAAATAGCACTGTAAACACATTAACTCACACTTATCACAGGACACATCACTCATTTTGATTGCACTTGAACACTCAAGCGGTCTCCTCGTAATCTGTGATGACTCCCACTGAAGGTTAACACCTCATTTACATTATATTTTGCTCAAACAAGTTAAAGAACGTCTATTCAGTAAGAGGTGCTTGTAAAAAGGGTAACGTGGCACCGAGAAGCACATTAAATGAAGCAGTTATTCTGTTATCCGAGCACAATTGATATGTTCAGCATATTTGCACATCATCAGTGCGTAACCAACGTCCGCACCGTGGCAGCAAGTCTCGACTTCCATGACAGTGAGGCGTGCTGGTGTGGTTTGGTTTTTCTGTTTAATCTTTGCCGACCGGATTTACTGAATGTCATGAATAAAATATTAGTTTGTAGAGTCTGGCACTGTGGTTGGTGCTTCTGACTCGTACAAGGTCTTGAGTTCAAGTCCAGGGTTTGGTTCGGGCCTAAGTGTTGGAGTTGTCCCCATGCTTGCGTGGGTTTCTTCTGGGTACTCTGTTTTTTTCATACGGTGTAAAATACACACACTAAGTTAATGGACTTTTAAAAAATTTCCCCAGGTGAAAATTGGAGTGTAGATGGTCAGGTGTGTGTGTGTGTGGTTTTTTTTTTTTTGGTTACACCCAAGCCAAGTGGCTCATCAGGCCGATGCTTATTTCCGGTTTCCATAGCGTGACGCGACCAGGAGTTCAACTCCTCCTGGAAGGGGCACTAGTCCTTCGCAGGTTACCTTCCCAGTATATTTTTACTGGTACCCATTTATACTGCTCGGTAAACAGAAGCACACTTGTGGTTGAGACCTTGCCGAGGGGTCTTCGCACAGTTGGGGTCTAACTGGGATTTGAACTCACAACCTCCCGATCATGAGCCCAGCACTCTAACCACTACGCGACCATCCCCACTAGTGTGGGAGTTGTCCCCGTGCTTGCATGGGTTTCTTCTGCGTACTCTGGTTTCCTCCCGCAATGCAAAATACACACACTAGGTTAATTGGCATTTAAAAGTTTCCCCAGGTGAAAATTGGAGTGTGGATGGTCATGTGTGTGTTGGCCCGAATTTGCTATTGCGAGTTGTTTTGGGTGTCACCTGCCTTTTTTCCAGTATCCTTGGTGATAGGCTCTGTACGACGAGATAGAGAGAGAGAGAGAGAGAGAGAAAGTAGACTGAAGAATCGAAGGTGATGTTTTCTGAATATTTCCAAGTATGAGCTTCAGTATATATACACTTGGAAAAGATATTCCAATAATTTTCTATATTAACCTCAGGACGGTTTTCAAGTGGGCAAAGGATGCAAATGTCCTCTCTTCAAGGCCCAGGATGAGCCCATGCTGTGGTTTCTGACTGCTTGGAAGCATTTTGTCCCCTTTTCTTACAGAAGCCTTCATGGCTGTTCTGATTAACCAGAATTTGAAACGGTAATACTTTTTTCTAATATTCCCATTTTACAGTAGTTCACAAAATATTATACTTCATCTTCCAGCATTAAAAAGATGTGCAAGGTGGACAAACCTGACATTTTGTGCCGGATCCTCTGAATTGATGTTTCTCTGACTGAAGTACATGAGCAGCTAAAATATTTCAGTGGTGCCTATACGATTAGAAACAGAATCTATCAGGATGATGTCCCTTTCACTAAAGGATGTAGGTATCACCAGCAACTTGATTAGAACGTGTGATTCACTGTGTATGGAATGGAAACTTCTAGAAGTGTCAGAAGTTTTTATGTTCCTGAGATGACATGATCTTTATAGGAGGAGAGCAAAGAAAATGCACGTTATGTTATAATGAAGCTTGTTTCTGGCTTCTGGTTTCTGAAATTTTATTTGAAAATTCTTGATAGATTTTTTTGTGCCCCACATTTTTTTGGCTGGTTTTTGCAGAGCTTCTGAGTGGAGTACTATTGTTTTGGAGTATATGTTGTGGTGGGTTTCCATTCATTGCCAGTGCATACTCGCAACAGGAATTCCAACAAGGATGCAATGAATTGATGCTGATTAGCTGTTGTACATAAATAAAAAAAAGGGATTTTATAAATATTGAAACTCAGACAATCTCTTATATTTGCATAATATATATTTTGAAAATGCTAATCAGAAGTTTGACAGGATAAAAGTTTGTTAAACAATCCAGCAATACAAATTAAAGCAGAAATCACTTGTGAAAGAAAAGGCGGTAAAAAGCAAACCCAGCGTCGGACTCCTATCAGAAATCCAGAGATCTCTGCATTTAGGCAGTATCTAAATTATTATTTGCTTTTTAGCTTCTGATGGCTTTTACAACAATGTCACGCACATTTATTCACAGGTTTCAAGAGGATTATTTTTATAGACAATATTACAACCCATTTTCGAAAAGAAATCTAAAAAAACCTTTTTCTCGTGATTTGCATTTTTTTGCATTACATTTTCTATAAGCTGATCAACATTGAGAAAAATGCCAGAGTGATTTAATACCATTTCCTTGATGAAATGTGTACATCCCGAGTAGCGAGGAACTGGGTCTTTGCTGGAACACCCTCTGACATACCATATTACAATCAAAGCACTGACTTAATAAAACATGCCCTGTCATTGTAGCTGGGATGAAGTATCTTTGAAGTGCTGTCTTAAAGTCTCCACCAGTTCCTTCTCATACTTCTTGTTATTAAAGTTCACTTCTCTTTTATCTTTCATCGAAAAAATGTTTCTTCTTGACCAACAGGATTGCCGTTGATTTAAGCACATGAAATTAGCCCTAAAGCTTATTTGCTCCGTATTTACATACAATACATAGTTAAATCCTAGATTAAAATCGCAGGCAGTTCGTTTATAGCAGACGAGGATGAGCTTTCCATGTAAATGTTTTATAATGAAACGCAGAGCTTGCAAATTGTGTACCCTGATGTCCTAGGGCTATTAACCTTTCCCATTGGACGACCAACATATAGCATTGGCTGCCTAGTGGGGAGCCTGAAATTATGCGCCAAGTGAAAGCAAATTCCCTTCCTTGTTTATCTTGTGTGCTCTCATAATTGCGGATTGAATAAACAATGATCAAAAAACAAGCAGGCTTTTAATTGTGATGCATTAACAGGAAGGTAACGTCATCGAGCTGTGTCAGAGCCATACAAAAACACAAGAGCGTTTGAGAAAGTGCTGCTCTGGGTTGTATGTAATGACTTTAGTTCTCCTCTCTTCTCCCTTTTGGTTTGCTTAACACAGTTCATGCAGTGCTGCCCCCCCCCCCCCCCCAACAGAGTGTGGTTTTCACTTAATTTACTTCCTGTTGCTAAGAGATAAGAATTTGCATGGGCAGTGAAGGTAATTGCTGGTGTGTGTGTGTCTGTGTGAGGGTATACGTGGTCAGGAGGTGACAGCACAGAAAAAAAAACAATTATATATATAAAAATAAAAATTGTATTTTTTTCTTCACCTTAATTTTAGTCAAATCCAATTCCCACCTATCATTTTGTATTGCTTCCCAGTCACATGATCAACAACCAGGAAGAATGTGTGACCTCTCTGACACCGGCACCTCCATCTTTACTAACTGCTGTGCATGCATACTCAGCTGCAGCTAATTTTTTTTAGTCTATTAAAATCTGAATCGGCTCATGGGGTTTTCTTACTTATTTTTCATTTAGCAAGCCCCAAAATAGAACCCTTTACTTCTATAACCAGTTGTGTTTCTCATACATCAGTGCACATCATTGAATTAAAGTACAGCTGTAAAAGGTAATATGCAAAACACATCTTTGACCAGGGCTTCAAAAGAGGCCTCTTGTGTCGAAAGAAACCATTTTCTCTGAAGTTCGACAAGCAGCAATGACTCAGCCATCTTTCTTATTTATTGCATCATATTTCACGTGCTGCCCCCTTCAGCCATGTAAGCTTTGACACTGTTTCATTGCACATCGTCATCTGTAATCCAGACAACCTTTTAAAATGCACTAATGCTAATTCTGAGAGACGATAAATCTGGCCAGGATGGGTCCATCATGTCTATTTGTAATGACAGACGCTACCTGGGGGAAAGAACCAAGACAGATGTACACATGGAAACAGTGACAACCTGACATTACAATACATGCTGTCATACCTGTGTCATATGCTCTGCTTTCAGAGTTGTTTGAATAAAACAGGATCTGAAGAAGAATAGCTTTGTTGTGTTCATATTTTTTTTTCACGAGTCTTCCAGCTGGAAAACATGGTTAGCGATGGAGCTCTGCTGGCTGAATAACAGGTCCCTTTTGGTCGACAACACTAATTTTTGGTGTGTCTGATATAGTTCTGCCCCCTCCCCCCTAGATTTTAGCCATTGTTCTGGAATAATCTGGAAAATATGACCTGAAAGCATAACCTGTGTGTTTTAATGATTATGTTCAGCTTGAGCTCAAAATACCCAATTGCACACCTGCGCAGGCAGGCAGAATTTTGTTTTCATAACTTATAAGTGCTTCTTGCACTTGAATTGATCCTACTGCAGGCAACTGTGCTCAGAGCTGCATACTCTCTCACAAATGTCCACATAGAGTAGGAATTTCATGACCACAATTTTTTCTGCACCACACCACTTTGTTCGCATGATGCCCTCATGTCCATGAATAGTTTACTGTTGCCTACAGTGCTGACTAGGGGTAAAGGTAGTCAACTAGACCACGGAGAGGAATAATTAAGGTAAGTACTTTAGCCCACGTGTTGTAAACACACTTCCTCCAGGACCTGGATCAGAAATCCCTGGAGTAGACAACTAGTTAACTTGCTGGTGAAACTTGTAAGAGCCTTCTGAGATTGCTGGTCACATGAAAAGGTGTTTTTGACAAAAATGTGGGTAAATGCTCCAAATTTCCAGACTTGTTTGAAATGGCAACAAACCAGTTGGTAGTGTTGAGCTGATGAAATGAATGTATGTGGCACATACAGTGGAGCATTACTACTTTTGCTACAACGGTTGTGTGATCATGCTGGTGAAGATTTGCAATATAAATGCAAATGGATTACAATTTCTAAGTAACCCATCTTATATTCCTTCTTTAAGTTTCTTGAGTTCAGTGTTGGTCATTTTAGCATCAAGGAATTTTTCAAAGTGTTGAAGAGATATTGATTTATTCCTTTAAAAATAGCTGTGGCTGGCGAAGAGCAAAATCTGTTTGTTATTTTTGTAGTTCCAAGAAGCTTTATTCATATTCGCGCTATTAGTGGCCTACTATGCAGATATTTCAGCAGAGTACAACAGTTCAGGTGAAAGGAAATGAGATGGCTGCACCACGTACTATATATTTTCCTGGGTTTTTTGTGTCCTTTTTATTATTTAAAGACTTGAACATCACATTCTGTTGAACGCTTGAGGATGATTTATCAGAAGTCTTTGATTTTTTTTTTTTTTTTTTTTTTTAAACAGCAGAGGACTGTGAAAAATTTAACGTTTACATTTACACTCTCGTTTTCATTACACGGATGTGAATGCTGGACAGTTAAGCAGAGAAAATGTCTTCAGGTCAGATTACAATACTTGTGCTGTGTTGTCTTTTTTTCTTGATTACGCAACAATGTATTGTTGTCTAAACATTATTTTATGAAAAAATATACAAAAGAAACTTTTGTACAGTAGTCGTAAAACCACAATAAGACCAATTGCTAAATTTTGCGGCACCATGCAGGAACCAGGCAACCCTCAAAATGTTAATTTTGAGAAAACAGACCACATGAGTGAGTTTTTCCTAAAAAAAAAAAAAAAACCTTCAAAAATGGCATCTGTCTGTGATGAACAACAAAATGTGTCCCAATCTGAGATTTTCACTAACGA
>CM045740.1:40115724-40183224 GCA_024760905.1 Plotosus lineatus | reverse complement strand
ATATATATATATATAATACATACTAGTATAGTATAGTATATACACATATGTGTGTGTGTAGCTATACTTTTATTTATTAATATAATTTTATAAATGCTATATATAAAATGCTGTCCTAATTTTATCTAACTTTGTGTAAAGCTTAAATTTAGTTTTTTTAAATTAAAATTAATATATTTAAATGTTCATGCAAATTGTGTACTCTAAGGACTCAGTCGCGATGTTTTGTTCTGCACTCTATTAGCATCGCTACATTGCCAATCATGAAAGAGATCTCTTGCTTGTATAAATAATACAGCAGTTTCTCAGCACTCAACACGAGTTTCTAATGCTAATGTAAAGAATGATTAAATGCTAATGAAGAGAGCGCGACAAACAACCTCAACATTTCAAATAGTTCAATCAACTTTCGCAATCGTACAACATTTCGGCCGTGCATTCCGGTAAAGGTTACACAACCTTGCCAGGAACATGACAGCTGCCATCTTGACTCGCTGGACCAACTTTAGATCACATGACAAGCAAACACACTTGTGTATTAATCCTCTTAGCTTATTAGCAGTCCAGACTGGGTTCCAAAGTCATTTCTCTATGAATAGAAATGGCGGAATGAGCCAATTCATTGCATTGTGAGCTTTTGTAATAAACTCTCATAAGTATAAAGAATTTTTAAACAATCAGATATATAGATTGCAAAACAGAATAAATTTAGGATTCTGTAGTCTCTTACCCTGCTGATTTGCGGCTTCCCCATAATTCCTACATGTTTTCTTCTTAGATTCTCCCACTTCACAGTAGCGCTCCCGTTTGCACTTAATCTCACGTTTACAAAGCCTGCATTCAACACATTTTCAGGGACGATGGAGATTAAAATGCTCCCAAACTTTTGAAGATTTCAGTCGAACACTTCTTTTTTTTTTTCCATCCCAGTACCACTGGTAGTCGACTGAGCCATGTTTTGTAATGTTTATGAAGATGAAAAAAATGCGAGGCGCATGTATGACACATCCGTTAAACTCCATACCGAGTGACACTCGTCTGAAGTGGTTGATTACACAATAATTGCGAAAATTATTGATAACGAGATTTGTTGCCAACACTTTTAATTTTTATTGATTTGTTGTTGCAGCACTACTCCGGTTTTCTCCAACAGTTGCGGGAGACACGCACATAGTATCAACTGGCTACTTTAAAGCTACCCATGAATGTGAATATTTGCGTGAATTATTTTTTTTTGTGTGTTATCCCAGCAATGGTGTGGCGATTTGTTCAGAGTGTAACCCTGCCTCTTGCCCAAAGTCAGCTGGGAATGGCTTCTGGTTCCTTTGCGACCCTAACAAATAAGTGGCTCAGATAATGGATGGAAAGTAAAGTGCAGTGGTATAAAAATAATAAAAACACTCCCTTGATACATTTCGAACAGCATATTCATTCACTGTTCACACCCTTTATTTTAAATTTATATTCGATTGAAATGTATGCATCTGGAATAACACTGGCCTTTTATTGTACATATATCTGAATTGATGGCTGCACCATATACTGTATATATGCTTTTGCCTTTTTAATACTTGGACACTTGAATACCACAGTTCTGTTGAATGCATGAGCCTGATTTTATCAGAAGTCATTGCTTAAATTGAAACAGCAGCTCTGACTGTGAAACGTTTAAGGTTTAAATTTATACTCTCGTTATCACAGGGATGTGACTGCTGGACAGTTCAGCAGAGAAAATGTCGTCAGGTCACACACAAGTTGTTTCCAAATTACCATCTGCAACCCAGGCCTTCTCGTTACAATCGCTGAAGTCCTCAGCGGTACCACGGATGATTGTGTTATTTTCTATGTGTCTAATGTCATTAGATGAAAGCACCTTTCCATCACTAAAATCTCCTTCTTTTAAGTTTCACGTCATCTATGATGAATGGGCTTTCTGCAGGCAACTTGCCTGACCCATCTGTATACCCATCAAGCCTGAGAGAGAGGCACATCCTGATGATGTCTATGGATTTTAGATATCATGCTGTTTTCCCCCCAGATTTCAGAATGGCTGAGTGGAGCTTTGATAAAGATGAAATGGCTGACTCTGAAATCTGCAAACCGTATTTCCTGCTCTTATTTGTACTCTTTAAGCTGTGCACTGTTCAGCATCATACGATTAGCGCCTCGAAAAACAGAAGCTTATTAATAAGACAGTTGTCTTTCGCTGCAGGAAAATGATACAAAAGGACGAGAGATTGTTGTTAGTCTGCAGAAATTCTTCGAGGCTAGTAATTAAAGAACTCTGAGAATTTGCTGAAATGGGAACACAAATGGATTAGCTGGGGAGAAGTTTTCCCTCGTAGAGTTGAAATATCATCATCCTCCTTAACTTCAAAGATAAACAAGCTTTTAACTCTCTGTGGTCTGAAGCCAATTTGCAATAGTAAAGAACGCTGCGCTGTGTTCATAGCACTAACAGCTGTTACTCGAATATACAGACGTCGCTAAATTAGCAGGTTTTTTTTTTCTGTCAAGATTGCAGATTTGTTTTTGATTCATCATAAGAGACTGAATTTGTTGCATCCATGTGTAAAATTGGTCTACACTCCCTGGACTTGGATCTCGAGACAGTCGCCTGATCTATGTTCCTGAAGCATAGGTCAATTGAGGTTTTTTTTTTTATTACCCCCCTTGTCCTCCACCATGTTTTCTGATAATTTTCCTGCAATAATTTCTTATATGCAGGTGTGGACCAATCACAAATCTGTTAGTTAGCCTGCAGTTTGTGCAACATAGCAATGTTATTGTTGCCACGTACTATTACTTTGTACTGTATTGTAGATTATTCGCCAACGAGACCCATCAGCCATTATGCATAGGAATATTGTGTGTGCCTGGTACCTAAAAATGGCAAAAGTAGTCCTACTTCATTCCAGTAATATAACAAACATTAATCAGATGTGTCGTTAACGTTGATTGATCAGCCTTATATTTGAGGGTTGGCACCAAAATATTTCAGCCACATAACTGGAGAATTCATTTTCAGCAGAAAGAAGAGACTGAAAATCTCCACCAGGCCAAAAACAATCAACAAGGGCACAAAACCCTTGCTGTACCCGTTATAATACCACACTTCCACAAAAAAATCATAACTCACATAAAGATATAGAAGCCATCTTAAAAATTCCTTGAGCTCCAAAATTTATTGGAGTATTCATTGTTCAAAGCTCTGGAAGAAAGTTCATGAAAATTTTGTCATAACTTTTTGCATAATTCTGTTAGTACACACAGATCGAGGATAAAACATAACCTCCCGGGTTGTGGGAAAATCCACCATATAACTATGTTTACGATTGAAGTTTCTAATTGCACACATGATGTTAACCCTCCCTATTAAAACCTAATTGACTAAGCAAAGCATGTTATTTTGGGAGTTAGGTGCACTAATACAGTCGAGTTAATCCAGATAATGAAAGCCAGTGTGCGAAGCGCCTGCAGACATCAGGATTTCAACGGAGTAGTCTATGATCTAATTGCAGCATTGAGGGACATTTCATTACAGTGAAACACATTTTGTTTTAATAGCCAGATGATTTTTTTTTTTTTTTTTTCTTAAAGAGAACACGGTTTGGACTTTCTCTGGGCTTGTGGTTGACACACTCATGATTACTGCATGGTTTGGATTTATTCGAATTTCGATCTTGGTGAACATGTCGTCTGTAGAAAATGATTTCTGGTTCATAAACCAAGATCTCATTGAGTTCTGATTATAGAATCTCTAATAGTTCTCTCTATGCTCCTGCGACTTAAATGCCTTGCCTCTGCTCAGCAGAATTCAGGTTGAATGTGATTTAAGTCACATTCAGGCCTACTTTGTCGATTAGCCTCAGGATGAAACAGCCCCTGTGGCACTCGTGCTGGCCAGCAGAGCAGAATGGACCGCTGCGGCCTAAGCAGTCGACATGACTCATTAGTCTTGTCTGTTGGGCTTCCCGACTGTTGCTTGGCTGCTTTTGAGAAATCCTCCCGCTCACACTAGTGATGAATAGTATAGGGCTTGGAGCTCCCAAGTGCCAGACCAGTAGAGACATAGTCTGACCGAGGATGTAACCTCATGCAACAGAAACAGCGGAGGGCTGGAGGTATTTTGTAAGTAAAGAACGCATCAATTCCTCAACGTTCAGATCATAGATTTAGTAATGCTGCAGGAGATTTTACCCCCTCGGAGGCTGTTGCACATGCCATGAGAAGACTTTCGAGTATTACACAACGGGGGTATTTTCATTGAAGAAGGAATACATACATGGTATTTAAAGAACTGTAAGGAGTGTATGGGGAGTAGGTGGGTCCCCATTCCAAAGATGGAGCAAAGAAGGTATAGTTCAGCATCAGGGGATTTATTTAAAAGTTGACCACTGTAAAATTCAGTTCATGAATTCAACAAAAGGGACACTGTGATTATTTTACTTTTTTGGAGCCTAAACACGTCTGCATTGGCAATGTTTTTATTTGAATACGTAAACGTTTCAGTGCGGCACGGTGCTGGTCAGCACATATGCCTCACAACAAGAAAGTCCTGGGATTAAGTGCTGGGCTGTGTGAGGAGTTTACATGTGGGTTTCCTCCTGGTACTCCAGTTTCTTTCAACAGTCCAAAAGACATGCACTTTAGACTATTTGTATTTTCTAAATTGCCCCTAGGTATGAGTGTAATTGTGAATGTTTGTGTCTGTTTTTTTCTCATTGTTGGTCTGTTGGGCTGTTCAGGGTACACCCTGCTTTTGCCTTGAATGTTTCCCTATCTGGCCAAATCAAAATGCACACACCGGAGTCCTTTTCCATATCTGGAATGTACAATATTCTCAGCACCTTGTGAAGTTCGCTGATGTACTTTGTTCTTGTAAATGTATGCTGTGGTTAACTAAGGCGTGGTTCATTGTGTTTAGCGCTAGTACATGGGTTGGGTGACCATGTTCTTTTAAGTTGACCCTCAAACTTGTGGTGTGGGTAGCACAAGAAGAAAAGAAAAGAAAAAAAAAAAAAAAATATATATATATATATATATATATATATATATATATATATATATATATATGCACAGTTATTGTACCAACCTTGACCAAGAAACAATGGCAAGGAGTCCATGATACTCCACTACAAACAAACAAACACCTCTATATGTATCGTACTGTGTACCAGTACACAATGGAATGCACAAATATGCAATAAAATGAGAGCAATAGCTTTAAACCAATCAATTAAATGATTCAGGTACATCTACCATTTTCACCTGGCTCTGAATGGAAAACAAACAAAAGCAATATAACATAGTTCTCAAAATATGAACACATAAAAACAACATAAAGGGATTGACCAGAGAAAAATCAGACCGGCCCCTCCATAGATATTATATTCAGCTGGCACCCATTTTTCTGACCTTGAACCTGACTTACAGTGACTCATTCATAAATTCATTTCAATCTTTAGCCAAAAGCTGCCACCCTGGAAACGTGATGGTGATACGTGCCCCATCACATCAAAGCGGGTATTAAATCAGAAATGAATAATTTTTAGTTATTGGTACTATTTTGTCGCTGATATCCAAAGCTTTAAAATAATTCAAAATTTTCTAACTAGTTTTGGAGGAACTTGTCAAAACCTGCCAAGAACTTTCAGCCTTTTAAACATCAACTATGGAGAAAAATCACTTTCAAAAAGTCCAACAAAGTAATAAATAAAATCTGACTTACTACCCACTTTGCTGTGATGGGTCACATGTCAAGCAGTCCTTGCAATATAGGTGAGTATAGCCTCAAAAACAAAGGAAAAAAGCACAACCTGACAGAAGTGCAAGCAATATCAGCTACGCTATCATGGCTGGAGAACATAACTCACGTTAACTGGCGGATGGCACACAAAGTAAACAGGATGTCTGGAGCATGAACACCTGTCTCAGAGCGACCTGGTTTTCCAATTAGATGACGAGATGGGCGTGGTCCGGTGGCACAGTCAGAGCAGAAGCCTGCAGTTCAAATTTGCACTTTCACCATAAAATTTAGTGAGGGAGACAAACAAATAATTAAATTCAATAAATAGGAAATTAAACTGGTTCAGAAATATTTTCAGAGTATTATTATTATTATTGTTGTTTTAATCAGTCAAGCCATTTTTTTCTTTCACAGGTATTAAATCCACACTGAAGGCAAGATGGCCGTTAAAGTTAGTTGCTGTGCTGACTGCTACTAAAGATAGGGTTTCATGATAGGTAATTCCCAAGGGATTATAAAGATGGTTGAAGTATGAGGCTGTAGAAAAGAAATGGTTGCTATCTGTGTAGTGCCTCGATAAATCTGTTTTCAGCAATTTAATAGATTTCTTGTCCACACCGATATGTTCTATGTACTGAGATTAACAGGATATTCAGTCAAAATCCTGACTTGGAGACTCAACACGAACTTGTCTGGGATGGTGAAAAATAACATGGTTACCTTGTTTTGAGCCTCGCATGGCTCCCCAAAACCTTCAGGTTATTTTAAGAAAAGCTAGACTTAATAAAGAAAGAGTGATTAATAAGAAACGAGAAGAGTACACCAGACTCAGGACTCTTAGCCATACATACGGTAGATTTGGCAACGCCACCTCCAAAGTTTGGTTTGCCAATGTTATTCTGCTTACTGAGGCTTAAATTGATTTTTTTTTAACTAGAAGCAGTGGCTAGGATGTCTGAGGGTGTGTGTGTTTGGGGGGGGGCACAATGTACATTTTTGTCCTTTTTGATTTTCCATCTTTAACAGGACATTATGACAGAGAGGAGAGATAAACAGGCACGGAGTCCGGCTGCCGAGTACATATGTCTATTATGTGGGACCTGCCACAAATAAGCGTAGCAATTTATAACTCCTGAATTGGTCGGAGTTCATCCCTATAGTAATCCATTCAGTATTTAAAGTTGGATATCAGTAGAAATACTTTGCACCCAAAGCAAAGCTTATACTAGTTTTTTGAAATGTGCTCACATCTGAATTGTCAGTGATTGTATTTGTCAATAATTTACTTTATATACATTGAATATGGTATTTATTATCATATGGATATGATGATTGAATATACTGTACTGTTATTATTCTCATAGATAAAGATAATAACAATTTTGACAATTAACTCTATTATAATGGTATTGCGTTGGGCAGTGGTGGCCCGGTGGCGGGGCGCTGGATTACTGATCTGAAGGTCAGGGGTTCATACCTCAGTATCACCGAGTATTCACTGCTGTCCCCTCAGTGCACCTAACTGGGATTTCAAAGGCCGGCCATGTCTCTCACTGTGTGTGGTGGGAGGCATGTAAAAGAACCATTGCTGGGTTTCGTAAAGAGGAGGCCATTTTGTTGCCATCAGCGAGTTTCTGCCTTCTGATGCCCTGGCTGGGTGTCCATGGCATACAATGCCCTTGCTCCGAGTCGGCTGAGATGGGCGCCAGCCTTCCCGCAACCCTAATTAGGATTAAGCGGCTCATAAAATGGATGAATGAGTGAATGAATCGTGTTATTGCCAAAATGCAATAAAAATGTTCAAACAAGACTGATATGCAAACTGAAAACAAATACAATAAGCATCACAATGGAATTGTTTGGCTCTGTATTAAAATAATAAAATATCCTTAACATCGTAGATAGGTTGAAAAATCCATACTGATGGAAATGAGCTTTCTTTTTCTGTGTGTGTGTGTGTGTGTGTGTGTGTGTGTGTGTGTGTGTGTGAGAGACAGAGAGAGAGAGAGAGAGAGAGAGAGAGAGAGAGAGCAAGAGCATGTATGTGGAGGCACTCAAAAGAGAAAAAGACCACTAAAAATGCAACTAAAAATAAAATGCAGGTTGAGTTTCACCCACCTGAGTCCCACCTCCTCAGACTTGGTGAACACTGGAAAATCTCCAGAACACTGTCGGTGCCTCTTACAATGTTTTTCACAGACACAAAACAATCCATGTTTCATGTTTGGGACAGTGCTACAAACTTTGTGGAGGAAAAAAAAATTAATGTGACTTTTTAAAAAAACAAGCAACCATGGTCTTATCAAGAGCCGTTCAGAGAGTGCAAACCTCCATCAAGCTGAAAAAGTAACATGAACACCGCCTATTGGGCCTGCTCTAACAACACACCTCCGAACAAACCACCATACAATGTATCTGACGATGTTGAAGAATGGGTAGATAGAGAATAAATAGAGAAATTGATCCGGATCATCTCCAAAATCTGACAGTCTCTTTTGTTTCCTTTGTCCAAGGCTCCACCTCTTGGAAAAATTTCTTGAAACTCCACACATACATTTTTAAGTACGGTAATCATCCTAACAAACTTCTATCCATCCATTTTCTGAACCGCTTAATCGTAATTAGGGTCACGGGGAGGCTGGTGCCGAGCTCAGCCGACTCTGGGCAAGGGCAGCGTACACCCCGGACGGCTCGCCAGGCCATCGCACGGCAGAAACACGCTCACGGCTATGCAGCCCCTGTTTATGAAAGTCAGCAATGGTTCTTTTACATGAACCATAAACAATGAGAGACGTGGCCTTTCATAACCCAGTTAGCTGCACCGGGGGCCTAACAAACATACACTGAGTAAACCATAACCTCTTTGGTCAAGGTAAACATAAAAAAAAAAAAAATAGATGTGAAATGGGTGAAATAAAAAATGTGAAATACCAGTATGGGTATTATACATGGGTTTATCCCGAAAGTACAATTCTACATGGGCATCTGTCCTTAATACCACAGCTGGAGGCTTTGGTTAAGAGTCGAGCCTCTGGCAGTCAGTGAAGTTGTTTACATGTTACAGATCAACCTTCTTGAAAAATTGCTCTCAGTTAGTGAGTTGGGATTTGCATCGTTTTACATTGAGGTAATTTTGTATAATAAGAGTGTTTAAATTTGTTCCGCTTGCAAGTAAGCTTAAAATGTCCCAAATGAATCAGTTCCTTGTTGGAATTGAAGTGTGCGTGACGTGACCTCATTCATAGGGTAATGATGAAGTGCGGGGATTTTCTGTCTCATAAATTAACCATGATTTTCTTTGTGCTTCAAGAACAATTACCTTACAATCAATATTGTCGTTTAAATTACTGACAGAAAATAACTAGTGCACGGCTTTGTGTCTTCTGTTTTCATTTATAACTCTCTTTTTCATTGATATTAAAATTGGTATTACTGGGGCAACACATCACAGTTCATGCTACAGCCTTTAAACGTGTCTGTTCAAAGGCACACAATGACTCTTCGGGGGGGGGGGGGGTGTTGAAGGTAATAATTATTGGTAAAAACTTCCCTCAGAAATACCTAAAATCTAAATAATAATTTGTGAGAACTCGATTGTATGAAGTTTCTCGTCATTGCTTTTCATAGCACCATATAAAACATGGCAAAGGATTGTGAACATGGCAGATCTGTTCAACATTATAACATGCAAATGTACCTCTGATAGGCAGATACGCCACCAAAAGCCAGCACAAAATCAGCCCTAAACTTAAACATTCAAGGCAGTAAGAAAAAATACATTTTTATATTCAACTCTATCCCCAAACACTTTCCATGGCTAGAAAAGACGAATCTCGCCGGCATTATGCGCACTATTACCTCGTGACTTGATTTGTAATAGAAATGTCAGAGCAGCTGTTGTTGCAAATTAATCAAGAACTTCTGACGAGGGGTGGGTGGTATGGGATATTACAACTGGGGTGTAACGGGGTGGCTGGCAGCCATCTCAGCCGACTCTGGGTGAAGGCAGGGTACACCCTGGACAGCTCGCCAGGCCATCTTAGGACAGAAACACATTGATGGCTTTGTAGCTACTCTTGACGAAAGTCAGTGTTGGTTCTTTTACATGAACTTCCCACCACAGACAGTGAGAGACATGTCTGGCCTTTGATAACCCAGTTATATGCACCGGGGGAACTGGAGTGACAAACTGTTGACAGCAGGGCTTGAACCCCCAACCTTTGAATCGGCAATTCAGCACCTGGCCACCACTGCCTGACAATTGAGCTTCGTGTGTTCCAAAAAGTGTTTTAAAAGTTTAGTTTGACTATGTGAGTCTAGCTGTTGCAAATTCTATCACAAAGCTTTTTTTTCCAATTCTGAACTGGGAGTCTCTATAAAAACGTGGCAACTCAGCATTGGTCACATGTTGTTGAGTAGGCATTACGTACTATGTAAAAGGTTTCATGTGATTGAATCAGTCTTAATACTCACAAAAACCGTCTCGTCAACATTTTCTTTAACTTCAGTGGTGCAGAGTGTAAGCAATATCGTACGGGATCAGTGTGCAACGTACACGTTCCCTTGCTGTGGTGCTAGCTTTCCTGTGTCATGGTGGTGTAGCTATGGTGATTTGGGGATATAAAAGATATCAGGTTTGTGTTATGATGCCATAGGACAGCCATCTTGATGAGACCCTCTTGCTAATACAGTGGTACTTTGACTTATGAAATGAATCCATTCCGAGGGCAAGCTTTTAAGTCAATATGTTTGTTAGATAAAACAAAAATTTCCATAAAAATAATAGAAAATTAATTTCTTCCAACCCCCTCCCAAAGTCATATAACGTGACACAAACACTGTATATTTGACTTAATATATTGAAGAGAAACATGTAAAAACAATAAATATTTCATAATAATAATAATACATGTACATTAACATTTAATAATAATTAATCATAAATAATAATAAAACAAGAATAAACAATAAGTGAACTAACCCTTCCGATCATAGACAGCAAAGATGTTACGTGGGTGCGAAGATGTCACGTAGGGAGGCATGAGGTGGTGTGTACCAGAGGATGAGGAGGAGGAGGAGAATTTTGTGCATTTGCACGCTACAAATGCCAGCGAAGAAAGGCTCGTGGTGAGCTCCCACAAGGCCAGTGCTTCTCAAATAGGGGGGGGCACTGTGTGATGCCAGGGGAAGTGCGTATGACCCTGGGGATCATGCTTTTTCGCCATACTGTACTAGAAGTAAGTGTAATTGCGCATCCTCTACAGTACGTGGCAGTGACACTCTCACTGTGTTCCCTATGGTGTAGGGAAAAAGCACTGAGCAAACAATATGAAGTGCAATAAACACTATTTATAGTCATGCGTGTGGGAGGGTGTTTTTTTCTTCTTCCTATAGCGGGCATCACAGAAAATAATTGAGAAGCACTGCACAAGGCGTTCTCAGAGCGCAGAGGAATACACACGGAAAAATATGAGGCTAATCAGCCCGGAAAAGCCATTTCCCCAGCAGAGCTCATAAATCAAAATTTTGCTTGTTGGATGGGGCAGATTTGATGGGATCAAAGCTCGCATCATGGAAAATTCATTATAAAAGACACGGTACCACTGTATATTGAATTAGGCACTGCCTAAAAGTGGGTCTTTCCATAAGGCAGTTTCATCATATACACTTGTGTTATTACATAAAAAAAAAATAAATAAAAAAAAATCAGTAGAGGTGCAGATGTGTGAACGGACATGTTTTATTTACTTTCTCCATCTCGCTCGCTCTCACTTTCTCATACATCAAGCTCAGCTATGAAAATTAAATTTGTTGTATTCTCTGTCAAAAAGAAGTTTTCCATCAAGACAACTTTTCACAAACAAAAAGTGCTAGCCTCCTTCATAACGGTTGTTATGCAACTCAGATAATACCAAATTAGCACCTCAATGCATACAGGCATCAGATGAGGGGGGGGGGGGGGGGGAGCAACATCATACAGCCATGAAAAGCAACTTGATAGATTCTTAAGTGTGGAGCTCCGCTCCAAAGGCTTACGTGGTTCCACTGCTAAGACCCCAATTCAGATTATTACGGTTAGAAGGTCAGAGTGTCTTAAATTCATTCATTTCATACCATCTGAGTAACATTTTAAACAGTATAGAGGTAAGACGACTCACCAAGACGGTGTTGCTCCAGCTGCAATTTTTGAAGTTTGCAAACACTGGGATGCTCTCTGGTCCAGTGTTTTTTGAGATCAGTGATGATGCCTGGACTACAAATATGGTCAACTGACTTGAAATTGCATTTTCAAGACTTTTGACAACAGTGTGTTTAAGAAGTACATGCAATGGGATCACAGCTGTAACCCGCCAATTGTAGGCGCGAGCTTTGAATGGGACAGTGGAAGATGAAGTACTTTTAGTAAAAATGGATTTCCCCAGCGAAGGAAAAACCACAGCATCACAAGTGATTTTTTTTTTATTTTTTATTTTTTATTGTGGAGTAAAGATGCAGCAGTGCCGAGATTGTGACACCTCCTCCAGCTGAAACCGGATTAACCGGAGACAAGCATGTTGCCCGGGTGAGGGATGAGGGGGCCACATCTCTGAAATAAGCACTAGCACTCCTGGGAAATCAAAGTCGTGCAGCCGGTGTCGGGGCGCCACATGCCTACAAGACTCGACCGCAGTAAATCACACATCATAGTCTTTATCTAGGAAATATTTCACCTCGAACCTGCCACCCGAATCACACTATTTCCGCAAATGTGGGTAAATACGCTTTCTCCGCCGTGCTTGTTTTCTTTTGTTTTCTTCTATCTGGTGCAATTGTTCCAGTTACTCTAAATTTGTGGGGTTGACGTAGTTTATTTATTTTGGGGTTTGTATACACTGTCTATTTCTGTAGTTGTGATAGTTTAAACCAACAGATGGATTCTGGAGAACCAAAAGTTCCTACAGTATAGGTGTTCTCATTCCGCCCTTTTATCATGAAGAGTGAAATGGAATGAAAACCTAAAGGCAACCAAGAACAAAGAGACACGAGAGAATGTTTTTTCCCATGTACAACACTGTGTGGCAAGCACGTTCGCCCTGACAGCAAGAAGGTCCTGCGTTGCGTTTTGGGTTCGGTGAAGGTGTTTTTGAATGCCGTTTGCATGTTCTCCCCATGCTTGAGTGGGTTTTCTACGGCTACTCTGGTTTCCTCACACTGTCTAAATGCATGCATATGAGGCGAAGTGGCTGTTCCAAATTGTCCCTAGGTGTGTGTGTGTGTGTGTGTGTGTGTGTGTGTTGGCCAGGTCAATGGTCTGGCGAGCTGTTCAGAGTGTACTCTGCCTTCACCCAGTGTCACCTAAGATCTGCTCCAGCCTCCTGATGGCCTTAAGGAATTAAACTGTTCAATCATGAACAATTATGACTTTATTCCTGTTGACCTTTAGTCATGTGTTCCATTCATTCCTTTCATACTTTTACAGCTGACATGTATTTAATGCAATGCAATGCGATGACCTCGTGACATTCTCCGAGTTATGGGAGATGTGAGGCTAAACATAATCGAAAGTGTCTTCAGTTCATTTCTCGTCAATGAGCTCCTTTGAAAAAGCACATTTCGTTCAGATGCACCTAATGGTGTGGAAAATACACTTGAATTGATTGAGCTCTCGTCAGTTTTACTCAATGCTTCAGTGAAGTCTTTGTGTGTTGTTGGATTGCGTTAAGTGAGTTTTTTTTCTTCTGCAGCAATCTTAAGGTGATTTCATGCAGAAAGTGGAGCAGTATTTTGGTAGCACATGTGATCAGACTTAAAGGAAAATCAAGCTAGAGATTAGTGAAGATTTAATCATGTGATCATGTACATCTGTTGTGTAACATCTGTATGTGCAACTGGTGCTGAAAGAAAGCAATTTTTTTATCAAGATGGCCATGAGGAAAATTACAGTCCTGTCAGCTGCATCTATGATACAGAACAAGTTTGGGTCAGAAGGGGTTAACGGCACTGAACATGTTATGCTGGGATGGGCTCCAGCCTCCCTGTGACCCTATTTAGGATTTTTATTAGTGAAGTTCATGAAACATTTTCAGGGTGTCAAGATAAAGAGCAGCAAAAACGTTTTAATTAAGTTTTTATTATTATTATTATTATTATTATTCCATTTTTTTTGTTAAATTTGAGGGCGGGGAGATATGCAATGAATTAAAATAATTTAATTTGTTTCAGGTGTGCTTCATGAAGCAGGAATGCGCTCCTATTAAGATAAATTGCTTATTTGCTGCAAAAATGTGATTACATAATTTTTGCCAGGGGTTTTATATCTCCATTGCGCAGACAAAATACGTGAAACCTTGCATCCTGTTTTATGCAATAAAGATCCAGGTCATTACTGCTACACGATTCGAAGATGGTGCTCTGCTCATTTTTGGCAGTCACTTGCTCCAGTAGACCAACCTGAACACTACCTTACTGAGCACTGAAATCCTTATTTCTACATATTTTGTGGAATTTATTAAATGATAGAGCTGTTGTTCCATACAGCTCATGCAGACCATGCACTGTCTCGAGTGCTCCATATATCTGCTGGTGCTCCAAAAAAACTATTGACTGACTTTATTTAAAAGCATTTATTTATCCAGCTATCACGTGTCCGGTTAATCACGCTTACACAAACATTCTCATTCATTCATTCATTTTCTTAACCGCTTAAGCCTAATTATGGTCACGGGGAGGCTGTTGTCCATCTCAGCCGACTCTGGGTGAGGGCAAAGCATACCCTGGATGGCTCGCCAGGCCATTGCAGGGCAGAAACATGCTCACTGCGAAAGTCAGCAATGAGTCTTTTACATGAACCGCTCACCATAGACAGTGAGAGACATGGCCGGCCTTTGATAACCCAGCTAGTGTACGGGGGGGCAGGCAATGACAACCCATTGAGAGTGGGGCTCGAACCCCTAATGTTAGGATCAGTGATCCAGTACCTTACCACCGAGTCACCACTGCCCTACCAAATATTCTCAATAATTATTACCGGTAAAAGAACATTTTTTTTCGAAAGTCATATTTTTAGTCTACTTTTTAAATTCTTGCTGGGTGCCATCTCCAAAGCACCCTCCTTCTGAACATGGTATATTTATAAACGTACCTAAGTGCTTTGGTTGCTGTTGGCTTGTTTCTCTTCCTGTGAGGAACAGGAACCTTCTGATGAGCAGGGATCACACTCAGGTAATTTTTCAGCTCTTTATATCTGATGATATTTCCTGCACTGCTTTTTTTCTGAAAGCTGCTAAAGATCATAGTACCAAGTGCAGGAAGCTAATGGCTAACATGCTGATCGGATACGCCCGCTCCATACGCAATGTACCACGCCCACCCACAGTCGACCAATCATATTTCATATACTGTTTTTGCCATATTGGGTTCTTGATTGGAGAAAGACTTTGCGGGACTATCGAACGTTTGCCATAAAGTCGTGTCAGAAACCTGTGTTCAGAAGTAGAATACATTTGTGTGATTAAAAAAAAAAATGAATAAACAAATGAATGACAAATTTGTATACAGATGGTTTCGCCTGGCATTGGATTACAGAAAAGACCACAGCTGTGGGAAACAGAAGGACTAGAAGTTTCCTAAAAGCTACAAAGGCACATCGTTCCACATGATAAACCTTTTGATTTTGAAAATTATGATTTTTTTGAAGCCCAAATTTCTATCATGGCATTTTTTTCTACTTTTTTGTTGAAAATCTCTCGGTCAAATAACAAGGCGAGTGCGAGTTTGGTGTCTCGTTAGGCTGTTAGAACTGGCCACAAACACAAAGTTTCCATAGATTATTCATTCATTTATTTATTTATTTATTTCTATTCACACTGAGCACAGTTGCCCCTCAGTGTAAAGCAGTATCTTCATCCAAATACCAAAACTATTACATTGAGGAACCTTTCAATTTTCGCGAGTGTATAGCCAGGTATAACCGTGTACTTTATTAACCTGCACCGATTCGAAATCGCGTGATAGCCTGGCGAGTTGTCCAGGGCGTACTCTGTCCTAGCCGAGAGTCGGCTGAGATGGGCGCCGACCTCCTCACGACTCTAATTCGGATTAAACGGTTCAGAAAAGGAACGATTCTAAATATGTTCGAGCACAGATCCATGAAATGGAAAAGAAAAATCCTCGGGCTGCTCAAACTCAAAATAATGTCCATGGCGCGCATGTTTTCTGAGGGACCATTTGTGTGGTGTGTATTGCTTGTGACGAGTGTTGCATGAACACAGGGCCTTATATTTCTATCACCTTTGACATCATGTCACATACTGGCTCATATATCACCCGGCACGAGCACTCTCATGCTGACTGGTGATACACCGACTCTCGGATGCCTTCCGCCTCCACATATGTTTCGACTTGACTTGAAAATCAACGCTTGAGCCTGCTGAATCTTACTTCTGACTTTAAAGATAAAGCAGTTATGGCTATAGTATGCACTCATTCTTCCTTATACACAGCAGCGGGTCAGTAATTACAGACTATTAATTTACATGGTTTCATTTTAACGTTTCCCATTTCCCACGCCATCACAACTTTATCAAAATCCTAGTCATGTGAGGGTAAGCAGTAAGGTGCATTTATCATCTGGCACCTGCTAAGCCTGGCTTGGTTCAATAATGTAATTTGTTAAGTAATAATTGCTGCACCTGGGAAGCATTCTTGCATACGAACGTTGTCTTTTGTAGGCGTTCCATCATTTCTGAGTGAACGCCAAACAACACACTGTCAAACCACAACGAACCTCTTTCGTCTACCCAGTTCTTGGTGATTAGTCACATTTATGAAGTTCACCTGCTGAGAAAAGAGCCTGGAGTGTACGCTGCCAAAAACAGCTACCCTATCTTAATGAGTGAATAATGCCTCGCTGCTCTCAGCTAGTTTGTCCACGTTGAACGGAGCGTTGTACTCACTTTATGCACATCAACACACGAGGCTTGCCTTGATATTTGCTTTATTATGGATACGAAGAAGTATCGCGTTTTTTGTTCTCCAAGTTCATCCGTACAGCTGGGGCCTCTTCAAACGGGTCAATTTTTTTTTTTTGCTGGTAATTGCTTTGGAATGGGCGTTCATCTGTAGCATGAATTGAACTGGGAAGCCGTGAAGCTGCACATTGAAATGCTAATAACGAACCTCTTCTCCCACAAAGCCAATCTTTTGTCATCCCTAAGTTGTTTTCATCTCTTGCACGAGGACTCTGCTCTCTCAGCCATCAGCGCCTTTTAGACTCCCTTAATTATGAGCTTCTTAACTGAAAGTGGAGGAGGCTCACGCTGTCAAAGGCGAATTAAGGATGTGACCGATAAGTCTTGCACCTTTTTCAATGGCCCCCGTGTTCACTCGTGGTGTTATACCGACTGCATATTGTTCAATGATTGAATCCAATCAGGCACTATCAAAGCTGACAAAATGAAAGGGGATTTGCACCCTGAACAGTGCCTTAGGAAATACTGAGTACTTCTGGTACAACTCATTAGTGACTCGGGCTATTATGATTCGTCACGGAGTTGAATCCAGTGGCTAAGAAAGTACCAAATACTCACAAAAATACCAAACCGTGAGCAATGCCACGTTACCATGGTCTTTTAATAATGGTATAAGTGCACTGTCCATGTTGGTCAATGGTGAATCAATTATCGCCTCCCGGAGATGTGACCACCGACAACCCAGGAGGGTTGTGAGGAAGCACATGCTCCCTCCCTCTGGTCATCTTTATGATCTGCTCATGCATATGCATATACAGGGGGGGCCCCGACAGTTCAGGAGTCAAGTTACAAACAGAAAAGGCTCAAATCAACAACACACAAACTGCTATAAAATAAACACATAAAAATTCTATATCTAAAAGGACCTCACACAGACCCAGCAAACAATACAATAATAACAACAAAAGTAATAAAAAAATGATAATAATAATAATAATAATAATGATAATAATAATAATGATAATAATAATAATGATAATAATAATAATAATAATAACAATAAAACAAGAAATAAATCAGTAGATAACTGAAATAAACGAAATTGCACTAAATTATGTTCTATTTATATTATATTTATATTTATGTTGCACTGTGCTCATTGTTTTGTTGGAAAAAAATGAACAGTTCTCTGGGTAAACAAAATGGCCGCAACTTCAACATTAGATGTTCTTCATTCTCAGAGCAAGGTTTAGAGATAATCTCCAGTCAGTACACCAGGTTTATTTAACGAGAATCCGCCATTCTTCCGCCACGGTTCTTGTTGCTAGTCGCTGTGCTCCAGTCCTCTCTGAAGGCCGTGTAGCTGGCTGGTGTAGTCTCCTTGTCGGGTGTACTCTCTCCGAGCCATGTTTCACAGAACCACAGCATGGAGCAGTCGTGTAGATCCCTCTGCGCTGCATGAAGCTCGTCCATCTTGTTTCGCAAAGACTGAACATTTTCATGCAATAGGACCTGGAGTGCTAACCTTCCACTGCTAACCAAGCGCCGGAGTCGTCGTTCAGCCCCTCCTCACCTACCTGGTTTATTGTTATCCGGGGTATGGCTAGCATTGCGCTGCAGTAGCGTATTAGCTCAGGATAGGAGATGAGTGTGCTCAGTTCTGAATGTCCAAAAGGACTGCGCTCTCATAGTTGCAGTAGGGTCACATGGTCATAGACGAGCAGAGTGCAAAAAAAACAACAACATTTACAACAAACAAAGAAAGAATTTGACTCCGAGAACTCCGCAATGTCGCCCTCTGGGAAGTGCCATCTTGACCATTCACTGTTAAATCCATGTGCACGCAGACGTCTCACGGGGAGGCTGGTGCCCATCATAGCCGGGCCATTGCTGGGCAAACACTCAGACGTAGCGGTGATTTACATTTAAAGCATTTGGCAGATGTTCTTCTCCAGAGAAACTTACAAATTTCATTTTCTTAAACAAGTGGACAATTTAAGGTTCAGGGCCTTGCTCAAGGGCCCAAACACATGGTTGGTGATTGTGGGGATTGAATCGCTGACTTTCGGTTCAGTAACCCATTGCCTGAACCACTAAGCTACCACTGCTGTCTCTACTATCAGTACTCTAGATAACAGCATCTGCCTCGTGCTGTAAATCAGTGTGTATGTATACGTTATTAAAAATGTACAACATAAACCATATAAAAATCTTCTTTTCATGTGGTTTTTTGTTGTTGTTGTTGTTTCTTTTCCCGTGTATATACTAGAATAATTATGCACCTTAGGCTTGGAGGATGTTGTTGAATTGATGTCCTGTCTCGGGGACTATTCAGTCATGATGTATAATTGTTAATTATTCTTGCAGCGTTTCTTTTTTTTTTTTTTTGCTGATTTGCAATATCTCGGCTTGATTGTTGTTCAGTTTATTTCATGACAGAACAGATATCTGGTGAGATAAAGAAACATTTTATGTGTCTCATACCTCACATTGATCATCTTTGGATCTCTTTGAAAATAACACTGGTGTAGATGGTAAGGAATGTTGAGTACCAAGGCGGATCCCGGAGCAGGCAGCAATGCTGCTACTTTTGCGGTGTGCTGCTAATAAATCCTTATCTGACCATGAGTGATCCGTGGATAGGGATGAGAAATGAGGTGAGCATGGGCCTCTCTCTCTCTCTCTCTCTCTCTCTCTCTCTCTCTCTCTCTCTCTCTGTCTGTGTTTTTTCTTCCTCTCTGCCCCTGCAGGATCCACTCCAATCTCATCTTCTGTTTATGGCTTCACGATGGGACACACTTCTTTAGAGGTGCTGTGAAGCTCTCCCCCTTCAGCCTAGAGTCAGTGCTTGCCCTAGATTTATCGTTCCCTACGCTTACCTTTATCTCTCCCCTTCTCCACTTTCCCTGTCTTCAACCCGCCCTTTCTCATCCTCATTTCCTTTCACTCACAAAATTCTATTTCACCATCCCGGTTATGATTTATAAACAAGGCGACGTGATAAAAACCGATGGGAAACAGTCCCTCGCTAACAGCTCACTTCAGTGTGGTGTAAGGCATTTTACTCCCATGACACCTATTAAATTTGGCACGGTGCCTCGTACCCGCTTGCGTCGTCCTTAGTTTTTCTGAATGCTAGAAGGCTATTTTTTATTGTCTGCTCTGCACTAAGGCGAATCTATATCTGCGATCTCATGCTGATCGTGAGATAGAGAGGGAAAGGGGGGGGGGGGGGGTGGAGTGATAGTGAGAAATGCTCGCTGCTTTAGGAGCCATGTATTTACCACCTATCCAAGTGAACACAAGAACACTTTAATTTGTCTTCTAAGCAGGACCATAGATTTTTACACTTGCATGCTGTGAAAAAAGTGGAAAGCTTATGGTGGTGAAGAATAATGACCTCCGTCCCCCTCACCTTATCCTGAGTATTATATAAGCTTTGATGACTGTTATATTTATAAGATTCCTATGTTTCTGAAAACAGGCTGTAAAAACTTGCTTATATTACCAAAATATAAACAAGGTAGGTTCTTTTCCACAATCCACCAAACTGACAGATGTTTGAGGCTTTTAAACTGACACAACACATACTATCACCTTAATTAGGCATTTCATTCTCTTTTTATCTCTGCCTAGGAGGTTGTGACTTTGTCAGTGAGATGTTTTTTGTTTGTTACCAACCTTATGCAAAAAGTTATAAACAAAATCTAATTTATTTTATGTATTTATTGATTTTTTTAACTTTTTTTGGGCGTGGTGGGGGTGGCCTGGAGGTAAAGGTGCTGGATCACTGATCCAAAGGTTAGGGGTTCAAGCCCCACTCTCCATGGGGATATAAAGGCTGTATATATATAAAAAGGCTGTGTGTGTGTGTGTGTGTGTGTGTGTGTGTGTGTGTGTGTATATATATATATATATATATATATATACACAACGAAATTAATCCGTTCCAGAGCCATTTTCGTATTGCGGGGATTTCGTAAGTAGGGGTCGCATCTTACATGTTAAACGCCTAATTCGTTCCAGGTCTCCAGTTCTTGGACTGGATAAACCCCATAAACCCTTTAAAAATTATAAAAGTACAACAATTTTGTATGAAATATATGTTAAAAGTAAAAGAAAATTATTTATTAAACCATTAAATCATTTTATTAACATATTTATTAATTAAACCATTATTAAACATTTTTTGTTAACACACACACACATCTCTCTCTCTCTCTCTCTCTCTCTCTGTCTCTCGCTCTCTCTCTCTCTCTCTCTCTCTCTCTCTCTCTCTCTCTCTCGCTCTCCTTCTCTCTCGCGCGCACTACGGGCCACGCCCACAAGATGTGGAATTCAAAGCGCATTCCCAGCTTGATAAACTCAACTTTAATTTGATTCCTTGAAGGATCGGGATGCCAGATGAGCTCAAATGTGCCCACATTTATCAAACATTTACTGAATTAAACAACTTAAAAAAACCTAAAAACTAAAGCGTTATTCCTTCTCTCTCTCTCTCCCTCTCTCTCTCTCTCTCTCTCTCTCTCTCTCTCTCTCTCTCTCTCTCTATCTCCATCTCTCTCTCTCTCCCACACCCACAAGACATGAATTCAAAGCGCATTCCCTGCTTGTCCATTCACTGAATTAAAACAACTTAAAAAACTAAAAACTAAAGCGTGAAGCTTCCTTCTGTCTCTATCTGGGAGGCCAGTGGGGGGATGTTGAGAGACAGCCAATGAGAGAGCAACTCGCGTATCGGGTGAAATTTTGATTGGTGCATTTGAATTTTGAATTTCTTTTCGTAAGAGGGTGCTGTTTCGTATTTCGGGGACGGAAACTCAGGGAAATGTTTTTCGTAATCCGGGGATTCGTAAATTGGGGGCTGACTGTATGTGTATGTATATGTATATATATATATATATATATATATATATATATATATATATATATATATATATATATATATATATGATTTTCTGAGCAGATCCTTCCGTAGGAGAGTGCTCAATACTTTTTGGTAGAGCAAATAACAAAAACAAAAAAGTTTGGAAATATGTTATTACTGTGTAATTCTGACTTCATTAGCAGACTGCGACATTGCCAATAAAAAAAAAATCCATTACAAATAACACTGTTGCCTGAAATGGAGTAGATTAAGTAGAATTTAAAGTTCATTACGATGTTTACATTAAACATGGACCAGAGGAGTTCTGGGCAGTATATTGTTAGGGATAATAAAATAGTAGAACCTATTCAATGCAGAGAAATGTTTCATTTCATGAACTTTTTTCTTTTGTCTGCTCAGTCCTGGCTTCATGCTCTGTTTGAAGTGGAAAAGGCTCCAATTTCCCCACTCTCTCCACAAGCTTTTCTTCTTGGACCCAGTAAAACTGGACTGTAAACCAAAGGCTAATAATAATAAAACATGTTCTCGCTGCATAGAACCTGCAGCTCAAAGATTTATAAGTTGGTCCAAGCTATGCGTGAATATAACAGATATCACTTAGGAGAGTAAAGACTCGTAGCTGTGGTCTTTACAAACTTTTAAAGTATAAAATGACTGTGGATCCTCAAAAGACTCAGTCCACAGATCTTTCGTTCAAAAATGTCAGTTAAATTTAGAAAATAATTCCTGCAGGCTGAGCACCTACAGAGATGCAGGTATGAGTAAGTGTTGGTCGATAATAAAACACAGTTGTTTGAAATGGACCACTTGGAATCAAATCACATTTTTCATGTTAGCTTTTCATTCATCATTATCCGTGCAGATCAATCCCTGTTCAGTTTATAGGAATCTGGGCGAAAGGCATGGAAATTTGGAATATCCATTACTGTAATAGGGAACTGGAGCACTTGGAGGAATCCCACGTACTTACGGAGAGAACATACAAACTCCACACAGAAATACCCTTTTACCAACCAGCAAGTCATAATCCAGGACTTTCTTGCTTTGAGGCAGAAGTGGTGACCACTCTGATGGCCATGGACAGAAATGCACATGCCAATCGGTGCAGATAACAACAGAGTAACTCCAGAAAGATATTATTATAGTTTGCAAAAGAAAATTGGTGAAATGATGAAAGATGACAGAAGTAAAAAAAAAAAGGAAGACAATCTCAAGTATGCGATTTGGCCACACTGGTTTTATCAGCACACTCAGTAAACATGCAATGGGGAACATGGAATTATTTTTTTGTGGTAAGTTCCAGCAGGAAAGACAAGCACTTATTAACTGACAGAAAATCAAATCAAAATGGAGGTTAAAGAGCTGCTACAATTAAATTCACAGCATGTGGGGAATAAATCTTTATATTCTTTATTTGCTTAAGACTGGGCTTAGTGGGAGATTATAGGAATAAGTGTGACTTTGATCTACCTTTACAACAGAAGGTGGTGATGCACCCAAAAGCTGTTTGTCAATGGACAATAAAAAAGATGATGATACAGATGAACTTCAAAAAAGAAAATGCTTTATGTGGGACCCAACCTGACTAAGTTACCCTACTGATGAAATCACTGAGGTAAACCTGGGTGTACACCTGGGCCACAATGCCCATGATTGCCACAGCTTGAGTGAATCAAGATGATCTTGGGGTAACTTGGTGGAATTATGATGATATTTAGGAAACTTGGTGGAATTGTGATGATTTTGAGGGAACTTGGTGGAATTGTGATGTTCTTGAGGGAACCTGGTGGAATTGTGATGAGCTTGCGGGAACCTGGTGGAATTGTGATGATCTTGAAGGAACTTGGTGGACTTGTGACAATCTTGAGGGAACTTGGTGGACTTGTGACGATCTTGAGGGAACTTGGTGGAATTGTGATGATCTTGAGGGAACTTGGTGGAATTGTAATGATCTTGAGGGAACATGGTGGACTTGTGATGATATTGAGGGAGCTTGGTGGAATTGTGATGATCTTGAGGGAACTTGGTGGAATTGTAATGATCTTGAGGGAACATGGTGGAGTTGTGATGATATTGAGGGAACCTGGTGGAATTGTGATGATCTTGAGGGAACCTGGTGGAATTGTGACGATCTTGAGGGAACATGGTGGACTTGTGATGATATTGAGGGAACATGGTGGACTTGTGATGATATTGAGGGAGCTTGGTGGAATTGTGATGATCTTGAGGGAACTTGGTGGAATTGGAATGATCTTGAGGGAACATGGTGGAGTTGTGATGATATTGATGGAACCTGGTGGAATTGTGATGATCTTGAGGGAACCTGGTGGAATTGTGACGATCTTGAGGGAACTTGGTGGAATTGTGACGATCTTGAGGGAACATGGTGGACTTGTGATGATATTGAGGGAGCTTGGTGGAATTGTGATGATCTTGAGGGAACTTGGTGGACTTGTGATGATCTTGAGGGAACATGATGGAGTTGTGATGATATTGAGGGAACTTGGTGGAATTGTGATGATCTTGAGGGAACTTGGTGGAATTGTGATCATTGTGACAATTATAGGTAGGGTCCGACTTATGGCTGCATTTGGTTCTGACCAACAGGTTGAAAAACGGTTCGGATGTAACTAGGGACTGTACATGTACAGGGATCCTTTGCTACTGTGCACTTTAATTCATGCGGCTTCAGTGCATCGTGTTTTTTTTTAATATTCATCCAATTAAAAAAATAAGGAAATTAAGGAAGAATAGGGGAAAAAGTGAAGGAAAATGCCGCAAAAACAAGGCCAATTATGCAAAAAACCCCTAAACAAACAAACAAAAAACAACCCAAAACCTCCCATCAAAACTCGTTACATTTTTGTGAGGTGCGCATCTGAGTGCGTGCGCGTGCATCTGTATGTGTGCATTTATTTTTTATTTACATCCTATGTATTTTTAAAAAATGTTTAATTGTTATTATAAGCATTTATAGCATTGAATATGTATTTATTGATATATACATTGATATGTATTGATATGTACATTTACGTATACGTCGGTTGGGGGGGGGGTGTCCGACTTTGCGGAATTCGATAGTCGTGGGGGGATCTCGGTCCCAATTAACAGCGGAAAGTGAGGGATCCCTGTATTACTATTAGTATATTAGTATGTCCATGGCACAGGACCTTTCTACAAGTTTGTGTCAACATTTCCTTTGCTATCGTTTTACCTTTCTTTAGATATTAATACAGGTCCATCTAAAAAAAAATTAGCATATTGTGATAAAGTTCATTATTTTCTGTAATGGACTGATAAACATTAGACTTTCATATATTTTAGATTCATTGTACTCTAACTGAAATATTTTAGGTCTTTTATTGTTTTAATACTGATGATTTTGGCAGACAGCTCATGAAAACCCAAAATTCCTATTTCAAAAAATTAGCATATCATGAAAAGGTACTCGAAACGAGCTATTAACCTTCTTCTTTTCCTTTCGGCTTTTCCCTTCAGGGGTCGCCACAGTGAATCATCTGCCTCCATCTCACCCTATCCTTTGCATCTTCTTCTCTTACACCAACGACCTTCATGTCCTCCTTCACCACATCCATGAATCGTCTCTTTGGTCTTCCTCAAGGCCTTCTGCCTGGTAGTTCCAGCCTCAGCATCCTATTGCCAATATGCTCAATATCCCTCCTCTGTACATGTCCAAACCATCTCAATCTAGCCTCTCTGACTTTGTCTCCAAAACATCTTACATGTGCTGTCCCTCTGATGTGCTCATTCCTAATCCTATCCATCCTCGTTACTCCCAAAGAGAACCTCAACATTTTCATCTCTGCTACCTCCAGCTCTGCCTCCTGTCTTTTCCCCAGGGCCACTGTTTCTAAACCATACAACATCGTTGGCCTCAACACCGTCTTGTACACTTTTCCTTCCATTCTTGCCGATACCCTCCTATCACACATCACACCGGACACTTTTCTCCAACCATTCCAACCTGCCTGCACACGCTTCTTCACCTCTTTTCCACACTCTCCATTGCTCTGGATTGTTGAGCCTAAGTATTTAAAATCCTGCACCTTCCTTACCTGTGCTCCCTGTAACCTCACCGTTCCTCTTGGGTCCTTGTCATTCATGCACATGTATTCTGTCTTACTGAGGCTAATCTTCATTCCTCTCATTTCCAGGGCATACATCCACCTCTCTAGATTTTCCTGCACTTGTTCTCTGCTCTCACTACAGATCACAATGTCATCTGCAAACATCATAGTCCATAAGGAATCTTGTCTAACCTTGTCTGTCAGCCTGTCCATCATCATCACAAACAAGAAGGGGCTCAGAGCTGATCCTTGATGCAGTCCCACCTCCACCTTGAATTCTTCGGTTAGGCCGACAGCACACCTCACCACTGTCTTACATCTCTTATACATGTTCTTCACCACTCTAACATACTTCTGTGCCACCCCAGACTTCCTCATGCAATACCACAGTTCTTCTCTTGGCACCCTGTCATATGCTTTCTCCTGATCCACAAAGGCACAATGCAGCTCCCTCTGACCTTCTCTGTACTTCTCTATTAACATCCTCAAAGCAAACAGTGCATCTGTGGGGCTCTTTCTTAGTATGAAACCAAACTGTTGTTCACAAATGATGACCTCTGCCCTTAGTCTAGCTTCCACTAGTCCTTCCCATAACTTCATTGTCTGGCTCATCAACTCTGTAGTTGCCGCAACTCTGCACGTCTCCCTTGTTCTTAAAAAATGGGCACCATCACACTCTGGCATCCTCTCACTCTCTAAGACCTTGTTGAATGTTCTTGCCAGAAAATCTACTGCTACCTCTCCTAGACACTTCCATACCTCCACCGGTATGTCATCAGGACCAACTGCCTTTCCACTCTTCATCCTCTTCAATGCCCGCCTCACTCCACCCTTACTAATCTTTGCTACTTCCTGCTCCTCAACGGTCACCTCTTCTACTCTTTTTTCTCTCTCATTTTCCTCAGTCATCAGTTCTTCAAAGTACTCTTTCCATGTTCCCAGCACACTTCTGTCATCAGTCAATACATTTCTCTCTCTGCCCTTAATCACTCTAACTTGCTGCACGTCCTTCCCATCTCTATCTCTCTGCTGTGCCAACCTATATAAATCATTTTCTCCCTCCTTACTGTCCAACCTAGCATAAAAGTCATCATACGCCCTCTGTTTGGCCTTTGACACTGCTACTTTCGCCTTACGCTGTGTCTCCCTGTACTCCTGTTTACTCTCTTCGGTCCCCTCAATGTCCAACTTCTTCTTAGCTAACCGCTTCCTTTGTACACACTCCTGCATTTCCTCATTCCACCACCAAGTCTCCTTATCTACTGTCCTTCCAGAGGACACACTAAGTACTCTCCTACCTGTCTCCCTGAACACATTTGCTGTGGTTGTCCGGTCATCTGGGAGCACTTCCTGACCACCCAAAGCCTGTTTCAACTTCTCCTTGAAGACAACACGAAAATTCACGATTCACTCTTCCTTTTTCAGCTTCCACCACTTTGTCTTCTGCTCGGCCTTTGCCTTCTTCACCTTCCTCACCATCAGCATCATCCTGCACACCACCATCCCATGCTGTTTGGCAACACTCTCACCCACTACTATTTTGCAGTCACTGACTTCCTTCAAACTACATCGCCTACACAAGATGTAGTCTACCTGTGTGCTCCTACCTCCGCTTTAATAAGTCACCCTATGCTCCTGTCTCTTCTGGAAGAAAGTGTTCACCACAGCCATTTCCATACTTTTTGCAAAATCGATCAACATCTGTCCTTCTGCGTTCCTCTCCTGGATACCAAACCTGCCCATCACTTCCTCGTCCCCTCTGTTTCCTGTACCAACATGTCCATTGAAGTGTGCCCCAATGACCACTCTTTCACCTCTGGGGGTATTCTGCATCACTTCATCTATCTCACTCCAGAATCTCTCCTTCTCTTCTTGCTCACATCCTGCCTGTGGGGCATAAGCACTAACAACATTTAACATCACACCTTCAATTTCTAACTTGAGACTCATCACTCTGTCTGACACTCTTTTCATTTTAGAACATTCCTGACAAACTCCTCCTTCAAGATGACTCCGACTCCATTTCTCTTCCCATCCACACCATGAAAAAACAGCTTAAACCCTGCTCCTATGATTCTAGCCTTGCTACCTTTCCACCTGGTCTCCTGAACACACAGTATGTCCACCTTCCTCCTCTGCATCATGTCAGCCAGCTCTCTACCTTTTTCTGCCATAGTTCCAACATTCAAAGTCCCTACTTTCAGTCCGAGACTCATGCCTTTCCTCTTCTCTCTCTGGCAACGGACACGCCTCCCGCCTCTCCTTCTTCGACGTCTTCGACCATCAGTAGTCCAATTTCCATCAGCACCCTGTTGGTTGACAGCACTGATGGCGGTCGTTGTTAACCCGGGCCTTGACCGATCCGGTATGTCATTTTTTCTTGTGATTCGCATATTTTATTTTGCATTTGTTTTACGCCAGATGCCCTTCCTGACGCAACCCTCTGCATTTATCCGGGCTTGGGACCGGTGTGAGGGAGAGACACTGGTTTATGCACCCCCACCCCCCCCGCTCACGGCTGCATTAAACGAGCTATTAACCTAATCATCTGAATCAACCAATTAACTCTAAACACCTGCAAAAGATTCCTGAGGCTTTTAAAAACTCCCAGCCTGGTTCATTACTCAAAACCGCAATCATGGGTCAGACTGCCGACCTGACTGCTGTCCAGAAGGCCATCACTGACACCCTCAAGCAAGTGGGTAAGACACAGAAAGAAATCTCTGAGCGAATAGGCTGTTCCCAGAGTGCTGTATCAAGGCACCTCAGTGGGACGTCTGTGGGAAGGAAAAAGTGTGGCGCTGAAAACGCTGAACAACCAAAATAGGTGACCGGACCCTGAGGAAGATTGTGGAGAAGGGCCGATTCCAGACCTTGGGGTACCTGTGGAAGCAGGGGACTGAGTCTGGAGTAGAAACATCCAGAGCCACCGTGCACAGGCGTGCGCAGGAAATGGGCTACAGGTGCCGCATTCCCCAGGTCAAGCCACTTTTGAACCAGAAACAGGAGCAGAAGCGCTGGAGGAAGACTTGGGAGAAGGAAATGCCAAAATGCCTGAAGTCCAGTGTCAAGTACCCACAGTCAGTGATGGTCTGGGGTGCCATGTCAGCTGCTGGTGTTGGTCCACTGTGTTTTATCAAGGGTGGGGTCAATGCAGCTAGCTATCAGGAGATTTTGGAGCACTTCATGCTTCCATCTGCTGGAGATGAAGATTTCATTTTTCAGCATGACCTGGCACCTGCTCACAGTGCCAAAACCACTGGGAAATGGTTTACTGACCATGGTATTCCTGTGCTCAATTGGCCTGCCAACTCTCCTGAGCTGAAGCCCATAGAGAATCTGTGGGATATTATGAAGAGAAAGTTGAGAGACACCAGACCCAACACTGTGGATGAGCTTAAGGCTGCTATCGAAGTATCCTGGGCCTCCGTAACACCTCAGCAGTGCCACAGGCTGATTGCCTCCATGCCACGCCGCATTGAAGCAGTCATTTCTGCAAAAGGATTCTCAACCAAGTATTGAGTGCAAAACTGAACATAATTATTTGAAGGTTGACTTTTTTTGTATTAAAAACACTTTTTTTTATTGGTCGGATGAAATATGCTAATTTTTTGAGATAGGGATTTTTTTTGTTTTTCTTTACTTTTTTGCCCAAAATAATCAATATTAAAACAATAAAAGGCTTGAACTACTTCAGTTGTGTGTAATGAATCTAAAATATATGAAAGTCTAATGTTTATCAGTACATTACAGAAAATAATGAACTTTATCACAATATGCTAATTTGATGATCAGATTAATCAGATGATGGAAAGAGAAGAGTACAGGACGGGTGTGTGTGTGTGTGTGTGTGTGTGTGTGTGTGTGTGTGTGTGTGTGTGTGTGTGTATGTATATATCATGATCATCATTTTCTGTAACCACTTAATCCTAATCAGGGTTGTGGGGAGGCTGGCGCCCATCCCAGCCGACTTCGGGCGAGGGCAGAGTACACCCCGGAGAGTTTGCCAGGCCATCGCAGGGAGGAAACATGCTGGTGACTTTGCAGCCTACTCTTATATATATACACACACACACATACACACACACACACACACACACACACACACATGGTTTTTCACCCATTTGGTCCTCTCAAATAGGCTCGACTCAGCTCAGCTCGGCTGATGATATTCATATACATGATACCCAAGTATATAAGCTATTTATTCTTTTGGGTGGTCGTAAAGTCGAACAGTCGTAAGTCGGACACTACCTATATTACGGTTTATGATTTATGCGAATCGTGATGAATTGTAGTAGAGCTTAACCAAGCGTTACAGACCTTGGTAGGTCATTGTATTGGGGATCTGAATGAACTTGGAAACATGGTTCATTAAATTTTCATCTTTTGGCTGCATCCTCCCTCCGTTTTATACCCCAATCGTGCTCAAAATTTGTGGAGCTCCACATTTTATTGAACCGGAGAGATTGTGGACATTGTGGCCCCAATGTAAACTTTAGTCAACAGGATGTCTTCCTTATTTCTATCCGTTCCCAAGATATCATGATCTGTATTTTTAGGGCCAGCAAATGTTCTTTGTTAATTTATGGTTGAAACATTATATAAATTTTTTTGCGAACATTTCTGTAGGCATAAAATTATCTTTACTATGAACACGAATTAGCATTTGTGTGCATCAACACAAAGTGCAGTAACTTATTCAACCATGCTTTGATATGTTTGGTAGATCAGACTATGTTTGGGAGCTTTAATGAGATTTTATGTTGTTGTTGTTGTTGTTGTTGTTGTTTTTGTTGAGTATTTTCCTGAAAGCTGTGAATTTAAATCATTCTAACTATTCGTTCCCTTTGAAGTCAGTGTATTTTGGAATTGTGTAGAGCAGCAGTTTTGAAAGCCAAATGCATATTTAAATATATATTTTCCCCTCCTTTGTTTGTAATCCAATTTAATGATATGGAGATTTTGACATCTGTACGAAAAACTCTTTCCGCCCTCCACAGCATAAAGCATCTGACTGAGAAAACATTTCCAGCTTTCGAATATTTATCAGCTTTTTCATGCTACCACTGTGTGATACATGTGATACATTCTGATGAATCAAGTTTACAAATTTTATAGTCATAAAATCTTCGTTATTTTACACACTGGATGCTGTAGGCTCTGCACAGCAAATTAAAAATATTCAATGTTTAAATGCACTGAAAGGAACAGTGGATGTAATGTATTAAATCTAAAGCAAGACTAATAAAGCTTTATGACTACAAAAGCACATTTTACCAATACTTGCTCCTCTGTTTTATTTAAGTATCTAACAGAATATATTTGAAAGCTCACTATTATCTTTTTTTTTTGTTTTTGTTTAAGTGGCTGCTTCTGACCTTTACTTTCACCTTTTAACATTCTTTGAATTCCAAATGTAGTGAAAGATTTTTAAAGCTTTTCTGTAAGAATTTAACAAAAGAAAAAAAATCCTTGATAATTTTTTTATTGTTAAACATCAAGCCCCTCCTCTCCATCCCCCAAAATTTCTGCATGGGGGGTATTGTACTTTAGTTGGCCTCTAATCTCAACACTGCCTTATATTATGTACAGTGGTCCTTAATGTTTTTACATGTCTAATCCATGATTATAACATTGTGCTCAGTGTTTGTCTCTTTCTGTAGTTGTTTGTTTGGAGTCCTAGTTAAAAATAGCATTTTAAAAAATAGCTTGAGGCACTTGTTACATATTTATGTGTGTATGCGCGTTTTCATCTTTGGAGCTTGGCGTAGCCTGGTGTTTTGAGAAATGTATGAGCATGAACACAGGCCTTGACAAATAAAAGGGGAGGACACCCACTGCTAGGGATTAGGGAGTGACACAGCTGCGTAAGAGAGACGGATCACTCAAGGTGCTCAAGTAATTTGATTTTGCCAGACTCCTACTGCACCTGTCATTGACTCCAAGTTGTAATGGTGACGAATAGTATTTAGTAGTCTTCTCCACGAGGCAAGATGCTGTAAGAACTTCATTGTCTGCTGTCAACAGCTTCCCTCTGTCACATCTAAAAATAGTTACAAGTCTTATTTATTGTTTGGGGGGGGGGGGGGGTCTCGTTTTTTTTTAGTTTGAGGTTGGACACAGTTCACAGCTAACTTGGTTCAATTATAACGAACCACCTGTGGACCATCAGTGGTTTGTTAAAAGAAATATAACAGTACGTACCAAAATGATTGTCACCTTGTGTACATAAATAAACTCATTTACAGTACTGTGCAGAATAACTAGGCACCCGATTGTTGTTAAGCATAAACTTTGCGATAGATTTTTAATTTGTCTTGTGCACTCGTGACTCAAAAGTGCAAAAACATTTTTGATTTCAAAACATTAGTTTTTCATATATATATATATATATATATATATATATATATATATATATATATATATTTATACAGGGATCCCTCACTTTCTGCAGTTAATTGGGACCGAGATCCCCATGCAACCATTGAAATCCGTAACGTAGGATCATCCCCCAACACCCCCCACTTACGTATACGTACATGTATATGTGTATATAATATCAATAAATACATATTTAATGCTATAAATGCTTATAATAACAATTAAACATTCAAAAAATAACATAAGATCTAAATAGAATATAAATACACACACATACAGATGGTATTGCATGAGAAGAAGATGACACACATACATATACGTGCGCAGATGCTCGTGCACACAAATGCAACAATATAAGTAGTTTTAATGGGAGATTTTGGGTTGTTTTTTGTTTTGTGTTGGTTTAGGTTCTTTTTGCATAATTATCTTTGTTTTTTTGGCATTTTCTTTAACTTTTTCCACTATTCTTCCTTAATTTCCTTATTTTTTAATTTGATGAATATTTATTTATTGTTTTTTTTTAAAACAGCGTGATGCACTGAGCTGCATGAATTGAAGCGCGAAGTAGCGAGGGATCCCTGTGTGTATACATATATGGCACCTACATATATACACACACACACACAGAGTGATGATCCAGTGGTAGGGTGCCCACTATCAACGATTGTTGCTCTTTCCTCCTCCCACCCCTCTGACTAACTTGGTTATCAAAGGCCGGCCATGTCTCTCACTGTCTATGGTGAGAGGGATGTAAAAGAACCCTTGCAGACTTTTGTCAAGTGTAGCTACATAGCTGTCGCCCTGGCGATCTGTCCAGGGTGTGCTTTTGGCTTGCCCAGAACTGGCTGAGATGGCCAGCCTTCACCGCAAACCTAATTAGGATTAAGCGGGTCAGAAAACGTATGTATGAATGTATCATTTTATATAATTAAAGAACTAATAAAATCAATTTAATATACAGTATTCAAATTTAAACTTTGATTCTTGTCTTGGATTGGACAAAATTATTGATTCTCTTCCTTTACTGCCTCACAGTGTTGGAGATACTTCTCTATGCAGAATATTGACTTTGTATTTTTAGATTTATGCACATGGAATTCCCTTCTTTGACCAAAAGTTTTAGAAATACTCAGTAACCCAGAAACTGACCCCGATTCTGAGAGATGATTCTGGCTGAACATATTGTTAAAAGTTTTTTCATTCATTCATTCATTTTCTGAACCACTTAATCCTAATTAGGGTCTCGGGATACTGGCGTCCATCTCAGCCGACTCTGGGCAAGGGCGGGTTACACCCTGGACAGCTCACCAGGCCATCGCAAGGCCAACACTCACACAACCATTCATACTCATACTCGGGGGCAATTTATAAAAAATAGGAGCAGCCAATTAACCTACTGTGCATGTCTTTGGACTGTGGGATGAAACCAGAGAACCCAGAGGAAACCCATGCAGGCACAGGGAGAACATGCAGACTCCACACAGAAGATGTGCCGACCACAACACTACAATGCTGCCCTTGTTAAAAGTTTTATCTCATACAAATCTGATCACTCACCCATATGTAAATTTTCTACAAGCCTTTCTAGATTTGCTTCGTTTTTTGCTACGGTAATAGCCTCCACTCTTCGGGGCAGACTTTCAGCTGGAGACATCGCTGTGTGATTTGTGTTCATTTAGTGATAAGAGCTTTCGTGCGGCCGGACACTGATGTTGGGCATTTCTAGTTCATCCCAAAGGTGTTCAGTGAGTTAGGGGTTGGAATACTGAACTTCTTCCCAGATTATGTCTTCACAGAACTCACTTTATGTTTAAAGAAGTGAACTGATCAGCAGACCTGGATGGGCTTAAAGACTGCAGTGCATCAGGGGAACCAGCGAAATGCCAGTTGATCAGACGGCCCAGCATGCCGTGAGGCCAAAACAATAAATTAAAATAAATGTGTGAAAACCTTGTGTTTATAGCCAGGTCACACAGCATAGAGGGTAAAGCTAAAAATGTGTGAACCTCGTTATTTCATTTAGCCAACACTGTTACAAAATTAAATTGTCAAAAAAGTGGAAAAAGCACATCTCCTCTTTCAATAATAATAATAATAATGATAAAAAAAAAAAAAAACTTATGTTTAGTAAAACAGAAATTCTCTTCCCTATTTCGTCCACGATGTTGACTGGAAAAATGCCAAATTGGTGAGTTCACACTTTTCAGGAAGCAAGAATTAAAATATTATCTTCGTGAATTTGTTTATGATCAGCTAGAAATGTCAATCAACCTGAGCGGATACACAAGCAATTCTCCATTACAAACGTCCCCGATCTCTTGCCCCAGTCTAGGTATGAATCTCAACCACTCAACGCTTTGCTTTCAAGCTGCTTTCTGAACTTGGGTGGCACCATGTGCCTGAGACAAGGGGAAATTAGTCACCCCTTATCTTCCTTGAGCAGCCGTACTCGCCGTACAATCTTATCTCTGCAGCTGCGGGTTTTAAAGATGGGGCGTGTGGTGCAAGTCTCTCCATTGTGAGGATACGCTCATATTTCTAGATGGGGGACGAATAAAGCTTCTGAAGAGTAATGAAATGGGAAGGAGTTGTCCTGGATGGGGAAATGCCCAGACGCAATACACTCTGTTCCAAATAACCTTAAAGCAACAATAACGGTTTTATACACAAGGCAAGCGGTTTGCCGAGGATGTATATGACTCATGTACTTATGTAAGGATTTCAGAGATGAAATAAGTTAAAATGTACAGAGCCCATAAGGAGAACTGCATTCTTTTAATGTGTTTTTAATGTTTAAATATATGAACTGCAGTGAACGGGCGGAATCCAGAAAAATAAAGAAAACTTTAGTTTGACGCGAATTCTGGATGCACCGCATGTCAAAGAACTGCTTCTCGCAGCAAGTTTACTGAGAACACCAAACAGCATTCATTCTTTTGGTGAACCGCTTAACCCTAATTATGGCCGCGATGAGGCTTGTGCCCATCTCTGTCTGCTCTAGGCGAGGGTCGTGGACACCTTGGACAGCTCACCAGATGCAGGGTTGAAACAACCCAATGGCCAACTATTTTTACGAACGTCAGCAGTGGTTCCTTTACACGTCTCTCACCACAGGCTGGCCTTTGCTAACTCAGTTCGATGCACTGTGGGGACAGCAGTGACAAGCCGGTGATAGTGGGGTTTAAACTCCTGACCTTCAGATCAGTAAGCCAGCACCCTACCTCCCAGGCCACCCCTTCCCCTGTAGCTATATGTTGCTATGTATTGTTTTCGTACAAACTTGAGGACACCAACACCGACAACACCTTCTTTCTGCCAGGTCCTTCACTATAGTCGGCTATGAGTCATCACTCCCAAATTTGTGCTCGAATTAAAACGAGACCTTTCCCAAATCATTTTTTTTTTTTACCCTCTGCTGGAAATACAGATTTAACATATCTCACACAGCCGGAATGACCTCAAGGTAGACCATAGAATATGATTTGAGGATTTAAGCTTAACCAGCAGTCTCGCATTCTGATCACTTCTGTAGGAATATGTACAAGCCAGAGTACTACCTTGTTTTGAGGGAGACCGGGGATTCTATTTAAGGAAATTTCGGGTTTCTTATATCGGCTGTGGGTCAAGCAGTGGATCTCTGTATCCGTGAGACATACATATTGTAGATTTCCGTGGAGGTAAAAACGAACGTGCAACGGCAACTTCCTCTTATGTTTCACAGTTACTGCATGGCAGCACTCACGTGTAGAGCACAGATACTCATTTTACAGGCAAGTACACATTTCCTCCACCAAAATCTTCCATGAGCCGACCAGCAAAAGCCATCTGAATGGTCGTACAATGGCCAGAGTAATTTAAGCGATGGTGCGATTGTGTCAGACAGCTACATAAGACTCACGTCACTTAAGCGGTAACAGTGGCATTTTGCTGTAGGTTTATTATATCAGTGCATGACTGTGCTGTTTGAACAAGAACGGAGTGCAATACCCACACGAGTTGTCACGACATGGTTAACTCTCTTTTTGAACAAGTAGGCTGTATCCCCATTTAATATCCTCATTGTGCCTAGGGATATTTCTTCTGTGTTCACCACGTTCAACACTCACCTGAATGATACAAAAATAAAACCTCATGATTTGATCTTTTCCATGCTCAGAATCAAGCAAGATTCACCTTTTAAGTCTTTGTCTTCTTTCCAAAATGTTGATCCGCTGCCAAAATGGGCTCCCTCCCTCTCCCCTTTTGAACATCCACTCTTCTGTTGTAACCCCAGCCTCATGTCTGTGTTTGAATTGGAGTTGCTGACAGTGGCAGTACAGTCCAGCTGGCTCAGCAAGCAACGATCAACCTGAGCCTGGGGTCTTTGAGTTCATGATATTCTGCTCGAAAAGATGATGTCACACCTCATCAATAAGCCTCTACTACATAATTGTCTGGAAGCTGTATGAATATTGATATTACTTTTACAGAGATCTTCCAAAGAAAAAAACTAACCTGGTCTCGCTTGTTCTGTGGCGTCCACGGTCCGTCAAATCTGATTCCTTCAGCTGCCCAAAGCGAATTCGGGAAACTTGAATATTCATAAGTTTTCAATACAGTGGGATGATTTTATCTGTCCATCAAATGAAGGGGGAAGTAGGGTAACCATTAAGGAGGAATAGATGAGAGCACATGTTTTATATTCTATTCTTATTCTTTTTCCCCTTGCTTGGAAACCTGTCAATTTTTACCCACCAGTCTGCAAGACTGACATTGCATCACAATAATGATTATATGAATTCTAATATATGAATTCACCCAGTCACCTGTTTTTACTTTTATTTTAACACTGCTCATGCTTGAGGACATATTTTGAGGAATATTCAGCACATATGTGAACTCACAGATTCCCATGATTAGCTGGTGTTGTTACGATTTGAACGGGAAGGGAAAATAGGCCATCTGTCCCACCCAGAGATCATGGCCAATATTATTCTTTTTCGCTCCTCGCTCAGACAGGATGTATGCCTGTAAGTCTTGGCAAACATCCTAACATGATATTTTACCAAACGGTCCCTAGTAGCAGACAAAAAAAAAGTCTCTTAAATCAATTTTGAAGAATGTAACATGGGGCAGCAACACACAATTTATTTTCTGTATCGATGCACATTATTCATTCATTCATTTTCTGAACTACCTAATCCTAATTAGGGTCACGGGGAGGCTGGCACCCATCTCAGCTGACTCATTGCAAGGGTGGGGCACACCCTGGAGAGATCGCCAGGCCATGGCAAGGCTCACACTCACACAACCATTCATACTCTCCCTCACACCTGGGGGATTTGGAGCAGCCAATTAACCTACTGTGCATGTTTTTGGACTGTGGGAGGAAACCAGAGTACCTGGAGGAAACCCATGCAAGCACCAGGAGAACATGCAAACTCCACAGAGCTGGAATCAAACCCAGGACCTTCTTGCTGTAAATCGGACGTGAGAACCACTACGCCACTGTGCCACCTGCCTTTGTTTATATATATGTATGTTATTGAATATATATCTCTTGTTGGTTGTCTCTCGAATCGAGGAAGACGATTGGTTGTGCTCTCATCGTTGAGTACGCATGTGACTTCGAAGGTCGAAAAGCACACTCTGTTGCAGGTTGGGAAAGGCATGCTTGTTGTAAAGATGGCAGTCGACAACATTCGGTGTCTTTGTTGGCGGGTTGCTTTAAGGCGCAAGCGGCGGTCATTCTCAAAGGCTACAGCTGTGCGTTGGGTCAAGGAGCGCCAGAGCTGTCTGTCATTAGCTGTCAGCTCGAGTTGGCCAGGCTTGATATCTGCCCATTTGAGGTTTGCCTTGTGGTTGTCCTTGTATCGCTTCTTTGGTTGATTGGTTGCGGGTTCCTTTAACCAGTTCTCCATAGAAGAGTTGACGTGGGATTCTGGACTTCTCCATCCTGATGACATGTCCTCTCCATCAAAGTTGGGCTTTGATGAGCTTGGCTTCGATGCTTGTGATGTTGGTTCTGTCCAAAACTTCCTGGTTTGTGACAATGTCCTTCCACCGTATCTTCATAATGGAGTGGAGGGAGCGTAGCTTTTTGATGTGTCTTTGGTCCACAGTCTGTCTTGCAATCTCGCATGTATATATATATATATATATATATATATATATATAGGATTTTCTGAGTAGATCCTTCCGTAGGAGAGTGCTCAATACTTTTTGGTAGAAAAGAGAGTGCTCAATACTTTTCCTGTCCTTTTGTATATATATATATATATATATATATATATATATATATATATATATATATATATATATATATATATATATATATGTGTGTGTGTGTGTGTGTGTGTGTGTGTGTGTGTGTGTGTGTGTATATATATATATATATGTATTTATATGTATGTATATATGTATGTATGTATGTATGTATGTTTAATATTTAACATTGTGTGGACCGAGGCTGGCGAACACTTAAGTCAGGTTTGTACCTGCTTTGGGTATCTGTAGCCACCAGAGGGCCTTCAGGGGCATGTCCCACAAGAGAGCTTGAACTTTTTGGTATGTTTGATATACCGTATGTGTTAATCTGTTCAGGGTGTTTGTCACCTCTTTCCCAACGTCAGTGAGTATTGGTTGCACCCTTGTATTCCTGATGGATAAGAGGACGGGAACCCCCATAAAACAAGTTTTGCTCAGGTGCAGCGAAACAATACAAGACACTTCCTCACCACTTATTTTGCCATTACAACAAAATACTGAACAAAACCACAGGGTGTCGTCTTACCAAGAGACCACAAAGTCCTGAAGACACCCGTTCACTTCTTCCATATACGTCCTTACAAAAACCTTCACTACATCGTTGATCATACCCTACCTCACATCCACATTGGCGAATCAGCAGGAGGTAGGAGGGTAGTGTAGTCACTTGATAGGAGAGTGCTCCACCCCATTCACACTGCATAGTGAAAGCATAAAACAGGCTTAAATTGATGAAGCAGCAACTTTGCAAAGCGCCTGTCCTGATTCCCGGGCAGTCAAACTAACAAGAAGCAAAGCAGATAGTGGACAGTTTGATAAGGAGGTGTTTTTTTTTTTTTTTTTTTTTTTTTAACTGTGGTAGATTGAGTCAGCTTTGTGGAGCAGTACTCAAATGTTTCATGCTGTAGGGAAGAAGTAAAAAAAGCAAGGAAAAATAGCTCTATTTTCACACAGCAGAATATCTTCGTCCCAGTGAAGATATAATGGCTCATGCCTCATTAGCAGCCAGTGTAATTGCTAGTGTATAAAATACTGTCTTGTATAGATATTATGAGTCTGTTTACAATAGAAGCAAAACACTTGTGGTTTTATTTGCCAAAAATTTATTTGCATTGGAAGGCATTTAAATTCGATGCACTGTTTGCTTGACCATGGATTCGCCAATGTTTGTTGGAAATTCGACTTCTTAATTTGAGATCTTTTGAGACTGCACAACAGCTGGCTGTTTGATGAGCATCCGCGTGCCGTAAAAGTAAGCAGCAGGAACGGAGATTAAAGCAAATGAACTGCCGACGACCTTTCTTTAGAACACGCGATGCATGTGGTCAAATGACCACCTAGTTGTGACAGTGGTTGTCTGCATGGATAAGAAGACTGCAATGCCCTGAAAGAACCAAATGATGGAAGCTATAATTGAATGAATCATTCCACGCTCATTTCATCTGCTAGCTTCATTCCACAAATCGCGCATGGAACAATAGGCCCTGGTACCTTGAGTATTCGTAGCAATGCATCCTAGCATTACATACAGTCGTCTTCTAGGTAACCCTGCTCAGTAGATTTGTGTAGTATCCTATGTGTATTGTGAGATGATGAACACATCATCTTTTAGCTAAAATGTTAGCAAACTTGTGCTTATGTGAAGAGGACACGGACACAGCGACTTTGTAATCTGTGCACTTAGCTACGGAGTATTTTGTCAGAACTTCGCACTTGCCAGTCCAGCCAAACAAATTTGAGTGAACACATCCAAACATTTTGGTTTAGCTATTGAATAAGCACTATATGGACAAAAGTTTGAAGACATGTGACCATTTAACATCCCATTCCAGTGTTGGTCCGTATTTTGTGGTTATAATATGATGCCCATTTCTGGGAAGTCTTTGAGTGAGATTTTTTTCTAGTGTGCCTGCGGGGGGATTTTTCATTCACCATAAGAGCAATAATGAGGTCAGGTATTGATGTCAGGCTGGGACTGCATTTCAGTTCATCCCAGTGGTGTTCAGTAGCGATAAGGTCAGGGCTCTGTGCAGGACACTCGGGTTCTTCCACCCCAGACTTAGCAAGCCATGTGTTCATCGAGCTACCATTGTGTGTAGAGGTATTGTCATACTGGGACGTGTTTGTCCGAGGCCCAGTGAGGGAGAATTTTAATACCACATCATACAAAGACATCCATGAAAATTGTCCGTGCTTCCAAGTTAGTGGCTTATTTGTGTGTGTGTTTGTGTGTGTGTGTGTGTGTGTGTGTGTGTGTGTGTGTGTGTTTGTGTGTGTGTGTGTGTGTGTGTGTGTGTGTGTGTGTGTGTGTGTGTGTGTGTGTGTGTGTGTGTCTGTGTGTGTGTGTGCTATATACACATGCGCAAACGATTGTCTATCTCGGAAAAAATTCTATGTGGGTTGTCAGTGCTACTCAGAATCTACACAGCCACTGATTAAAAAAAATAAATAAAAAATTACATGCGTTTTCAAATATTTCTAACTTTAAATGAATCATGATTTTCATTTTACACATCATCCTAAACCAAAAATTCTAATTTATAGATATGTATAGATAAAATCAATTCATCACTCAGCTCAACCTGCAACCACCTGTCACGATGGACGAATCACCAAGAGGTGAGAGTAGGTCGAAACACTGTGCTTTCAACGCTGTAGAAATAGTTCGACCTGGAGGTTGAATGTCTTCCATTTGCGTGGGTTTCTTCCCTGTACTTCAGTTTCCTCCCACTGTATAAAAAGATGCACATTGAGCTAATCAGCTGTTTATGTTGCATCTAGGTCTGAGAGTGTGTGTGTGTGTGTGTGTGTGTGTGTGTGTGTGTGTGTGTGAGTGTGTGTTTGAGTGTGTGTACATGTGTGTGTGTGTGTGTGTGTGTGTGTGTGGACTGGTGAGCTGTTCATATGTACCCTGCCTTTGCCAATAGTTGGTTCAGACAGGCTTCAGTCTCCCCTTCCACCTGATTAGGGTAAGCATTTCGGTAAATGAATGGACCGATAGATTAGCATAACTAAAAGAGATAAGTTATACATTCACACCAAACATCTTTTAATCGTAAATCGTAATTGTTATATATAAACGAAGGCAGGCGGCACAGTGGCGTAGTGGCTAGCACGTCCACCTCAGCGCAAGAAGGTTTTGGGTCCGATTCCCAGCACGGGCGTTTCTGTGTGGAGGATGCATTTTCTCCTTGTGCTTGCGTGGGGTTTCTTCCAGTTCTCCGGGTTTCCTCCCACAGTCCAAAAACATGCACAGTAGGCGAATTGGCTAGTTTCAGATCGATCCGAGGTGTGAGTGTGAATGGTTGTGTGCTTGTTGGCCTGGCGATGGCCCGGCGAGCTATACTTGCCTGGAGTTGACAGAAATGAACACCAGCCTCCCTGTGATGCTAATTCGGATTAAGTGTCTTAGAAAATGAATGGATGGACGATAAACAAAGGCACTTTTTCAACATGGAGATCAGAATTTTTGAATTTTTAAAAAATATTTGTTTGGATTGAAATACTGACTTAAACACTAGCCAGGTTTACCTTCTGTTGTGAGCACACACGCATTTCACTCATGTGCATGTTGGGTCAGCTGTGCTCAGCAGAGCTAAAAGAGGTTGTCAGCACAAGACAATGAAATTATGACCCCTATTTTGTGAGGGCAGCAATATTCATTGCTCAGTGGCCCTGAAACACACACGGCCACACACATGCACACGTTTTGGTTATGAATAGGATTGTGCTTGGATATGAATATTCGACTGCATCTGCTGATGTCCTCCTGATACCGGTGCTGCTTTTCCATTTCCATCACAAGGGACTCATCTAAGCTTAAAGCTTCATCACAGATAAAAAAATTCTATGGACGACTGGCAAGCGCACACACACACACACACACACACACACACACACACACACACACACACACATATATATATATATATATATATATATATATATATATATATATAGTGGTACCTCACTTTCTGAAAGTCTCACCAAACGAAAAATGTAGGTTACGAAATGCATTTTCCTAAATTTTTTGTCTCAGGATACGAAACAAGTGCATGTTACGAAAGCGCCATCTTAAAAATTCAAAAGTGCCATTCAAACATTCAAACGTGCCATTCAAACATTCAAGCGCACCATTCAAACATTAAAATGCACCATTCAAACATTCAAACAATGCACGAGCTGCCCTCCCATCAATGATGTTCAAACATCCCGTCCGCTGGCCTCCCATTGGCTAGGAGGGATGACGCAGCTCCCTCTTATTGGCTGTTATGAAGCTACAGCTACCATGATGCTTTTCGTGTAAAGTACAGAGGTACTGTTGTTTCATGCTTTATTTCTTGACTCAGGCTTTTTAACCTTCAATAAACATTTGTAAGATTATAACTCTGCTAAGAAGACATGGTCAACACACGCGCACACATACACACACACACACACACACACACACACACACACAAGTTTCATTTTTATCAGTACATTACAGAAAATAATGAACTTTATCTCAATATGCTAATTTTTGGAGAAGGACTCACGCGCGCGTAGGCCTCCGTCAGTCCCGAAGGACTATGGCTGCGCTCTGGCCAGTATCCCGACTGGTGATACTCCCCAGTGCACAGAGCCTGGGTAGGGAGTAATGAGGGACAGGCTGTTACCCAAGCAGCAAGTCCCCCCCTGTCTCGGCACCACCGGAAGGATCCAATGGAAAGGCAAGTGCCGATACGATTGGGTTCCAGTGCCGCTGCAGGAGAGAAACTACGGTCAATTTAGAACGGCCAATTAACCTACAGTGCACGTCTTTAGATTGCGGGGGAAACCGGAGCACCCGGAGGAAACCCGCACAAGCAGAACATGCAAACTCCACACAGAAACGCCCAGGCCGGGAATCGAACCCGGGCCTTCTTGCTGTGAGGTGGACGTGCTAACCACTACGCCACCGTGCCGCCAGGAGAAGGACTAGTGTGTGTGTGTATATATATATATATTGTCTGTCTTCCTTTCGGCTTTTCCCTTTTACTCAGGAGTCGCTACAGCGAATCATCTTGATTCGCATGTTTGATTTGGCAGAGGTTTTTACGTCGGATGCCCTTCCTGTCACAACCCTTTTAGCAAGGGACAGAAACACGCTGACGACTTTGCAGCTACTCTTTACGAATGTCAGCAATGGTTCTTTTACATGCCTCTCACCATAGACAGTGAGAGACATGGCCCGCCTTTGATAACCCAGTTAGCCGCACTGGGGGGGACAGTGACAACCCTGTGGAGAGTGGGACTTGAACCCCCAACCTTTGGATATATATATATATATATATATATACACACACATACATACTGTCGGCCCTATACTTACAAAATTAATCTGTTCCAGCACCTTTTTCGTAACCTAGAGTTTTTGTAAGTAGAGGTGCATTTTACATGTAAAACGCATGATTCGTGACAAGGCTCAAAGACTACCCCATAAACCCTTTAAAAATGATAAGGTACACCAATTTTGTATGAAATATGTGTTAAAAGTAAAAGAAAATTATTTACCTTTTTTTAAATCTCTCGAACCACCCATGCGATGCTTTAAAGTCCGGGGGTTGCTGGGCTGAAGAGCCCTTACCCCCACCCCCACCCTCCTTCTTGAGGTCCTTAAATATGGTGGTTGCGTTTTCTGAAATAATCACCTCCGTCACTGTATCTCTGCTTTTAAGGTCTCCTTCTGCTTCAATATTGTTCCGAAATAATCACCCCCGTCACTGTATCTTCGCTTTTAAGGTCTCCTTCTGCTTCAATATCGTCCCGATTGTGGAGGGGTTTTGGCCATACTTTTTTGCGATTTCGCTTAACCGCATCCCACTTTCATATTTTTTTATTATCTCCTGCTTCACTTCGATTGATAACGGAGCCCGCTTCTTCTTTTCGGTGTCACCGGGAATCACTTTCTTGGGGTTTATGATGGATAACAAAATATAACCCTGCAATGATCACTCTCAAAAAACTCACGAGCCAACAGTCCTGTTCAACTCTCCTTCACGCTTGTGACAAACTCATCACTCTATCTGACACTCTTTTCACTTCTGGAACATTCCTGACCATCCCTTCCATCAAGATGACTCCTACTCCATTTCTCTTCCCATCCACACTATGAAAAAACAGCTTAAACCTGCTCCTAAGCTTTGACCCTTGCTACCTTTCCACCTGGTCTCCTGAACACACAGTATGTCCACCTTCCTCCTCCGCATCATGTCAGCCAGCTCTCTACCTTTTCCTGTCATAGTTCCAGCATTCAAAGTCCCTACTTTCAGTCCTAGACTCATGCCTTTCCTCTTCTCTCTCTGCCTACGGACACGCCTCCTGCCTCTCCTTCTTCGACCTCTTCTGCTTCGACCAACAGTAGTCCAATTTCCACCAGCACCCTGTTGGTTAACAGCACTGATGGCGGTCGTTGTTAACCCGGGCCTCGACTGATCCGGTATGAAATTTGTCTTTACAGTTTGCATTTTGTATTCTGGCAAGTTTTACACTGGATGCCCTTACTGTCACAACCCTCTTCATTTATCCGGGCTTGGGACCGGCGTGAGGGCGGACACTTGTTTGTGCTTATACTTATACTTGTTTGTATAATATATATATTGAGGTCGATAATATACAGTCGGCCCCCAATTTACAAAGACCCCTTTGTACGAAATCCGCGGATTACGAAAAACATTTTCCTGTGTTTCCGTCCCCGAAATATGAAACAACTCCCTCTTACGAAAAGAAATTCAAACGCGCCAATCAAAATTTCACACCACACGCGAGTTGCTCTCTCATTGGCTGTCTCTCAACATCCCGCCCCGCTGGCCTCCCAGATAGAGACAGAAGGAAGCTTCACTCTTTAGTTTTTAGTTTTTAGTTTTTTAAGTTGTTTTAATTCAGTAAATGTTGAATAAATGTGGGCGCATTTGAGCTCATCTGGAATTCCGATCCCTCAAGGAATCAAATTAAAGTTGAGTTTGTCAAGCAGGGAATGCGCTTTGAATTCAACGTCTTGTGGGCGTGTCCCGCAGAGAAGGAGATAGAAAGAGAGAGAGAGAGAGAGAGGTGTGTGTGTGTGTGTGTGTGTGTGTGTGTGTGTGTGTGTGTGTGTGTGTGTGTGTGTGTGTGTGTGTGTAAAAAGGTTTAATAATGGTTTAATCAATAAATATGTTAATAAAATGGTTTAATATGTAATGGTTTAATAAATAATTTTCTTTTACTTTTAACACATTTCATACAAAATTGTTGTACTTTTATCATTTTTAAAGGGTTTATGGGGCTTATCCAGTCCAAGGACTGGAGACTTGGAACAAATTAGGCGTTTAACATGTAAGATGCGACCCCTACTTACGAAATCACCGCAATACGAAAATGGCTCTGGAACGGATTAATTTCGTAAATTGGGGGCCGACTGTATATATTTAGGTCGATGCCCTTCCTGACGCAACTCTTTAGCGCGGGACAGAAACACGCTGACGGCTTTGCAGCTCCTCTTTATGTAAGTCAGCAATGGTTCTTTTACATGAACCTCTCACCATAGACAGTGAGAGACATGGCCGGTCTTTGATAACCCAGTTAGAGCACTATATTATATATACTATATACAGTGGGGCCAATAAGTATTGGTCAATGTAAACATTGCAAGTTCACCCATTTAAAAAGATAAGAGAGGTTTGTAATTTTCATCATAGGTACACATCAAGCTTGAGAGACAGGAATGTAAAAAAATCCAGGACATCACATTGTATGATTTTTAAACAATTTATTTGTGAAAATGGGAGGCCAATAAGTATTGGGCAGCTAGAAAACAAACATTATTTCGGCCCCCACTCATTAACAGTATGAATGGCACCTGTTTGAACTGATTAGATGCATAAGCGACACCTTCAAACCTGCACACACCTTCAAACTGTCAGACTGCAGTCTTCACCATGAACAAGACCAGAGAGCTTCCCAAACACACCAGAGATAAAATTATTTAACTGCACAAAACTGGGACGAGTCAAACTGCAATTGTTAAACAACTTTGTGAGAAAAGATCAACAGTTGGGAACATTATTAGAAAATGGAAGAAGTATAACATCACTGACAACCTCCCTCGGAGTGGCGCTCCACGTAAGATCTCACCTCGTGGGGTTCAAAGGATCCTGAGAGCAGTGAGTAATCAGCCCAGAACTACACGGCAGGAACTGGGCAATGATTTGAAGACGGCAGGAACCACCGTCACAAAGATGACAATAACTAACACACTACGTCGTCATGAGATGAAATCCTGCATTGCCCGAAAGGTTCCCCTCCTAAACAAAAAATACTTAAAGGCCCGTCTGAAATATGCTAAAGACCATCTGGACGATCGAGAGGAGGATTGGGAGAATGTGATGTGGTCAGATGAGACCAAAAATTGAACTTTTTGGTTTAAACAGCACTCGCCGTGTTTGGTGGAAGAAGAATGCTGAGTTGCATCCCAAGAACACCATACCTACTGTGAAGCATGGGGGTGGACACATCATGCTTTGGGGATGCTTTTCTGCAAAAGGGACAGGAAGACTGCACCGTATCAATAGCAACATGAATGAGGCCATGTATTGTGACATTTTGGGTAAAAACCTCCTTCCCTCGGTCAGAGCATTAAAGATGAAACATGGCTGGGTCTTCCATCATAATAACGATCCAAAGCACACAGCCAAGAACACCAAGCAGTGGCTCCGTAAAAAGCATATCAAGGTTCTGGAGTGGCCGAGCCAGTGTCCAGACCTCAACCCAATCGAAAACCTGTGGAGGGAGTTAAAACTTCAAGTTGCCAAGCGACAGCCCTCAAACATCACAGCTCTAGAGAAGATTTGTGCGGAGGAGTGGAACAAGATACCAAATAAAGTGTGTGTAGACCTGGTCAAGAACTACAGGAACCGTTTTACCTCTGTCATTGCCAACCAAGGCTACATTACAAAGTATTAAAAGTAACTCCCATTTTTACATTCTGTCTCTCAAGCCTGATGTGTACCTATGATGAAAATTACAAACCTCTCTCATCTTTATAAATGGGTGAACTTGCAAATTTTTTACATTGCCCAACACTTATTGCCCCCACTGTATATATATATATATATATAGAGAGAGAGAGAGAGCGAGAGAGAGAGAGAGAGAGAGAAAGAGAGAGAGAGAGAGAGAGAGATTGATGATATGATAAATATATACACTCAGATGTGCACCTCACATAAAAATGTAAGTCGTTTTGTTTGTTGTTGTTTTTTTTGGGGGGGTATTTTTGCATAATTAGCCTAGTTTTGCGGCATTTTCCTTAACTTTTGCCTTAATTTCCTGATTTTTTTAATTTTCTGATGAATATTTTTGAAAAACCCGCGATGCACTGAAGCTGCAGAAACTGAAGCACGAAGTAGTGAGAGCTCACTGTATATCAAAATCACATGATTAAAAAAAATATTTTTTTTTTGGCCAATTTGTCTTTAAAAATGATTTAAAGCCTCATCTTGCCACTCCGAGCGCAGCTAAACAGGAGGGATCGGGAAGGAACCGCCGACCTACCCCATGCAAACGTGCCAAGAAAAATTGACGAGAGTAGATTTGTCCTGAGTCGGATTTGATCGAAGAGACAGAATGAATGAAAAACTTAAATGAATGAAAGCTGATGTTGGTTTGCAATATGTTTCCAGTACTGCATTCCCTATAGCAGTTATATATAAAGAAATATACTGTGGCCATATAGAGACAAGTGATTCTAGATTTTTCGCCTGACATTTAACTTATGGTAGTTGTTGCTTTATTCTTTTTCAACATCGATTTTTAACCTTTTCATCTTTTTTTAAGCGCACGATCCGTTATACAAGCAGGTCAACAAATTTGAGTGAAAGCATTCAAAAAAAAAAAAAAAAAAAAATCACAGATAATGCACATCCATAGTGCCAGAGAGCCACTCAACAGCAAAGCTACAGTAGTATCTGGGCATGGAGAGCACCCTTAAGTGCTCAGCAAGGAAATAAATGTCAACTCCTTTTTTTCTTTTTCTTTTTGGCACCACTGAACATAAAACCCCTTAAGGTACACTATCTGCATATGAGCAATTCTTCCTCTTAAAGCGCCCTACAGGAGTGAAAGGCTTTTCATTCAGGGCTTTTATGAGCAAGCCTTGGGATGAGAGGACTTTTCTGGGCTGTTATTATCCTCCCCTCACTCTCATAGCACTGCAGTAATGGACCAACAGAAAAGACAGTGTCAGCACTCATGCAACTTTCAGCTCAATCCCACTCCTCTTTTGCGCTCTTGGGTTCTTCCTCGCAATTCTGTTCACGACGAGCAGTCGGAGCGTACAGTTTGCCGATTGGTAAAGCACGGTATCAGGAAAAAAAAAAAGAAAAACAACAAAAAAATAACGATGGCATCAATTGACCTGTTGTTTAGCATGGAGTTAAACAATTTTTTTGCGTCGGTTGTATTCGGGGTGTCGCAACCTCCACAGTGCAGAAAACGATGTTTATGACTGGAAGCACAGATGTGCTTTGACAGCAACCTGTCCAGAGGACGCGCTGTAATGAAACATATCGCACTCGGAAAATAAAGTTCTCAGTGACAATATTAAATCCCGAGGCTGGAGTCTGATGTACTGGAGCATGACATTCTAGGATAATGGATGCTTGGAAGAAGCAGCTTATAATGCAAAACATGTACAGTTTTAAAAAAAAGTGACTAATGTGTGGTAAACATGGCAGTTTCTATCATTTGATTTAAACACGATACACCGAGAATAGATCCGACTCGGCCGATTTTCAGGGCTTCAGCTCTGAGTCGGTCCCTACAGTTCTGGTGCAGGTAATTACATCAGTCATGCACACGCATATAATGTCACAGTTGCGTGCGCACTTAAAGCCAGAGGCTGACATCTTTCATGTTAATTTTCGTGTTCGTGTCATGAGACCCTTAAAAGACCATCATCCAGCTAGAAATTCCCAATTTGAAGAAGCTCACATGAAAATTGCAGAACTCTCACGTCCCAGCAGCAACTGCTATAAAAGAGCTTTTGAAGAGATGAGAATATAGTGAACAAAGGGATAAAACCAGTTGGAGATGGTTCAGAGGAGGTTCAAGTCCCAGACGAGTTACATAACCGACAGTTACCATGTAATAATAATAATAATAATCAATTCGTTGATTTTTCTAAGCCTATTGATCCTAATTAGGGTCACAGGGAGGTTGGCACCCATCTCAGCCGACTCCATGTGAGGGTAGGGTACACCCTGGACAGCATGCTAGGACATCGCAGGACCGACACACGTATATTTACATTACATTTATAGTATTTGACAGTCACCCTTATTCAGAGCAACTTACATTTTTATACATCTGAGCAATTCAGGATTACGTGCCTTTCTCAAGGGCCCAAGAATGGTGATACTGAGGGTTGAACCACTGACCTTTGGATTAGTAACCCGTCGCCCTGTCCACTAAGCCACCACAGCCACACACACTTATACTGACACCTAGGGGTGAATTGGAACAGCCAGTGCATGTTTTGGTCTATGGGAGGAAACCAGGGAACCGGAGGGAACCCACAACATGCAGAGGGAGAATATGTAAACTCCACACAGAGGAGCCCGAGCCGGGAATCAAACCCAGGCACCTTTTGCTGTGAGGCGGACATTCTAACCACGACGCGACTGTGCTGCCAATATGACTATGCATTATATTGATAATAAAGGGCTTCTGAGTGATGCATGATCCAGGTGTGTGACTATCAGGTTGATGCCACAGCTATCTGTGACTGGGAGGCCATGGGAGCTGAGTGGACCTCCCTGACGTCCCTGTCACTCACAGTGATCACTTGCCAATCATAGGCGTAATAAGCATAAGCTTATTAGTACAAGGGGCGGATTGCGCATTCCCTCCAAGTGTGTTATGCCGCCTTCGAATAAGCCTGTGTAGCAGTTCCAAAAGAGGCGGGTGGCAGCATTGGGTGTCATATGCCCCGTCCTGGATGGTAGTGGTCATACGACTAAAAGGGGATAAAATGGGTGGGTTGGTGGGGGGGGGGGGGTCCATACACAGAGTCAAAAAAAAAGAATAATAATTGTGTTAATATTAATAAGCGTACAGGTAAGGGCACTGGTGGCCCAGGGGTAAGATGCCGGATTGCCAACCCTAAGTTTGGGGGTTCAATCCCCACTGCCAACGGGTTATCATTGCTGTCCCCCTCAGTGCAGCTAACTGGGTTATCAAAGGCCGGCCATGTCTCTCACTGTCTATGGTGTGAGGTTCATGTAAAAGAACCATCGCGGACTTTCAACAAGAGTAGCTGCATAGCCATCAGTATGTTTCTGCCCTGCGATGGCCCGGCGAACTGTTCAGGGTGGACTCTGCCCTCGCCCAGAGTTACCTGAGACGGGTGTCATCTCCCTGTGACCCTAATTAGGATTAACCGGTTCAGAAAATGAATGAATGAATTAAGTGTACAGATAATAATAACATAGGCATTGTTGACTGGTGCTGCGAGTTTTAATAAAATATATCGCAGTTTTTAAAAAAATAAATATTCATCAAATTAAAAAATAAGGAAATTAAGAAAGAATAGGGGAAAAAGTTAATAAAAATGCCACAAAAACAAGGCCAATTATGCAAAAAACAAAACCAAAACCTCACATCAAAAGTACTTACTTTGTTGTGAGGTGTGTATCTGAGTGCACGCGCATCTATATGTGTGCGTATTCATATTTTATTTACATCTTATGCATTATTTCTTAATGTTTAATTGTTATTATAAGCATTTATAGTATTGAATATGTATTTATTAATATTATATACACATATACATGTACATATACGGCAGTTTGGGTGGGGAGGGGGTTAATGCTACTTTGTGGAATTCGGTGGTCGCAGGGGATCTCGGTTCCCATTAACCCCGGAAAGTGAGGGATCCCTGTATTACTAATAATTGCGTTATTATTTTATTTTTGTTACTTATAAAGTGCAATAATTTCTTTATTGTGAAAATAAAATTTCACGTTTAGGAAAATTTTTTGCATATGCTTAGAATTATAGCTGTACAAAACAAAATCTGTATTGGCGGGTCACACTTACAGAAAAACCGGCAATCAAAATCGGCCTGGAACATTTCAGGCAGAACATCTCTGTCGATGCTGAAACTCTCAAGATTAGAAACGGCCTTATTTTGAGTAAAACAGTAAAACCTTCCACCGGCTGCTTCCTCAGTGATCGTTTCACAGATGTGCACTCCATGCATACAGCAGCTGCTGAAACTTCTTGATATAAACCACCTTGTCAGTTTATTCACTTTGAAATTGACGTTATGGATTCAGCTTCCAGTTTCCCAGGTAATTTACAAAGATATCCGTCACAAAGTGATATTAAGCCATCTCCTCAACTGCTACATTATGAGGACACACCTCCACTTTTCCAAAGGATAATATTGTTACTGGCATTTCCTTGCTCTTAATGCACTCTGTAATTCTATAAGCTAACGGAAGACATGTGCTACACACAGATGCTGAATAATGGCAAACATTTATTCACGTGAAAAATTGTTGATTTTTCTTTTTTATCTATTTGAACAGCAAATAGCCCTCTCGATAATATAAATGCTTAAACAAAGCCACAAGGAAATAAATGAACTTTTTGATGGTTTCACACAAATATCAATAGATGTTACTGTAATATTCTTCTATGGAGAAAGCAAGTGGCCTCAGAAGCTAAGTATTGCCCCCTGTAGCAGAAATAACTTCTTGTAGGCGTTTAGCATAATTGTCCACCAGCCTCCTATATCAGTTTGCTGAATTTTTACCACCTTTCCTTCAGATGTTTGAGAGTTCTCTTACATGGTCTGCCCTTTTCAAACCACCCTACTCCCACAAAAAAAAAAAAAAAAAAAAAAAAAAAAAAATTTCAATTGGGTTCTGGGCTTTGAGTATTCCCTTCCATAACTCTTTCATAATGCTCTTGATTGGTGCATTGGTGAGTTGGGATTTTCATTATCCTGTGGTAAGGATAACCCTCCTCATCACTGCATCTTCACATTTTGTATAGATGCTATCACATCTTCAAGCACTCTTGGATGTGATGCACAATTCATAGTTGAATCTGATGTGAATAGGACTGCACCTCAAACATGCATTGGTCCAGTGAAGGTCTCGTCTCTTTTTGGTTGTATTTCAAACCAGCAGTTGAAAGAATTGCCTGCAGATCATGTAATGAAATTGTGTGTTTTTAGGAGACTTAAATAACAACAATCATTCATTTTTTTTTTTTTTTTTTGAGCCGAATGCAGCCGTGAGGGAGGGGCACAAACCAGTGTCTCTCCCTCACGCCGGTCCCAAGCCCGGATAAATGCAGAGGGTTGCGTCATGAAGGGCATCTGGCGTAAAACAAATGCCAAATAAACTATGCGAATCACAAGAAAGAAGAGAAGAAGATGCAAAGGATAGGGTGAGATGGAGGCAGATGATTCGCTGTGGCGACCCCTGAAGGGAAAAGCCGAAAGGAAAAGAAGAAGAAGATTCATTTTTTGAGCCGCTTAATCCTAATTGTGGGAAGGCAGGCGCCCATCTCAGCCAACTGTAGTACACCCTGGACAGCTTGCTGATGGCTATTAAGCTCCTCTTGATGAAAGTCAGAAATGGTTCTTTTCCATGAACCTCTCACCACAGACAGTGAGAGACATGGCTGGCCTTTGACAACCCAGTTAGTGCACTTGGGGGGGGGGGGGGGGTGACTACTCATTGAGAGTCGGGCTTGAACCCCCCAACCTTAGGATCAGTGATACAGCACCTTTACCAGCAGGCCACCGCGGCCCACTATTTACACATCAACCATAGCTATTGAAAAGAATTTGCAAGGATGTACAGTTATTTGAAATCTCCACCACTTGTAGGGTTATATCGATTTTAAATCCCTTGCCAGACTCCTACTCATCCACAACATTTTCCCCAAAGGTTTTAGAGGGTACTTGAGATCTGGTCATACTTTGTTGGCAAAGGATGCCCCAGACTGTAAATACAGGGTGTGAATACTACACGCTCCACCTGCACAAGATTCTCATCAGTGGTTCCTAGTCTGGAGCATTCAACACCAAACCACCTCATCTTATTGGAGCCATGTAGAAGCTGGAGTTTACCTCAGTTGACTCTGGGTGAAGGCGGGGTGCACCATGAACAGCTTGCCAGTCCATCGTAGGGCCAACACATACAATCATTTGTGATCACAACCTATTGGCAATTTAGAAAAGCTACAATAAAAATGTACAAGCTAAATAATCAATACTGTAGAGTACTAACTGAAAAAAGGGTCCTATACTTTGCAGAATTTAGTCTTGCAATATAAAATAAATATTTCAAAAAGAGTTTAATTATACTGCGTTCTTAGAATAACATGGCAAGCCACACGATCTATTTGTCTGTTGAAGCTGTTTTTTTTTACTTTTCTCCCCAGACATCCAATTTCCTTTAGGTAGTAAAAATCCAAACATTATAATCAGTTGTAAAACAATATCACAGGAAGTAACTCAAAAAAGTTACATCATCAAAACAAAAAGAAAGGTTTCCCAACATTTACAGTAGTGACCCCCAACTTCCCCTTGTAAGGTGGAGCAATAACTGAGAAAATGGATTTGCTCTCTCCAAGCAAAGTTCTTGACACCCAAGAATTAAGTTTGCCAGATGTAAACTTCCATCCTCCTCCTTTCTGTTTAACTTTAGTTACGCCTTTGTCTTGAAATAACTTTTCTTGGAAGATAATTTCAGGAAGTGATTTGCTGGCAGCGTTATATCCTTCTCAAACCTTGTTTTGTGGAGGCCAGCGGTGGCACAAAGACAAAATATGCCTGTCCTCAATAGCCAAAGCGGTGTCATGCTGTAATCTACTTTATTGAAATTACTGCACGCTTCATCATCGGCTGCTGAATTAATTATTCTGTTAGAACACTCAGGAAAGCCTCATACAAAACGTTCAGCTTGGACTTGCCCAACGCTTGATTGATTTCTTACACGTATGTGTTTTTGCCTGGTTGAAATATTTCACGACCGTGCCAACTCCCCCTCCTTCCCGTCACCCATATCCAGAGGCAGCATTAGTAACTCCCAGCTATTTCCTGAAAAAAAACAAAAACAAAACAGAGACATCATAAAGATTGAATTACACAACAGTGTTTTTACTCACTGGGAAAAGGTTTGTCTCCCTCAGAGCTTGCAACTCTCTTTGTGGTCTCCTTGCTCATTTGATTTCCTGTCAGCCTGATGGAGACTGTATTACAACATTGATTAAAGTGCAGAATAGCATTACACGTCACTAACGGCTGACTCGTTCTGCTCACAGTTCTTTGTTGCACGCAACATAAAATTATAGGGTCACTCTTAGCGGGTAACTATGCATGACACCAATCCACTGGAGGCCAATTATGGACAGCCTTATGGCACAGCTGTTCGCTTATCAAATGGTTATAACATAAATGGGCATCATTTGCTGGTTTGATTTACAATTGTGGGAAGTTATTTCTGTCATGTCTAGACTGTTGGTTACCTTAAATACTTCAGTATCCTTAAAAATATCATTCATTTTCTCAACTGCTTAATCCTAATTAGGGTCACAGGGAGGCTGGTGCCCATCTCAGCCGACTGTGGGCAAGAGCAGAGTAACTAAACCCTGGACGGCTTGCCAGGCCATTGCAGGGCAGAAACACGCTGACAGCTGTCAAGCTCCTCCTTATGAAAGTCAGCAATGGTTCTTTTACATGAACCTCACACCATAGACAGTGAGAGACACGGCTGGCCTTTGATAACCCAGTTAGCTGTACTGGGGGTCCTCAAAATATTGTGCTTTAATTTGGTAATTTCTGTATGATTCAGGCTGTTTTTTTTATACAGTATGTGTAGTGGCCTGAGAAAATTGGTAAGATGGCAGAATACGAGACCCGAACGGGGTCATAGGGGTCCGAAGCCTCTCTCAGCCAACACAAACACACACTTACACACACACACACACACACACACACACACACACACACACACACATAGGTGGACTTAATCCTGAGTCAATATACCACAGTACCCAATCAAAAACGTCCTCAATCCATGATTAGATGGCCAGGTGGACATGAATATGGTTGGATTCAAAATCTTCAGGGAGGTTGGTCTTCAAGAACATGGTTGGGAACCATTGCTCTATATTTTGAAGGATGATGATATAAGTATTAGAGGAATGAGATTGCTTCTCTAAATATCCTGGGAAAAGAATGCCAGTGTGCCATCATCTAAGATGGATTACAGCAGATATGGCTTGGGCACATGGCCAGATCATTGGGATGGTGCTCACGTATGGGACGGATGACAGGACCAGCTGAAATCAAACATCTGGCTCATATTTCCATTTGGAGTTCCTAAAGGATTCCTTGAAGGAGCTCACCAAGCAAATGTGCAGTATTGTGTCTAATTTGGAAACTGAGCAGTCATGCAGCAGCTCGTTAAGTTTTCATGCATGACCTTTTTATCAACTGATAGCATGCTGGGCACCAAACCATCTGTTGGCGTGATGCTTGGATTTTTCTAAGGATTTTTCAGTATGTTGTTATAGCATGCAATTTTGATCAGATACCGGAAACTGATACCGGGGTCGGCCCTCTCTTCACTGTTGGTATGACTTTTGTTTGGATGATCTTCAGTGTACATTGTATATTATATGCAACTTGCTAATACCTCAGGCATGTCTTTGTGTTTATATTAAACACTGTCGTTCAATGTATCAGCTTGCAAAGTCACTTCTGGGGGAAAAAAAAATGAAATTTTCATTAAAAATGCTGTGGTTGATCTAACTCAACAATGGCCTGGTGACCCATCCAATGGTACGCTTGCTAAAATGGTTAGCGGTTGCCATGCAGTAGCAATTGTTTCTCCTTCTATCATGTAAACACAGGTTTTAGTGCATCTGGAGAAAAGATTAAAAACATAACATAGCATGGGATTCAAACTGTTTTCTTATATATATATATATATATATATATATATATATATTATATATATATATATATATATATATACACACACACACACACACACACACATATATACATATATATATATATATATATATATATATATATATATATACATATATATACATATATATATATATATATATATATATACTCTAGTACAAGTACATACAGGGCGCAAAATTAGTGCCAGTTCACTGGGATTTTTATGGGAAAAAACAGCCCAATTCTGGCAGAAGGCCTTTTCAGTAAAATGAACAATCTGCCATCACCTAATGTGACACTTCAATGAAAGCTCCTTACCAGAAGCTAGAGAAGATGTAGGGGGTTTGAGTGGCATCATAGGGTTTAAATAATCATTAAAAACACACGAAAAAAACGTGACTTCACAATTCAAACAATCTCGTTGATGACGTGTGCGAAGGAGAAAAAAAAAAGGTGTACACATCATCTGCAACCAATCAGCAGGAGGGAGAAACAAAAAGCTCTCAACCATTAACTAAATTTGAATCATGTGCCAGTCACTTCCGGGTTTGCCGCTAATCCACAAGTATTCTATAATAATAACAACAATTTAACTGTAACTAACGATGTCAAAGCAGACAAAGTTAACTGGACTTTTAAAAGATCAACAAACTGACCAAAGTGATGCTGGACCAAGTAGCACTAATGTCAGAGATTATAAAGATTATGAAAAGAATTGACGCGCAAACAGAACTTTTCAGGCAGGACCAATTTGAGGTTACTGATTTCTATGTTAAGTTTTGAGAACATAATTCGACTCGAGATCTCGAGACTCAATCTAGTTCTTGCTTACATCTTCATTGTCTTTGTCTTTGTTCACGAAGTTTTGAATTTGATCAGCAGAATAATAAATAAAGAGTTGTATATGATAGAGAATTGGTTTACATGTATGTTTGTTCTTCAGTCATAATAGCTATTAGTACAGCAAACATATAGACAGGTGAACAAGTGAATGAAAAAAAAAAAAAACAGATTATCACATAATTAATCATTCCAGATAAAGTGGAGTCCAGTAAAATTCTTAGGGTCCTGCAGATATTTTCTTCTACCCGCCCCCCTGGCCGATGGAAAATTTTCTTAATTTTGTACAGACGCTCCCTGACTTACGGTTTTAATTGGTTCCGGACAGCCGAATGTAAGCTGAAAGTGAACGTAAGTTGTTCCAGTGATTTATGACGTGTGACGTGTGACGCTCATACTGGACTATACATCCATAAATACCATTACCGTATCTCATAAAACACCCCTAAATCAATTACTATAAACATAACATTGTAAAATAATATCAAATAATATCAACATTAATTTCAAATAAGTCACTTATTTATACCGAGTCTTTTATTTATATATATATAAAAAACAATATAACTGAACTGGGAAGAAGGAGGGGCACGTTCAGTCTGTCGTTTGTAAACAATGGACGCAGCGTCATTACATCAGCGTACTACGTAGGTACGTCTCAACTCAAAATTTTGAAATTAAAAAGTTAAATTAAAAAAGTAAAAACGAAAAAACTTAAAACAGATGAACTTAAGTCGGAGAGAGTCTGTATATATTTTGTATATATACATAAAAAATGTCATCCAACCCAAGCACTGGATGAGATACTGAGCAGACCTTGCAGTAACGTCCGATTCATTATAAGCTGTCTCATTGTGTGCACTATGCTATTTGTGTCCTCTCAACATTATCTGATAGGTTATTAAACTTTGATACGCCTGTGTTTAACCAGCACCAGAGTCAAAGGCAATGTCACAGTTCTGTGCAACACTCATGTCAGCAAAGCAAAATGGGGGCAGCCATAGCCTAAAGGTTAGAGAGAATAGGCTTTGGAACAGAAAGGTCGCTGGTTCAATTCCCGAACCAGCAGGAAAAATGTGCAGCGGTGGGGGAGGGAGCTGCACCTTCTCTTCCTCCTCATTAGTGACTGAAGTGCTCTTGAGCAAGACACCAATCCCCAACTGCTGTCTGGGTGCCCCAACGTGTGTGGCAGCCCAATACTCTTGATTGTGTGTGTGTATGTGTGTGTGTGTGTGTGTGTGTGTGTTTTATTGTTTACATTTGTGTGTGTCACTGTAGATGGGTTCAATGCAGAGGAAATAATTTCCATTACAGGATTAATACAGTATAGCAAATAATGGAGTACTTGACATGAAGTGCACTCATGAGGGCGCATGTGCTATTATTGCACAGCCTATAAAATTGTATTGGGAAAACATTGGTGGCATTTCATCTATTTTAGTATAACACTGTCACAATGTTTGCTCTCTTTTGTGTCCAATTACGTCTCACACTATGCCTGGCCCGCCCTAATAATGCAACACAACTGTAGGCAGGGCTTGAAATCATTCATCTTTTGTTTGAATTCATTCATAGCGTCGGTTAATCCTCATCGGGTCATGGGGATGCAGTGCACAACCAACACACACACACACACACACACACACACATACACTCACACACACATTCACACTCACACACACACACACACACACACACTCACATTTCGGGACAATTTGTTTCAGCCATGTAGCCTAATGTTCATGCAAGCATGGGGAGAAGATGCAAACGCCACAGGAAAACAGCCTTTCCAGGCCAACACACTTTACTCAGGTGATGAAAGTATGTGCATGAGTGACTTAGTCAGAGTGTTTGTTCAATTCTGTGAGTCGCTGTGTGGGCACACAGTAGTTTCACAGCATGTGGTTCGGAACCAAAGCCATATTTCACACGATCTTCTAATAAAACACAATGAACTGATATATCTGTCGTTTTTGATATGGTCGCAAATGCGTTTTCTGGCAGCACAGCAGCACAGCGGCTTTTCAAAAAGAAAATCGTTTTTCATTCGCCATCTGTCTTTCATAAGGAGGCGATTGCTCAATTCAGTAATTAGGTTACGGGCGGTAGTCTCAAGTGGTACTCGCTAAAAAGACTTGTGCTTGCTTTATGAAGCCTTTTTTTTTTGTTCCTCAGCTCGCAGGTTATGTTTTTCTAAGGGCACAGATGGCAATTTCGTGTTACACACTGTTCATTAATTTTAATTTTTGCACTTGCAGAATTCTGAGAGGACAAAATAGAGGTTTTGGATCCTGAAGTCAACTTTGGCCTTTCAGTTCATTTCACTTGAATAAACCAATTGAAGGGGGGATTTTGTTTGTGCTTTCAATTTTAGGCTTTGTGGGATCAGTGCTCTCGCGTGCTTCATACTGCTGATTTGATATCTTTATTTATTTATTACCTTTTTTCTTTTTTCCCCCATTTTTATTTATTTATGAACTGGGCTTCTGGGAAAAGGTTTGCTGGATTTTTCTTACTGTTTTTAACTTGATGGATGCTTGGCTTAACAGGCAGTCATCCAAAAAGCAAGTTGAAACTTTTTTTTTCTGAAAAAATCTGCTTCCCCTGTAATATTAACTCAATGCCATGTTAGTAAAACCTTTTTGAATTCAATGGTCAACCACACCTTATATTTTTGAGTACAAATGTCTTGGATTTCTGTCATGTTATCAATTCGTGTCTCTTGCGCTCTGGTTTCCATGCAGAAGATGAGTATACTTGTAGTAGCAGCAGCTGCTTTGTGCTGTTTGATGACTTGCCCAGGCTGTTTCTCCTGATTAGCTCCACAGGGCAAAGCAACAGTGGTGAACTTGGAGAGATGAGTTCATGGGACAGTAATCCATCAAGCAGCCCAACACAATATGGATGATACTTAAAGATGAAGCTTCCCCTGCCGAGAGAAACTGACATGGTGATAAAGCATAAGTGTGTCTCAAGAGTGACCAGTCAAGAAGAATGGCCTGTAATGTCTGAGGATAAAAAAAAAAAAAAAAAAGTAAATTGCCAGTGTGTCTGCCACATGCACAGCTTGACTGCTCGATATATGTTGGTAAGGATGGATATTGGCTTACGGTACAGCATGTAGGGGTAAAGTGGTGTCAGTAAATTATAATCATGCTTGAACAGATCATAAATATATAAGGAAAAACATCAAGTTTGGGGCATTCAGGAAAAAAAACAAAACAAAACAAAAAAAAACATACTGGTGAATAAAATCTGTTTTTTTTTTTGTTTTTTTTTTTGTTTTTTTGTTTTTTTAGCGACATGCTAATCAATTAGCATGTCTTGCTAACATTAGATATAAAGTGTTTAGTATCAGTATTGATTGATTTGAAGTAAATCTTACTACAAATCGGTTTAAAATACGGACAGGATCCTTATGTACTGTTGATGGTCCATGTTCACGTGACATCAGGTGCTAAACTCGGGTTTAAAAAAGTAATTACGACTTTTCATGTCGGACTTGCAAATTTAATTGCCATTGACTGGAGTTTTTCGGTAATTTGTAGTTGCCTTGTAGTTCTGAGCTTTAGTGGAATGTAGCACGGCCATAAATATTATAATAGGATCACCCTCACCTTCCTAAAAAAGAAATAAAATCAATGAAATGAATTATGCTCTAATAATAATAATAATAATAATAATAATAATAATGGGAAAACAACTTCAGATATTTTTTGTATCATTTAGAAAAAGTTATATTTTGGGATTTAATATGATTAAATCATTCTAGGTATAAAGTGGACACTAATTATTTTATTTATTAAATTCCTTATGATTTGTGTATCAAGGATTTGTTTGTTTCCATTGAGGTGATGAATTGGATCCCATTCTTTAATGGATGGTGGCAACGGTGGCCTGGTAGTAAAGGTTCTGGATCACTCATCCTAAGGTTGAGGGCTCAAGCCCCACTGTCAACGGATTGTCACTGTCCCCCCAGTGCACGAACTGGGTTATCAAAGGCCGGCCGTGTCTCTCACTGTTTATGGTGTGAGGTTCATGTAAAAGAACCATTGCTGACTTTCAACAACTGGATCTGCATAGCATGTTTCTGCCCTGCGATGGCCTGGCGAGCCATCCAGGATGTGCTCTGCCCTCACCTGGAGTCGGCTGGGATGGGCACCAGTCTCCGCACGACCCTGATTATGATTAAGCAGTTCAGAAACTGATGAATGAATGCTTTAATGGACAAAGCTTTGATCTCGAGGTGGACACCCATTGGTTTACACCTAATGAGCATGAAGCAATTCACAAAATGAATGAAGGTTTACACCAAAAACTTAACATGGCTACAGGGGTCATGCAGGATGCCTGTAAAGACAAAAAAAGGAAAAATGAGTACTTGCAGATTGAAAAGTAGCTAGAATTACAGATAATTTTTGCCTCATGTATTCCCACAATTAACTTTGGGAATGTTGAATCCATTAGAGATTGTCTGAGCAAATTTGCCTCTGCTTTACACGGCATGATCAATAATCTTTCGCTTTATGTTTTCTCTGTTTGATTCCAATGCAAAAGTTCCAATCTTCCTTTTGTATGTTAATTATAGTCCATTTGATATAGAGGAGGTTGCATTGCAGTCAGCGTGCTTCCTGCCCTGCGGTGGCCTTGCGAGCTGTCCAGGGTGTACTTTGTCGTTGCCCGGAGTCGTCCGAGATGGGCGTCATCCTCGTTGTGACCCTAATTAGGCTTAAGTGGTTCTGAAAATGTTTTGAGTCGGAAACAGCTCTCCAGGTGCTACGTATGCAAAACTTTTTTTGCATTTTCTCTTGAGAACAACCATCATGTTCATGTCTTAAATGTTTCAAAGAATTCAGTTGATTCAGGGATCGCATTTGATTGGAATTGTAATAAGTCTGCTGTGGTAATATTTATAAATATCATCGATTCTAAACATGCAAAATTAGTGTGTGCTGCAAGCTGTTGCCTTGGAGGACACTTAATTTTTGCAAACGGCCCTGCTTCTAAATATCCAAATTCACAAAGAGTAAAGTGTTATCCAGCCTCCAGCATTAACATTACTGGAACTCTATGCATCATTAATTCAAAAGTAAGCTGAGCTACCTCAGAAGTGCTAATAGCTCCTACGCGGCACTAATTAAAGCTCAGGATTGACTGTAAAAAGCATGAAATACTGTTGGCCTCGCACATACACCTCCCACACCAGTCTTCTCCGGCGCCACCTCCTTCACACTGCACTTATTTACTTTGATACTGTGTTCTGATAGGTTAAACTCCTCGGATAGGCAACTCGCATGACTTTTCCTCCTCAGAGTAACATGTCGTTGTTGGGGAGAAAAAAAACATGTTTCTCTCATTATCTGGTGATGGACTGAAATATCTCGAATTTGTTATACCGCTGCCACACTTCGTCTTCACACTTTCAAATTGAATAATAAAAAAGTGGCGATGAATATGCAGATACTGGACAGGGATGGGAAGAGAATTAAAATTCCCTGTACTTGCTTTGGCACCTCAAAAGATTTAATGGATTATCACGTCAAAACTGATTAAACTTGAAAAGCAAATTTATAAGAGAAACAAGGTATCACCGCTTACGAATAAAGACACGGTTGATCAAACGTTTAAAATATTACCCCTCCCCCCACATTTTAAGTCTGTTTGCAGATATGAGCCGGGTTCTTTTTGTTTGTTTGTTAATTTCTTTGTTTTTACCTGAAATATTTACTCAAGAACATTTATTGCACAAGTGTTTTTTTTTTTGTTTTTTTTTTTGTTAAACCTGAGATATTCTCTCAAGAACATTTATGATTGCAAAGGTGTTTTTTTTTTTTCCTCCATCCACTGCGCCTATTCCTCCAGATTGGTTTGTGTGCTCTATAGAAATTCCAGCGGTGTGATCAGACGACAGTGTTTCTTGTTACATATAGAAATAGTTTGTGAGAAGTGTGCACAATCAGTATCTGAGCTGATCACAGCATACAACAAAAAAATCCTACAAAAATATTAGACCATATTGTTTGTGCTATACACTGAAGAGATTTGTGTTTGCATATAAATCAAAAATTCTGGATTCATATCTTAATAGGGACCTTGATACGTGTTAAACTAATTGGTACTCGGAATATTTGGTGTGAGATTATCCAGTTCATATGAGAGAATTTCATAGGAACAGGCAGTCCTGAGGTCAGTAACACTTAGTATATCCACACTAGGCCTGGGAATCCCGGGGCCACCTGATATGATGTCACAATGATGTGCAGATTTAATTTGTGTCACGATTCAGTAAGTATCGCGATTCTAAAATTCCAATTACCCCCACCACCCACCCAAGCTCACAAATGATTTGCTTATAAAACATGGGATGCTGTGCTGCTTGTCAAAGTTTGAATAGACCGGAGTGCACCACCTCTAGAACTGTTGAGAAGCAGCAATGGTCCACCATCTCAAATTCAACCTTTCATTCATTCACTTTCTAGATCGTTTCTTCTCAATTGGTTCACAGGGAGGCTGGCTCTGGATGAGGAAGGGGTACACCCTGAATATCTCAACCGGCCATCACAGGGCCGACACCACTCACTTAACATTTACAGCATTTGGCAGATGCTCTTATCCAAGGCAAATTACAATTATATTTTTTTTTATACATCTGAGCACTTGAGAGGTAAGTTGAGTTGTTCAAGGGCCCATCAGTGGTGATAGTGGGGGGTTGAACCACTGACCTTCGAATCAGTGATGCATCTCATTAACAACAAAGCCACCACTGCCCACACTCACACGGTAGGCTAACTGAGTTCCAAATCACCCCGAGGTGCATGTTTTTGGACCGAGGAAAGAAACCGGGAAACCCAGAGGAAACCCACACAAGCACTGGGAGCACATGCAAACTCCGCACAGAAACATATCGTAGCCTTGACCTTTCTGCTGTAAGGTGAACATGCTGAACACAACACTATCATTTCCAAACAAATTTAAACATCGGAATGACAAAAGAATGTAAAGTGGATTTTTTCAGCCTACTTGGCAACAGATGATCGGCCACAGAAAAGAATCGTGAAACGTGACTGAATTTTTACACTTTATGATACATTTCAATTTTAAAACCACTGACCAAAAAAACAAACAAACAAAAAACTGCCAAAGTATGTGTCACAGGCTGGGGGAACAACTGTAATTTTGGGCAATGTATTGTTTTTTTAAGTACAGACACTCCTCGCTTTAAGTTTATTTGCCTTACGTTTTTTCAATTCTACGTTTTTTGTAAAAAACAAAATGTGTGTGTATATATATATATATATATATATATATATATATATATATATATATATTTTATTTATTTATTTATTTATTTTTTGAGTTGAGTTGAGTTGAGTTGAGCACGCTCTCCGTAGTACGTTGACGTAGTACGCTACTTACGCATGATGCTGCGTCCATTGTTGACATGGCGCTGCGTAGTTCATTATTTACAAATGACAGACTGAACGTGCCTTGCTTCTTCCCAGTTCATCTTGTGTTACCCTTATGTTCAGACGTCATCTCTGTGATATTTGTGTTTACACTGTTTTGTGTATTTATAACCCTAAGCAAATATGGTTGGGCAGAAGCGTAAGCCTACTAGTGATAGTGGTCATCAGAATCAGTGCTAATAAGTGAATTTGATTAAAATTTATTTATTTGAAATTATTTTGCTTGAATTGAATTTATTTGAAATTCATGTTGGTATTATTTGACAATGTTATGTTTATAATAATTGATTTAGGGGTGTTTTATGAGATACGGTAATGGTATTTATGGATGTATAATACAGTATGAACGATCATACGTTACTGGAACATACAGTAACAACTTACGTTTTTTCTTTCACCTTACATTCGGCCGTTCGGAACAGAACTAAAACATAAGTTGAGTAGCGTCTGTAAATGTAATTCTGCAAACAAACAACTTCAAGAACTGAAATGTTTCGTTTTCGTACCCAAATAAAGTTCCCGCTAGTAGAATTTTCAACTGTGATTACTCTTCTTCTTCTTCTTCTTTTACTTTCGGCTGCTCCCTTCAGGGGTCGCCACAGCAAATCATCCGCCTCCACCTCACCCTGTCCTCCGCATCTTCTTTTGAAATTAAATTTAAAGATCCCATACTTGATTTCTTCCAGCTGTTCACTGATTACAATCTGGATTGATTAGGCTTTTCTCAGAAATATTTTTTGAGATTCTTTTTTCAACTGACAAAAATACAAACTCAGACAGGACAAATTCTGATCAACAATTCACAACCCAAGACCTGACTGAGAATTGCATGCACAAAAAGCAGAGTTTGGGTCATTATTTTTTCTCCTTTCCACAGGAGCATATTTAGTTTTCCTCTCTGCTTTGATTGATAGCAGGCTGCCTGACATCGTTGCAACTGAGTGCTTAAACTGAATCCACGGCCTGAATATTAAGAGTCCCTGGCTGGGACTCTGCCACTTGAGCACTTCCATTCACTCGGGGGTGGGTGGGTGGGTGGGGGGACAGTTGCCAGAAGCAGGATGATGTCATCAGTGTGAGGTCCATGTTCAGTAAAGCTCCTCCCTGCTTTCTCACATCCTCGCACATAGAACAGGATTTCACAGCTTTGCATATGGTGGCTCATCTGTAATCAGGAATCTAAACACAAAAGTAATTTCTTTCTCTTCGGCTTTGTATTGTCTACTTCAAGGATGCCGAAGACTCTTTAGGTGATGCGGTGATGCTACTTAAACAAACCACAATCAGCTTTCCTTCAAAATTCATAATCACACTTGAGGATTTAATGCTATTCCTGTTTGGCAGCTCCATCATCAACCACTCAATGTCTTAACAACTGCACCTTGAATACATTTGCACTGTAATGTGAATGCAGGCATTAACACTAAAGACAAAAGCACTTTGATTTTGGCTGCTTGCCTTTAGGCCAGCTGTAATCTCGTCTCAGTCGGTGTTAGACGGAGCAATCATATTTTATTCAGCATCTCATGCATCATTTTTTTTTTTTTTTTTTTTAATCTAAGACCACACAAAGCGCATCGGAGTTTCCGCAAAGCTTCATGAAGGTCCGCTTTCCACTTTGTCGATATTCCCTACACCGCTTAGCGTACCTAAACCCAAATTAAGTCATGAACACGGTCGTGTCATCGTATCCTTAGTGTCACGCCCGAAAGCTTCCTTGTTTTAAGGTCAAGTGTGACCTTTTCAGTTTCTTGTCTTAGTTACCTTGACCTTTTTACATCAAGGGGTAGGCATGGCTGAACTTTATACCAGCTACTCTATCACAAAAAAGACATGTCCTCTGGTGCCACTGACCTTTTTAGACTGATGACAGCAAGCACTGTCCCATACAAATTGGGGTAATTCATGACTCCAAATCCTTGACGTCATTTGTTTATGGTTTTATTCAGTATGTTTAGTTGCAAAGCTGAGTACAACTTTGTGGAGTTTCATTAGAGGTAGTGTCCGACTTACGACCTGCATGACTTACGATTGTTCGACTTTATAACCACCCACAACTAAAAAAAAAAAATCTTATATACTTGGGTGTCATGTCTGTGAAATATCATCAGCCTAGCCGAGCTGATTCGAACCTATTTGTGAGGATGAAATGATCCAAACCATGTACAGTGGTACCTCACTTTTACGAAACTTTCACCAGACGAAAAATGCAGGTTACGAAACGCATTTTCCTGAAATTTTTGTCTCTGGATACGAAACAAGTTCATGTTAAGAAAGCGCCATCTTAAAAATTCACCATTTTGAACACCATTCAAACAATGTGCGAGTAGCTTTCTCATTGGTTGTCTCTCAACACCCCGCCCCGCTGGCCTCCCATTAACTAGGAGGGAGCTGAATCTCCATAACACAGTACTGTACCCATAATGCTTTTCGTGTGCCTTCGACCCATTGTTTGACATATACGCGTGAAGGAGAGTTGTACTGTTAGTTCGTGAGTTTTTTGAGTGTGCTTATTGCAGAGTTATTTTTCGGTATTCATCATGAGCCCCAAGAAAGTGATTCCTGGTGAGACTGAAAAAAAGAAGCGGGCTCCGTTATCAATAAAAGTAAAAGGGGAGATGATAAAAAAATATGAAAGTGGGATTTGGTTGAGTGAAATTGCAAAAGAGAATGGCCGAAACCCCTCTACAATCGGGACGATATTGAAGCAGAAGGCAGCTTTAAAAGCGAAGATACAGTGACAGAGGCGAAGGAAAAAGCAACTGCCATATTTAAGGACCTCGTGAAGGAGGGTGGGGGTTCTTCAGACCAGCAACCCCCGGACTTTAAAGCGTCGCATGGGTGGTTCGAGAGATTTGAAAAAAGGTAAATAATTTTCTTTTACTTTTAACACATATT
>CM045740.1:40108224-40110724 GCA_024760905.1 Plotosus lineatus | reverse complement strand
CCGAGGGATTATGTGGGAAATCAGCGTTGAATTTGTGATTTTAGGAAAAGAAAACAAAAAGTATCGCCGTTTACTGAGTAAAATAAACCCCAGTGCACTAACTGGGTTATCAAAGGCCGGCCGTGTCTCTCACTGTCTATGGTGTGAGGTTCATGTAAAAGAACCATTGCTGACTTTCAACAAGAGGAGCTGCATCACCGTCAGCGTGTTTCTGTCCTGGATGGCCTAGCGAGCTGTCCAGGGTGTAGTCTGCCCTTGCTCAGAGTTAGTTGAGATGGGCACCAGCCTCCCCACAACCTTAATTAGGATCAACCAGTTCAAAAAAAATAAATGAATGAATTAGTAAAGTAAACAGATTCCTGCAGCTCATGTGTATTTTCCAGCCATATTTTCATTTTTTTCCCCCTCAAGAGCAGAAATATCTAAAATACGCTTTGTTCTCTCTAACACTGGGTTTACACTGGAGCACGATGCCTGCAAAGTCTGTGATTAAAAAAAGCGCTGAGCGTCACGATTTATGAGCACGTTTGAGGGATAAGAAGGAGGCAGCTTACCTCCATGAAATGAAACTTGAAAGAAGCCTGTTTCCAGGTTCATCAGGATCTGACGTTGAGGTCTATGAGGTCTGTTAAGCCGCACTGCGCTCTCTGCCCTTCCTGCGTTCTGCTATGATTGATGTCAAATCGTAATATATCATAATAATCACCAGGATGATCAAATATGTTTATATAATATAATACATGTAGGGGTGGTGAAGGCATGTTGTATCTAGGAAACGTGCAAAGTTTTTTCTTTTGAAAACAAAAGTAAATGTAGCACAGATGACTTGCAACCTGCTTAATTTGAAAAACATGTATATAATATATAACCAGTTCAAGAAATAAAATAATAGGAAAGTACAAAGGAATTAATATGTAGATCTAAAGATATAACAGCTACAAATTAATGGATCGTATATAACAGTTAAACAATTAAACAGAAAGAGGAGAGTTCAGCGAAACCCACTTGCTAATCATGGTACTAATACCAAAGCAGCATACGTTATGCAGGATGGTAATGTATATCTAATCTCGACTCTAAATCCAGATAACTTGTACAAATTATTGAGAGAAAATTGCTTAGATTAAAAATTACTGTAATTTTGTAACTGTCAATTTTGCTTCAAAAAATGTTCAAAGCCACAATTTATTCCATCGTGGCTCCCAGTCAAGAAAACTGAGGTAACCACCATGCAGATTTATTCATTAATTCATTTTCTGAACCGTTTAATCCTGACTAGGGTCGTAGGGATGCTGGTGCCCATCTCAGCTGACTCTGAGTGAGGGTGAGGTACACCATGGACAACTCAACAGGCCATCGCAGGGCTATGCAGATTTTTTTTAATCAAACCCCACACTTTTTACTGCAAAAATTCCCAATAGCATTTTTTAAAAAAATCTCTAAGACTGTACATATGCCGACATGACAACAATGGACACCAACACAACAAAAATGGACACCGACCTGACAACGGTAGGCACAACCTAACAACAATGGACACCAACATGACAACAGTCAAAACCAACACGATGACAGTGGAAACCAACACAACGACAGTGGACATCAACACGATGAAAATGGACACCGACCTGACGACAGTAGACACAGTGTAACGACAACAGAAACCGACACGACAACAGTGGACACAAACATGATGACAATGGACACTAACTCAAGAACAATGGAAACAACAATATCAAAAGGTGTTGTTTTTTTTTTGAAAGACAATGCCATGGAATTGCTGCTTAAAGACAATCTGTCAAGAAAAAAAAAATCTCTCAATTTAATTGATACTTTAACCGAACTCAACACCTGTAGTGTTTTTTTAAGACTTGGGTGCCTTAGTGGGTTCACACTGATCATATATGTGAGCCACTCCACCAAAAGTAGGCTCTTGGGTCCAAAAATGAAAAATGAGCTTTTTACACAGTCAGATAGAGGAAGCCCAAAGCTGCAAAATGCAGCAAAAAGTTTGTCAATACCTTGAAAACTGACCGAACTATGCCATTTCTTGTGTCAGCATTCTATTAAAAATTTCAAAAGACGTTTTAGAGAAAAATGAGCACAAAAATTGCACTTCTTCCAAGCAACCAAACATTTTTATGCACTTCAGCCATATAAACTTTTAAAAAACATGTCTAGGAAGAGTTTTAGGAAGAGATGATAAGAGAACTCATTCTTATTTTAATCTGACACGCCCTTTTTAAACCCATCAGTCACCATGAAAAAATTAACAAAAAAACGACTTTTTATTTTCATTTCTGTTTATTCCAATAAGATCAGATTGTATCTTTTTGACAATTATATAAAGGTTCAAATGCCTTCAAATGATACTGATTGAAAAAAAACACTATCAGGGTCAATCACACTGAAATTAAGAAAACTATACATAAGAAAACCATACAACAAAACTCTCTGCTCTCTTTATACAAATAAGCTTCAACTCTGCCCTCAGCAATCA
>CM045740.1:40065724-40103224 GCA_024760905.1 Plotosus lineatus | reverse complement strand
CTCCCAGCCTGGTTCATTACTCAAAACCGCAATCATGGGTAAGACTGCCGACCTGACTGCTGTCCAGAAGAACATCACTGACACCCTCAAGCAAGAGGGTAAGACACAGAAAGAAATCTCTGAGCGAATAGGCTGTTCCCAGAGTGCTCTATCAAGCCACCTCAGTGGGACGTCTGTGGGAAGGAAAAAGTGAAAGAAGGGCCGATTCCAGACCTTGGGGGACCTGTGGAAGCAGTGGACCGAGTCGGGAGTAGAAACATTCAGAGCCACCGTGCACAGGCGTGTGCAGGAAATGGGCTACAGGTGCCGCATTCCCCAGGTCAAGCCACTTTTGAACCAGAAACAGCGGCAGAAGCGGCTGACCTGGGCTACAGAGAAGCAGCACTGGACTGTAGCTCAGTGGTCCAAAGTACTTTTTTTCGGATGAAAGCAAATTTTGCATATCATTCGGAAATCAAGGTGGAAGAGTCTGGAGGAAGACTGGGGAGAAGGAAATGCCAAAATGGCTGAAGTCCAGTGTCAAGTACCCACATTTAGGGATTTATCAGTACATTACAGAAAATAATGAACTTTATCACAATATGCTAATTTTTTGAGAAGGACTAGTACATGAATAAATTGTTTCCATGATGCTGTACATGTGGCCAAACAAATACCAGAATTAGAAGCATTTAAAAATATATATAAATATCTGTATTAGATGACATAAACCATGCAGGCATTTGACTTTGAAGACACATTAAATACCGTATTTGACGTTATATGCGCCCAGGGCGCTTAAAAATGCAGTGGGGGGGCGCTAATTTAAATGTTACCAGCAGAGTGGAATGGTAAGTGCCTATTAGCATTGAGGTGGAAAACATGGATAATAACAGAACAATAAAAGAGTTTTACTGGTATTTGTGTTATTCATTTTGTGGTCATGAAAGCTGAAAATAAACAGAAAACAGCATAAATAAAAAAAAAAAAACTTTAATTTTCCCTCCCCTGGTCCTTTAAATACAGCCCCCAACCCGATGTAAAATTGAGCCAATCAACATGAATGTCAACTTTAGCACATGGCACGTTGAACCAATCAACACAAAGGTCAACTTTAGCACATGGCACATGGCATGTTGAAAAGCACATGGCCAGGAACATCTTTAAATTTATGAAGGTAGTGAGCAGGAGAATCTGGTGAAAATACTCATCACTTTCTGATAGGTCCACATCTGGCTCATCGGACATTTCCCAAGAGAACACGGCAAATAGTTTCCTGTTTTTTAAAGCACGGCGGAACAATCAAATGTGTTGTTACTGATGAACATTATAGACATTCCCCAGTGGCAGGGGGTCTTGAAATACCGTATAAACTCACTTTTACAGCCACTGAACACCTCATTTTACCGTTACAGAGACTGATCCAATAAAATTGGTAAGTTTGATCTACCATTTTGCTCCCAGTACACATGGGCCGTTGTTAGACGTAAGATCAAAAACACTCAGGGGGTAATTGCGCTTATTGGAGCAGGCCGCTTATTACGTCGAATACGGTAAAAATTATTTAACTTCAACCTTTTCATTCATTCATTCATTCATTCATTTTGTATACCGTTTAATCCTAATTAGGGGTCATGGGGAAGTTGGTGCCCATCTCTGCCAACTCTGGTCAAGGGCAGAGTACACTTTAGACAGCATGCTCGGCCATCACAGGGCAGAAATAACTGAAATCTTTTCTGTGAATTTTTCATTTGTAAGTTCACAGACCTGTTATATCTGTAAAGATGGGCCTGGCTTGAGAATTCAGATCTGTCAATTTTCTTGCTTTCTTTGTTTGTGTGTGATTGTGCTAAAAATGCCAATTTTCACATCTCTGAGGGATGAACTTGTGAAATGTTACATTCGAAAGGCATGTGCCATGCAGTGCAGCACAATTCCCAACATTTCCCTTGACTTTCCACGTCGGTACACTGGGACCACAGATGAACATGATGCAATTAGGGTGGAAGCATTGCTATATTACAATAAACCCTTTCTATGGGCCTGAACCAATCCCCCTTTGACTCAAACCAATTTTGTACTCTTTCACTGACTGCCTTGGGCTCTAAAACCCTTTGTTTGGGCTCGAGAGAATCCTACAATTGTATTGATTTCAGTTTTGTAATTTGTATCACAGAGTACAAGTGTACTATCCATTGTTCTATGACAATAGACAGTTGTAATGTGATGAGGATGTAATTAAACACTGCGCGTACTGTAGGCATGATGAATTCCCCAGAGAACAAGTCAGTCAAGGTCAGACTTATGGAGGCGGATTTGCAGTAAATTTGCATGCACTCTCCAGATTGTCTGGTGTCGGACTGCTGAAAGTTGTGGCTTGTGGATCCCTGGATCAGGCAGAACGGACAGACATCGGGGGTGGGGGGTGGAGGGTGGGTGTGTGTGTGTGTGTGTGTGTGTGTCTGCTTCAGCTGCGAGTAAAATTGGAATCAGCATACGGATTGTTCCAAGCTCCGGGGCAAAGCCAAACATGACAAACGCTGGAAGGGTGTTTCGTTCCAGTACTTTCTGTCTTGCTGCCATTCCTATCCAAGAGTGCTGTCTGTGCTTTCTGCTTCTTACTGACATGACAGAGATCTTGATCTCTTCATTCTTGAAAGTATAACAGATGCACAAGAGGGAATGACAGGAACCTCAGGTCCTGATCCACAGCAAGGATGGAAGGGGGAAAGGAGGTCAGGAAGATTGACTGAATCCAGTGATTAATCTACCCAGACATGGTAGGCAGACGCCAAGTAAGGGCCCCTCGAGCCATTTTGCAGATTGATACGGCACATGCAATGCCACACGCTACGTTCTCTGTGCTCTCTCCTAAGCTGTAGCCATAAAAGGCAGCATTTGTCAACGAAATGGCTATGGACGGAGCCCATTTTTGCCCTGATTGCACCAAATCAGGTTTGCCTTGCTGGAGATAAATATTCCATAGCCTGTAGCACCTGATCTTGCATTTCTTAAACACGGATTATAGAAAGCAAGGCTTCCTGTATGGAAATCAATCTGATTGTGCACCATGTAATGTCTTGCAAATCCAATGCAGTGCAACTGTGCAGCCTCCTTTGAAGTGATAATGACTCGTACTGACTTGTCTGCCAGTCAGGCGGGATGCAGATACAGCTGGCGTCACAAAAATCAGAGTGTATGGAATCTGCTTGCGTCAATTGCAAGTCACTTTTTAATCTACTTTTTGACAAGTAAGGAGGCAGGTACATTCAGGATATTTCTATATTTATGTCAATATCAAAGGGCAAGCTTTGGAATTTTGTCCAGCTCAGCTGCCTGTTTGGAGGAAGTACAGGTTTAATGGAGGATTTATTGTAAGTGTTTAGCTGTATGCCCTTATCCATTCCCTCGCAACCTCCCCCGAGGCTGACCTTCTTAAAAATGTGTTATGGTGCCATTTCGGAGTTTTAGCGTATAAGTGGAAGTGGGTGAGTGTCCATATCCTTCTTTAATTAACTGCAAGTGTACTCTGAAACTCTGCACAGGACTGTTTCTTGTCTGTGAGATGAACACATTCGATCTCTTCCTCCAAGTCTTTTGCTCAATGGGTCCTTTTGTTTTGTCCTAAACTCTATCAGTGCTCCAGTTGTATGTGGCTATTCTTGTTGAAATTAGTCCCTTGACAGTTGAAATCAATATCGTCTCTAATCTACCATACGGTAAGGTGTATTTGATAAGGACTTGACATCCAACCACTTTATAAAAATAATAATAAGCAGTGACACAAACCACACCACAACTAACTGGCGCCCATCTCAGCCGACTGCGGGGTCCACTCTGGACAGCTCACCAGGCCATCGCAGAGCCAACACTCACACAACCGTTCACACCTAAGGGGGATTTGGAACAGCCAATTAACCTACTGTGTATGATTTTGGGCTGTGGGAGGAAACAACTTCTCACAGGAACACCCAGGCTGGGAATCGAACCCAGGACCTTCTTGCTGTGAGGCAGATGTGCTACCTGTATTGTGTTATGCATATCTTAAAACTATATAGTCAGTCAGACGGGCAGTTCATGCCGCGTAATTGCAATTAGGGTCACGGAGAGGCTGGCACCCATCTCAGCCAACTGTGGGCAAGGGCAGAGTACACCCTGGACAGCTTGGCAGTCCGGTATAGGGTAAAATCAAGCTTTGTTATTGAATTATTTGTAAAATCTAGTTGGTAGGTGGAAAAAATGTAGTGCATGGCTGGTCAAAATTGATGCAAGAGTAAGTGGGATTGGTGAAATTGGATGGGATTTTTTTTTTTTTTTTGGGGGGGGTGGTGGAATCTGGTGTGATTGGTGAAAATTTATATGGAAGTCTATGAAAAATTTTGTTGATATTTTAGGCATGAGGAGGAAGATATGGACTGATTTAATGAGGAAATGGGCGGGGTTAGTCAGATATTTGGTGGACATTGATTGCAGGATTGGTTCATGTTTTTTCTGTCAAAGTGACTTGGATTGAGGGCAGTGCTGGTCTAATGGTATAGGGCGCTGGATCACTGATCCCATGGTTGGGGGTTCGAGTCCCACTCTCCGCAAGGTTGTCACTGTACGTCCATGTGTCTCCCTCCGCCAATGCAGCTAACTGGGTTATCAATGGCCGGCCATGTCTCTCACTGTCTATGGTGTGAGGCATGTAAAAAAACCATTGCTGACTTTTGACAAGAGTGGGCTACAACGCCATCGGCGTTTTTCCGCCCTGCGATGGCCTGGCGAGCTGTCCAGGGTATACTCTGCCCTCGCCCAGAGTTGGCTGGGATGGGCACCAGCCTCCCCGTGACCCTATTTAGGATTAAGCGCTTATAGAAAATGATGATGAACTGATGAATTGGATTGAGTTTTTTTGTGGAAATGGAGAAGATAATTTCATTTTTTTTTTAAATCATGTAGGAAAAGAGTTAGTTAAAAAAAAAAAACAATAAATCTAACACTTGTACTGGTGAATGAACGCTATTTATTTAAAGAAGAATCATCATTAAAAAGATTAATAAATAAAGAAAGAGTGATGGGGTCTTCAGCAAGACGAGCACATCCATTTAAATTATGGTTTACTTATTTACATCTGCAAATTCTACTTACCTGCATTTATTTCTGAAGTTTTAATTGGTGGCTCGAAGGGACTGAGTTACTAATCAGAGAGTGACAAGTTCTGGGCTCAATCCCACCTTCACCCTTATTGGTTGAACATTTTTACATCTACATCATGTATTTGTAGGAAAAAGGTATAAGATTTAGAGCCCTGAACCTTTAAAATGTAAGAAAATTGTGCACCATGCCCTATGGTATACATTGTCAAACTGCTTTTCTTCCTGTGATGGGTTCATAAATATTCATTCTATTATATATGCAGTATGGTACTGTACACGCTATTAGATCTATATTAGTATATATGAGTCTGTGAAGCTGAGCACAGCTTTAATGGTATTGTAAAATTAGCAACATTTGTCTTGCTCACTTCCATTAATATGTTTGGATTTCCCTTGCTACAGAGACACTCTTCTTATAAAGGACTCTTATTATGGACTTGCCGCCATGTAAAATCAATAAAAATATAACATTTCTTTACCATCTATTGATTGGTAGCTTATGTTGGGGGAGTAACCGTGTTTTATTTGGCAGGGTTTTCAGACATTATTTTTGCAATCGCTACAGCACTCTTTATATCTGAGCTCTAACTCGGTAAAGTAAATCAAGCCAGAAGTGCAGGGATTTTCCTTTATTCAGAACTATTTTTTAATTTTGCTGTACATCATTAGCTTTATTCAAAACTATTTTTTAATATTGTTGTACATCATTCGCTGACACCCAGTGTTTATTAGTATGAGCTGATTGGTTGACAAACCAATCAGTTATCTATGATTAAAATGTGACTCAGTGCTCTTGTAGTGAAAGGCTTTCCATTCATTCATTTTCTAAACCGCTTGATCCTAATTAGGGTTATGGGGTGGCTGGCGCCCATGCCAGCCGGCTCTGGGTGAGGGCCGAGTACACCCTGGACAGCTTGCCAGGCCATCGCAGGGCAGAAACAATCGATCTTTCAGCACAGACACTGAGCGGCATGGCCGGCCGTTGATAACCCAGTGAGCTGCACCATGGGGGGGGGGGGGGGGGGTGTTGGCAGCAGTAACAACCCAGTGATGATGGGGCAAATTAACTGATTCCCAAGTGAATCAACTACACACATCTTGGTTGTTCTTGTAATGAACATGTTGAGCACCTGTGTAGGATAGAAGACAAATTTTTGTGGATAGTTTTCATCCTGCGTTTGTACGGGTTTCCTCCAGGAACTGTAGTTTCCTCCGAGTACGCCAAAGACATACACTTTAGGCTAATTGGTTGTTTCAAATTTGCTTGTAGTTGGGAGTGTGATTGGTTGTCTGTGTAGGTGTGTTGACCTACGATGGTCAGGGTTTTCCCAGCTTTTGTCTAATGTTGGCTGCGATAGGCCACAGCCTTCTTGTGACTCTAATCAGATTAAGTAGTTCGGCAGTGTGTGAGTGAATGAGTATTGAGTGGATGGTACAATATCTTTACTGTTGTATGACTTTGACAAGATGCTGATGGTTCTTCATGGTCATGCAGAATTTCTGCAACGGCTGACGAAGGCTGATTAAGTGGAGCAGATTGTGTTTTATTAGGTGTTGGGCATGTGGAAAGGTATTTGTACGCTTGAGTGTGTGCTTGAAATCCTTACTAACTTGATGCACACGCATGCTAACCAGATATTGACCTGAACTGAAGACCATACTGTATATAGACCTGAACTCGACTTTTTGAACCAGGTGCTATCAATGGCAAGTGCCTGGTTAGTGCTCGCCGCACGTCCTATTCAACCAAAATTACAAGCTGTGGGATGATTTGTTTTGAATCCATTGATCCATGTCAAAATGAAACCATTACTTTCTCATTGATTTTTTTATTCACTTGCTGCACTACTTTACTTTTTCCTGAGCGTATTTTAATTACAGTCCTTGTCAACAGGATTTCAAATGTTTTCTGCCTCATCAGAACTGTGTGGGCGTGTCAGATTGCGTATTGAGTGATGGCCGCGTCCCCCTGCCAACATAAACAGCTCATCACAGTAATAATGGTAGAAACATGTGTTGAAATGACAGTGAGGCGCTTTGACGTGTTTTTTTTCCCCCACCCCCCTACACACAAGTCCCAAGTGTCGTGTCGTGTGTTGGTGTATTTTGTACACAATAATGGTGATACAGTTCTGACAGAACATAGAATCTGAGGCTAGAGTGGGCACTGGTTCTGATAGAAAGATTGGAAAAATACTTTAATTATGCGGAATGTGCTTGTTTTTAAGCAGCAGTCACACTTTGCACGGATAGCATCGACTGACGGTTCTTTTGCATGAACCTCATACCACAGACAGTGAGAGACATAGCTGGCCTTTGATAACCCAGTTAGCTGAGCGGGTCGGGATGGGGGGGGGGCAGTGACAACCTATTGATCGTGGGGCTTGAACCTCCAACCTTGGGATCAGTGATCCAGCACCTTTACCACCAGACCACCACTGCTCAACATTGCACTGTTCAACATTTGTCCGTTACTTGTCCTGTTCGCATCCACTCATGTCTGGTAGACCTGACTCAAAGCCTGATTAGTACCTGACAAAGGTACACAGGGTGAACTGGATATGTACTGGACATAGATGTATGTCCAGTTGATAAATACTGACCAGGCACACATGGCAGCTGATGAATAACTTGTGTGACAGGGATATACAGGACAAAACTAATGCCTACAGAAGAGTTACAATTCAACTCCTTTACTGTACATGTCATGGGTCTTCCTTGGGTCTGAAATAGACCACAATGTACATTCCCAGATGAGTTCCAAAATTGAAAAATTTTCTTTTGCACGGTTATCTGTCAGACGTCTGTTTAATAAGTGGAAGGTGTTTTATTTGCCTATATATGTAAATATCTGACCTTTTCAGTGCTTATAGATTAATGCCATCTATGAATTACAATGGTACTGCGGTATTCAAATGCTTTAGAGGTTGAACAAATCGGAATTCAACCAAAAAAATCCAGGGTTTTTTAGTCCTGGAAGTCGACCAAAAACCAGAAGTCAAACGCTAAAAAAACGAGACCAAGAAGGAGGGGAAATGCGCACTTTCCAGAAGTTGCTGATACTATGTTTCACCCTGATAAAGCTAGCGCTGATCTTGGGAAGTCTGGAAGTTGTTGATACTCTGTATAGCTGTGAACACCTTTAATGATGAGGTCATGAGCCACTTCCGTAAGGTTTTGAAAAGTAGACAGAAACAAGCCACGTTAGAAATGTTCAAGAAAAGAAAGGGACATCCTGAAGAAGAGTCATCCATGCCAGAGTAGCAAGAGAGAGAGAGAGAGAGAGAGAGAAAAAATCCTTTGCTGATTCACCTGAAGCTGTTTTGGAAGGGGATCCGCTTCCTCTCGCCCTCTCTGTTATGGAAAGGGATCCGCTTCCTCTCTCCCTCTCTTTTATGGAAATGGATCTGCTTCCTCTTCCTCTCTTCAACATTTACGTTTGCCAACTGCTCACCACCACAAAGGTTAAAATTCTTGTCTTTATTTTTGTTATTGTTTAACTGTACTGTGGTTTTTGTTTTAGTGTGTTATTGTCTCTCTCTACAGACCATAACATGGTGTATTGTATTCAATAATTTTTTCACTTAATTTGAGGGCCTATGGTATGAGTTACAGTACCGTTAACTTCTGTTCAAAGGACGATGGAACGGATTAAGACCATTTACATTATTTATAATGGGAAAACCGGATTCAGAATTCAATCAAATCGGAACTCGACCAGCCGTCAGGAACGAATTATGGTCAAGTACCGAGGCACCACTGTACACATATCTATGCAGTGGATGTGGTCACATGACCAACTATGGCAGACCAATTTGTAAAATACAGAAAAGGAGGGTGGAAACCGTGAAGATAATTGGATCTTAACATTATAGATCTCCTGATGTGAGTTTTTGTGTGCTCTGTAGTCTCTGTAGTGTTTATAAAGTATTGCTTTGAAACACATGTATGTGGCACGGCTATTAAATAACGAGACCAATGCTGTAATTCACTTTTATTGAAGAAGCCTTGGTGGCACCGTTGTGTAGTGGTTAGGATGTCCACCTCACAGCAAGAATGTCCTGGGCTCGATTCCTACCTCGGGCGTTTTTGTGTGGAGTCTGTATGTTCTCCACGTGCTTGTGTGGGCTTCCTCTGGGTACTCTGCTTTCCTCCCACAGTCCAGAAACATGGTTTATTAGGTAGGTTAATTGGCTGTTCCAAATCCCCGTAAGATGTTAATCTTTGTGTGAGTGTTGGCTCTGCAATGGCCTGGCAAGCTGTCCAAGGTGTACCCCACCCTCTCCCAGTGTCAGCTGAGATGGGCACCAGCCTCCCTGTGACCCTAATTAGGATTAAGCAGTTCGGAAAATGAATGAATGAAGAGTTCAGCTCCTTCTCCCTTCAGTATAAAATATTCTCCATCTGCACCTCCATATTGCTGCATTCTGGTCTTCCACAGGTTACAGCATTGCAACAGGTCTTCATTTCATTCTCGCAGAAGCTCCGTTGTTTTCGTCTTCACTTCTGGAACAGACTCAAAATGAGTTCCGTCAAACACGCCCCTGGGTGTTTTCCAGTGCATTGACTGCGGTTTGGTCCAGGATTGTACTGGAAGATCCTATTCTTTTCATATGTCCTCAGGTTGTTGTTGTTGATGATGATGTTGTTTTTAAATTAAATCTATTTGAATTCATTCCACAAATTTGTTTGCACAAATCCTCTTTTGGTCAATTTTTGTTATGCTTAGATTTCCATGTGAAGCACGTACAACATTTGATGAGTCTTCAATCTTTTTGAACCACTTCGCGGAAGTTCTTGGCACGCATAGGTATACACTACTATCATCTTTGACATCACCTCGACCTTCATGAAATCACTTAAACAAAGCAATCAACGCATTACTTTCTCAAATGACCATTCGTAGGAAAAAAACAAACACATCTGCTTCAAACATGATGTCATCGTCAACTGAGCATGCAAACTGGTTTAAACTCTCACCAGAGGCATATGATCACCTACTCACCAATCTAAACCACCTTATATGCCAAATTACATAAACTCAGCCTTGTTTTTTATAAACTAAACATCAATCTATCTGTTACATCCTTACGTCTTTCACCTGTGGTATCAACTGGTGGTCTAATATCCTTTTGACCCATCCAGTGAGCTCATGGTGCTGCAGTATGAAATTAAGAACATTTGTCTTGTTCTCAACTGCTCCCTTAATATATTTATAACTTTTTCCTCACTAAGTCATTTTTTTCTATCAAGAAGCCTTTTTGTGGGCATGTTGGTATGCGGAATCAATAAAATCTACCTTTTTTGACCACCCATTGATTTGTATTCCAACTTGGATGAGTAACTGCAGTCAATTTGGCAGTCTTGCCAAGTTTGCTGGTTCTGTAGAAGGCGCCCGGCGTTTTGTATTAAGCTCCATCTGAAACCAATGAGTCAACATAAATAAATTCATTAATTTTCTGAACCACTTAATCCTAATTAGGGTCACGGGCAGACTGGAACCCATCTCAGCTAACTCCAGGCAATGTTTGGGTATACCCTGGACAGCTCACCAGGCTATTGCAGGGCCAACACACACACAACCATTCACACCTAGGGGTGATTCGGAACAGTCAATTAACCTACTGTGCATGATTTGGGACTGTGGGGGGGAACCCATGCAAGCACAGGGAGAACATGCAAACGCCACACAGAAACAATGAAGCTGGGAATTGAACCCAGGACCTTCTTGCTGTGATGTGGACGTACTGACCTTTACGCCACCATGCCGTCTTACCCTTAAAATTGTATCTAATAAGGATGCATTTTCCTGTCCTCAGATTCATAGAAATAAGATCATTTAATAGGCAGCATGATGTCATAGTGGTTAGCATGTCCGCCTCATAGCAAGAAGGTTCTGGTTTCAATTACCATCGCGGGTGTTTCTGTGTGGAGTTTGCATGATCTCCCTATGCTTGTGTGGGTTTCCTTTGGGTTCTCTGGTTTCTCCTACACTGCAAAACATGCAAACTAGGTCAATTGGCTGTTTCAACCCTCCCCCCGGGATGAATGGTTGTGTGAGTGTTGCCCTGCAATGGCCTGGCGAGTTGTCCAGGATGCACCCTCCCATCGCCTGAAGTTGGCTGAGATGGGCGCCATCTTCCAAGCGACCCTAATTAAAATTAAGCGGTTCAGAAAATGAACAAAGATTGTCTACTATGGTAAAACCAGTTTTACCTTGTGCCTACGTCTGCCAATTTTATTTCCAGTTCCTCTGCTGTTTTAAAAACCGTAACTCGGGTTCATGGTGGCTGTTTGTCTGTATCTTGTGCTTCTTGTTCTTCCTGTACAAAGTAAAAAAGAAGAACCGCATACACAATGACTGCGAGGAAATGGCTCACATTAGTAATGCTTGCTTTTCAGAGCAAACAGATATGGTATCATTTTCTTGATGTGGCCTGATAATGTGGATTTTCTCTCTATAAAGAGAATAATTAGTGCTCCAGTACATTACAAGGCCTTTGGGCATCATCATGATAATCATAAAATTTGTAGATGTGTAAGCTTTAAATGAAGAAGGAGGAAACGTCGTTGCTGCCACTGTGCCACATAGACTGTGTTGGGATATTTCCTGAAGATGTTACTCTCGATATTCCAGAATTTGTAACTCAAGCAATAAAACCTTTTGTTAAAATTTTAAATGTAGCCCTTTAGGGTCTGGAGGCTCAAAGTATAGAATGTGAAAGTATTATTACTTCCTAGAGCAGGTATCATTATCTCAGAAATTGTATCGGCTGACTCCGGGCGAGGGCAGAGTACACCCTGGAGAACTCTCCAGGCCATTGCAGGGCAGAAACACATTGATGCAGGTTACTCTTGTCGAAAGTCAGCAATGGTTCTTTTACATGAACCTCCCACCATCAACAGTGAGAGACATGGCCGGTCTTTGATAATCCAGTTAGTGCCCTGGGGAGACAGCAGTGACAACTCATTGAGGGTGGGGATTGAACCCCCAACCTTGGGATCAGTGATCCAGCACCTTACCGCCAGGCCACCACTGCCCAGTATTACAGCATGCATTGTTTAGATGTCCACACAATTCACATTTTGGTTGGTTTGGAAGGAAGACTATGAAGAGGTAAAATATTTGTAAAATGTTTGTCTTAGGTTTTGTTTTAACTTGTTTATTAACAGGATGATACAAAGTTAAGTGTTTTTCATGAAATTTCTACTAGAGGTGGGACGTTCTACAAAGAAGACTCCACTTGATTTTGCAAATTTTCTGGATCAAATTTTGAATCCAGTGTTTCTTTCATGGTTCTTTCACGTTGTTAGATTGGAACAGTTTTTGTGATGGAATTATAGCGGGCCCAGCAGGGGGTTACATTTATTTTTTTAATTTGTTCAGCTTGGCAGAGGCTTGCATACTCAGAGGGCAACTGTTTCTTATTTTCTTCATTTCACTTTCAAGGTAACTTCAGGGTACCATCAGCCACTAATCATGTTTTTCATTCCAGCAGCTGGTTGGCATTAATATGTGAATACGCTACATGAATGAATGCGTGTTAATTCTTTGAACACCGGCCCCCCTGACTCTTCACTTGAGTCAGTACCTCAGCTGCTGTCATCAACTTGTGAGACATAATTTGCTTAAGTTTCAATAAAAAAAACTCACTGATTTCAATCAATCTAGTAAAATCAGCAACAACGGGAGTCAAGCACACGATGTAAGACAGACAGCGATTGGCCGTGAGGTGCCAAGGCGTGATAATCTGACAGGTGCTTGAAAGGCCGCTTTACGGGCTGCTGGATGATAAGACAGACAGCGATTGGCTGTTGGCTGCCGAGGCATAATAAGAGATGACAGATGTTTGAACGGCTGCTTTACCGGCCGCTGGATTATATGTCAGTCAGCAATTGGCTGTAGGGTGCGGAGGAGTGGTAAGCGCTGACAGCTGTTTGAACGGCCACTTTACCGGCCGCCGGATGCCAAACCAACCTAGAGGCTGGTAAACCCTCCGTTGGTGTTCAAAGGGTTAAGGATGAGATAGAATCTCTAGCTGCAGCCTCTTTTTTCCGCAGTTTGAATAGCTCAAGAGATTATATACTGCTCCCAGTCAGGTTCTGGAGATGCCGACTTTTACTTGTGATCAGAAGTGTCTGCAGTGGAATGAGTGAAATATTTCAAGCCCCTCTTTAAGCAGCACGCTGGTATTGAGCATCACTTAAGTGCTCTAAGACTGAGTTATCACACATAATGCAGTCACGGATAGGGAGTTGCAAGAGCTCCTACGAATGTGAAAACAGCCACTACGTGAATATATATGAGACATTTGTGGAGAAGAAAACTTCTGTGACTGCGTTCAAGTGACTGCTCAGAATGAGAACCAACCAGTGTTGCATGAATCATATAGAGAAGTTATACCATCAGTAACAAGAGATCAAGACGTGAAGGTGTACTCAGGATGCACCTCCCTTGTGAGCACGCCATTCTTAAAAGTGATGTACATGGAAAAAATAATGAGGTTTTTTTTTTTGTTTTTGACATTTTATTTTGGAGACATGAGTGGAAAAATCATTAGCTAGTCCACGAGGGACAAAAAAACCTCTTATGTGCTGCCCAGGCCTATTTTTGGACCAGAAATATGATGCAATAATGAACTAGGTGCAGTGCACAGGTGGGATGTTGCAGGTGGCGTGTCCCAGGGCAGTCGTGCTCCTCTCTTTGACCCCCATGTGACACGGTGGATATCATAACAGAGAAGCAAAGAGGCAGAATGATGACCCATTAGTGGAACATTGCTAAGCGGCCTGTTGCATTACATTGGGCATCACTCAATGACCAGCGAGTTAAAATTGCAGTCACTGATTCCGGTCCAACAAACTTGGAAGGATATGTCTGCAGAGTCTACTAGCATTAGGAGGGAAATGGTGGCTCAGAGCAAACCACACAACACTTTTCCCACCAGACAGCAACAGCAGGCTTTTCTGCTTGTGGGGAGATTTCAGTCTCACTGTTATCCCATGAATCTGTGGGTGGAGCCTCTCATGAATTAAATACAGGTATGCATGTGTTTGTCTGTTAACTTTAACGACGCACAGTCTTAATTCAGGAACGAATGATGGCATAGTAGTGAGTACAGTAGTGAGGACTCGCAGGAAGAAGGTCCTGGGTGTGATTCCCAGCCTGGGCGTTTCTGTGTGGAATTTGCTTGTTTTCCCCGTGCTTGCATGGGTTTCCTCCGGGTGCTCCAGTTTCCTCCCACGATCCAAAAACATACACAGTAGGTTAATTGGCTGTTACAAATCACTCGTAGATGTGAAAGGTTGTGTAAGTGTTGGCCCTGCAATGGCCTGGTGAGCTGCCCAGGGCTGTACCCTGCCCTCACCTGGAGTTGGCTGAGATGGACGCCAGCCTCCCCGTGACTCTAATTAGGATTAAGCGGTTCAGAAAGTGAATGAAATGAATGAGTCTTTCTCATGAATTAAGGGAAATTAAGGAGATATCACACTAGCTTGGTCTCATGGAAAGTTTGCTCATGTTGAAATTAAACAATTAAATGTACATCAAGCGGTGAATCACCTCAAGTGCTGCAACCGTGAAGGTATCTGTGAGGCATACATAGCTTTACAGATGCTAACATATATTTTCCTGAATTAAAAATGTACAAGGAACAGCGACTGTCATGTGTGCGTAGCAGTTACTGGCGGTTAACATGACGGCTGCGATGTTTACAGTGAGATGCTCATGTTTCTCGAGCAAGTGCATATTTTCTCCACCAAAAATTCTGACGTCAGTTTTCTTCCAAAATTAGACTGTACAGTTACGGAATAGCCACGGTCATGTTCTCATGTACCTCAGGCTCTGTGAGACCCAGGCTTAAAGTTTTTTTTTTTTTGCTTGATTTTGGAGCATGGCTGTGTACAAATCCAAGCCAAGAGAGCATTAGAATGGTCAGATGCTGATGTCAGGTGAGGAGACCTGGCGTACAGTCGTCCATCTTGCATTCCAACCACAAGGTGTACAGTGAGGGTGAGGTCAGGGCTTTATGTAGGGCACCTTAAATTCTTCAATGCCAATCTTATCAAACTTTGTCTTTGTGGCGCTTGCTTTGTGCACGGGGCCTTTGTCATGTCGAAACAGGTCCAGGTTCCATAATTCCGTTGAAGGGAAATCCGAATGTCACAAACCTTTGGCCATATATGGTCAACCACAAGTAAAATTTAGCTGTAGCTTGAAGCTGAAATCCTCTTCTCCCTGGTGCTCAGACATTTGATTTGTTGTTCCTCTCAAGGAACCAGGGATAATGTGCACATGTTAAAATGTCAATATTTTTTGTCTCGGATTACTTGTCTTCAGTTTCTTCCCCATGAATGCAAAACCCTTTTCATGTCAAAATGTAATTCATACTCGTATAAGCACAGGTGCCCTTGCCCCCAAAGGTAAATCCACACCAGATTAAATCGACATCGTTTAATTTACCGTGGACCTCCTATTTGTAGCAGGCACATGCCTCCCAGTCTCTTACATAACTGATAATCCCCGTCACCAATAGTGAAACTCGGAATGTTGAAGCAGCCTGCTGGGGGAGTTTCCCATAGAGCGAGTTTGCACAAATTGGCATCCTCGTTCCATCACTGGCAGCTGGCCTTCCAAGAGAAGCCGAGGGGGGCCATTAAAGGTGGGTAGTGGGCAGAGGGCCAATAGATGCCATTAACACTCCTGCTGTTTTTGTTTGCACTACTTAATCTTGCGCTGGCACCCATAGTGCTTTGCGTGCTTCCCCTGGGAGAAGGAGCAAGAAGCCATAATTACAGGTTGCTACATGTTTAAGAGACGAAGCAGTGTGCATTCTGAGCATCTAGTTTTCACTGTTCTTTTTAGAAGAAATTGCTTCTCAAAACCATAGAGATAAGCCTGAGCCCAGAAGGGGACCCGAGTCTCAATGTTATCTAAAATGCACTGCTTGACTAACACTGACTGCAACTCGCTTTACCAGAGAGCGACTTTCTATCATTCACTCTATCATTCAGCTTCAGCCACTGATGCGTTCTTTGAGCTTAAGTTTGTGGCCATGAGTCAATCTAATTCATTAAAAAACATATTTAACATAGAAAAGAATTAAAGACTCGCGATTGAGACAGTTTGAAGGATTCTTATTCATGGATTTGTCAGTAAGTACTGTGATACGATCTGGGATTCGTTGGATTTTAGAGCAGCGGCTGAAAATATAGCAGGTGCTCCTGGTTTTATCTCCGAATTCAGCTACACCTCCTTCATCAACCTGCTTTAACCTGCTATGTGCTGAAGTCCGTCTTGTGTCAGTTGGAGAATCAAGACTATTAAGTTCTAACTGCTCGTTAACACCGTCCTATATCCGTAATGCAGATTAGTCTACATATCTTTTCAGTCACTACCCTGGTTAAAAATTTGCTGAAACCATTACAAAGAAGCTCCAACATTGCGGCTAGCATGCGGACAGAGAGCACGGTGGTGGTGATTAGCACTCGCACCTCGCAGCAAGACGGAATGAGTACCGAGTTTGAGCCCCGGGGTTAGCAAGGGCATTTCTGTGTGGAGTTTGCATGCTCTCCCTGTACTTGCGTGGGCTTTCTCCATGGGCTTTGGTTTCCTCCCACAGTCCAAAGACATAGACGTTAGGCTGACTAGTTATTTCAAATTGCCCTTAGGCCTCTGTGAATCTGAGTGTGAAGGAAAATTTAACAATGGTCCAATTAAGGAATCTTCAGAAAAGAGTCATGTGGAAGGAGTGCGTGACCCCATCAGGAAAAACCTGGCTACAGTAAAAGAAAATAAAAATTTCACATCTGCATTTTTGAGAAGCATGCAGTCCAAATTCTTGCTGGTTATCTATAATGTTCTCAAAGATTGGGGAACTTAAAGTTTTCAAAACCTTTGTTGATGGATGGAACATTCGTTCTCCATTTGTTCTTTGCGGATTCCTTGGTGTACTAAAGTGATCCTTTCGACAATTTTTAGTGCACAAATTAATTCTGTATCACCGGGCAAGGACCAGATGACCCACTTAATCATTAGTCCAGTTAATTATTGTAGACCTTAGGTATAGTACAATCTGTACAATTGCTGGAATATTATTAGTTCATTCAAAGGACAATAGGCGTCACTTGCAGTTTCAAAGTATAATGATACTTGTTAATTGCCGTGCAAGAAGCAGGTAACTCACAATTTCAAGATGGTGCCCATGAAAACGCAATTTACGGTAGCTTGAGAAAGGCAGGCTGAGTTTTATTCGCAGTCATTCAGTAAATAGAATGTTTTGACTGACAACAAAGCACTGAAAATACAGATGTAAGGGGCAATTTTTATGGAGTTCGGTGGGGGTTATTGGGTTATTTCACGGAACATGTTCATTTCAGGATTATTGTATTCTGTCAATTAATAAGCAATACTGCAGTTATTAAATATCCATTCATTCATTTTCTGAACCACATAATCCTAATTCGGGTTGTAGGGAGGCTGGCGCCCATCGCAGCTGACTCTGGGTGAGGGCAGAGTACACCCCGGACAGCTCCCCAGGCCATCGCAGGACAGAAACACACTGACGGCTATGTAGCTACTCTTCTCGAAATTCAGCAATGGTTCTTTTACATGAACCTCTCACCATAGACTGTGAGAGACATGGCCGCCCTTTGATAACCCATTTAGCTGCACTGGGGGGGGCATTGACAACCTGTTGATAGTGGGACTCGAACCCCCAACTTTAGGAGAAGTGTGCCAGCACAGTTACCACCAGGCCACCAATGCCCAGGTCATTAAAAATTTGCTTTGAAAATCCCAGATTTTTATTTTATTAAAAAAATATTGTACAGTATAGAAATTGTGCATTTCATCTCACAGAAAGATACCGTTTCCCAAGTTCTGTTGATTTTTTTTTAATAAAATGAAGGTTTATTAAAGCAAAAACCCATCTTGTTTTTTCTCAAGAGGAACATTTTGTGAGTTTTCTGGTTCCTGCATGGTGCCACAGAATTAAACTGAATATGAAAAAAGCAAAGAATAATAAAAAATAAAAGCATTAATATAGTTATGAAAAGCTACAAGTAGCTACAGCTGTACTTACAAGTGTGACGCTGTGAAGCCGAGAACATGCTGAGTACGTTTTTTGGGTTACTTTTAGAAAATGTAGCTATATTGGCTATGCAGTACTTGGCCTAAAATGGGCCATATTTCCTTTGGCAAATTTAAGGGGACTTAATGGAAAAAAAGAGTGATGTGAAATATCATAGCTATTAGTCATATTCCTATTTTCACTGGACTTATGCAGAGCTGGAACAATGCGCATGGAACAAGAAGTTAAAATTGAGATTAATTCATTCACTGAACCACTTAATCCTATTAGGGTCACGTGGAGGATGTATCACATCAGGCTAAAACACGCACAACTGTTCAAACTCAAACTCATCTCCAGGAGCAACATGGAACAGCTAGCTATTAATGTGCATGTCTTTGGATAATGTGAGGAAACCAACCAACCAGAGGGGGGAAAAAACACACAACCACATGGGTGACCTTGCTCCACCTGGGAACCCAAGACCTGCTTGCTGTGAGGCAGATGTGCTAACTACTACGCCGCCATGCTGCCCAGGAGTCAAAATGCTTAGCGTAAATGGTGTAGCTGAACCAAAAACATTGGTAACTTTGCCAGAAATTATAACTACCTTATATGGAATTGGGTTGTCCACCAGGGTGTATGCTTAGACCATCTCCATTGCATACAATATCGTAATGTCCACTAAAGTCTCTTGGCACAGGTCTGGTGGTAAAGGTGCTGGATCACTGATCCCAAGGTTGGGGGTTCAAACCCCACTCTCAACGGGTTGTCACTGTCCCCCCCAGTGCACTAACTGGGTTATCAAAGGCTGGCCATGTCTCTGACTGTCTCTGGTAGGAGGTTCATGTAAAAGAACCATTGCTGACTTTCGACAAGGGCAGCTGCATAGCCGTCAGCATGTTTCCACCGTGCAATGGCCTGGCAAACTGTCCAGGGTGCACTCTGACCTCGCCCAGAGTCAGCTGGGATGGACGCTAGCCTCCCCGTGACCCGAATGAGGACTAACCAGTTCAGAAAATGAATGAATGAATAATGAATTTCTTGACACAGTGATGAATTAGCACTGTATTCACAATTAATTTATAATTATATAAATATTTTAAAATGAAATGATATATCAGTCTGTTGTGGTGGACTTTTTGAGACCCTCTCACATTTTTTAATGCATAAATCCATTACTCTGTAGAGGGGAATAACCTTACCACAGTGATTTTTTTATATACTAAATTATCATTTCCTGAATAATACGCAGTAATAGGAAATGGAATAGCAATCCGGCGCTCTGAGAATAGAAAAGCGCCTGAGGACTGTTGAGATAATATAATCTTATTGCTGGTGTTCGTTTTTTTTTTTTTTTTTTTTATCTTTTTAACCAAGGCTAATAAATGCTGCAAAAAATAATCAAGAAATACATCTTTCTCTTTTTGCCAAGCAATTAAACTCTCATTTGGGCACAGTAGATGGAACGAGGGTCAAAACACGGGGTAATTACAGGAATGTGCCGCGTTCAGTCAGTGACCACAAACAATGAAGGGTACAATAAGCATCCATAATTAACAGGCTACATTAAACCAGGGTCATTGTATTTGATTTCAGCACCATCCTCATGTTCTATGCATTTTGCTTGTTTTTTATTCTTTTCTTCCCAGCTTTATGAAAATATGTAGCATTTTGGAAAATAAAATTGACTTGAATTGAATTCTCCTTCGGTCACATGTGTAGATTATCTGATTACATTTCATACTTTCTGTTGGGAGCCTTCTATATATTGCTGTTGGTGGTGTTTTTTTTGTTGTTTTTTTTCTTCTTCTCAGTTTATATCACAGCAAGACTGTAAATCATCATAAATTGTGCTCGGATGAAGATTTAAAGCCGGCACGTGCTAAGCTATTCAGAATTGTTGCCTGAATACAGTTCCGACTTTCCGGCTGATATATCAGCAGGTGTAGTGATTAAGTGCGCAGCAGGAGATGCTGACTTAAGCTTAGCCCCCCCACCCCCCACCCCCAGCTGCACACTTTTATTGTATCTGATATTTACTATAAAGCATTGCTACACTCCTGCACAGTTGAATTGTGCTTAAATCTGAAAATCACTTCATCATGCTCGCCGAAAACTGCAAATGTGCACAGAATTCGGATGATTCTTTCTCATTTATTCGGCATTTTAATTTGCATTCTTGTTGACGAATCTAAAGGTGCTCCATGCAATATTATACAGTATATAGACAAAGTCATGTTGCTAATTAAACATATTTAGCACTGTAACCTGCCCATGGTCCCATGGCCTTCCTTCAGTTACATAATCCCCATACGTAAAATGTGTGTGAGGAACATCAACAGTAGAATGGCTACAAAAGCAGTGAATGTTACCTCCGCCAAGAAGGTTTCCATGTTTTATATTTACCTTGTGTGTTTGCAGGTCTTCGCAAAAACTTGTGTATTTGCATGAGATTTCTGCCAGAGGTGGGGCTTTGGACAAGGAAGTCCCCATTCGATTTTAAAGATGGTCTGCAACAAAATTCTGGATTCCAGATTTTTTTTTTAATTTTTTTTACAAACGATTCTTTAACATTGTGAGAAAGGACACCCCTCTCCTCCATTTTGTAAGGTTTGTGTTAAGCAGGCAATGCTGTGAACTTTATTTGTATGTTCATGAAATTTCTTTGGGAGGAGGGGACTTAGAAAAGGAAGAACTCTGTTCGATTTTGGAGATGTTGCACATCAAATTTTGGATCCAAAATTTTTTTAAAGGATTTTTTTTAAAGGCCAGTAAAGACCCAGTGGTAAGGTGCTGGATTATCGATCCAAAGGTTGGGGGGTTTATGTCCCACTGTCAACGGGTTTGTCACTACTGTCCCTCCCCCCAGTGCAGCTAACTGGGTTATCAAAGGTTGGCCATATCTCTGACTGTATATGGTGTGAGGTTCTTGTCAAAGAATCATTGCCGACTTATAGCCGTCAGCGTCTTTCTGCCCCACGATGTCCCAGCGATCTATTCAGAGTGTACTCTGACCTCACCGAGAGTTGACTGAGATGGGTGCCAGCCTCCCCTGACCCTAATTAGGATTAAGCGGTTCAGAAAATGAATGAATGAATGTTTTTTTTTAAACATACTGAAGGGTTACTCTTTTTGTTTTTTGTTTTTTTGAAGGGTTTTATTATAACGGGTCCAATAGGGGGCGCTGTAAAAAATTATGTGCTGGTTTTCGTGAACTTTAAACCTGAAATGGGGTAAAGAAGACATATTAGAGAGGATCTGCACATAAATTATGGATTGAGGAATTTTTTAGAGGATTCTTTAGTATTTTAGAGATAAGACAAATTTTGACAATTTACCTCATACATGCAACTGCTATGTCTGGAGAAGGTTTATCCAAATGCTCTTGTTCATTTTTTGAAACCAATTATTGTTAATTCATTGTCAGATTCTTTTGGGGGTTTTTTAATTATTACTTCTGTACTTAAAATGGTTTGAATAATATACAATTTAATATTTTTAGATTAGCGATAATACTGTAAAATTTTAGCATTTACTGCACTCTGAGAGCTTCACAACACTGTCTGTCATTTGGCCTTGTAGCACGCACTGATGTCCTCGTCCCTTCATTCATATGGAAGGCATGTCTCCCAAACAGTGCTTATCGAATTAAGCCTGGTGTATGTTTTGCCCAGATCTCTGGCCAATAGGTGATGTGGGTTAGCGGATGAGACTAATCTTCTAAATGGAAGGTCATGTTTACTCCATTTAATGTTCTTTGTCAAGTCGATCCCCTTGGAGAAACCTTTTTCCAGAGTAAGTCCAGTATCTACTCAAAAATCCATAGTCATGAGTTCAGTTCCTACTAGTTTCGACGTTGTACATACAGCATGCTCGCTATAAAAATTAACTTTAGATCCTGTAAACGCAGCAGAAGTCAGCTCTCCCAATACACGCCTTGCGATGTTATCTTTCCCAAAAAACTGTTTCCACCCTTCCAAGAAAAATGAAAAGATACTGAAAGATCGGCTAACCAGATATGCGACGTTTCAGTGATTAATCCATGATCAAAGATTTTCTTTTGCAATTCATTTCCGTCACAAGAAGTTGTTAGTGGAGGTTCATAGATATGGACCATGACTTTGATGGCTGTCTCATGTCAATCTATACATCGTAATACAAACTTGCTGATTGGTGCCACAAGATGGAGATTCAGGAAAAATGTTTCCATCCATGATTAGTGTAAAATAAAAACTCTGCACACTTTCATACTATATGTTGTAGTGTGATGTAATACTTTAGTGTGATGTATTCAGATCCTTACAGCTGTCATTATCTCTACCGCCAACACACACACACACACACACACACACACACACACACACACACACACACACACACACACACACACACACTCTTTGTGGGAACACGGAACATGAACTAGTTGTACAGATTATTAACTAACAAAACAGGCAATACAAATGAATATGAATATGAAAGGCAGTGAACAGAAAACTGGATGTTAACCTTTCCTTCTTCTGCTCCAGAAAGAATTTGGGAAACACAGGAGAGATTGATTGATTGACTGATTGGTTGATTGATTGATTGATTTTATCCGAAAAGAAGTGGCGCTACTGTTATAACACCAGCCTCGGACACCTATCACTAGAGATATTTATTGAGAGCTTGATCTCGAGGCCGTGAAAAAGAACTTTATTTTTACACTGCATCCAACTAATTTGAAAACTCTTGAGGTACAGCGGAAACCCGCACGCTTGGTGGGTGGATCTAAAACCCCTCTTATATACATTGTACAACAGATATCCAACAGATTCAGAGATCGAAATGGTGTCGTTAAAAAATCTCGCCTGTTGTGCGACAGAAAATACTGTTGTCGTAGAACCTTGTCATGGACGAATTTTTTTTTTTTTTTTTGTAATATTTTACGAGGTAATTCTTGATGTCAAGTCCCTTTCCTGAGGCTGTGTTCCAATAGACACTATTTAGTTCTCTTAAAAAAATTCTATGGGTTCCCTGTGTTTTACCCACTACGTATTTACTACAGCACGGCTGTCCTACATCAACCATGTATCGTAGAACTGCATTAACGTGTGACTTTTCACAGGAAGATCGTACAATTTGACCCGACATTTTCAACACAACAGACAAGCAATACTTTTAATATGTGAACGCAAAGACTTTTATCGAACGCAACGACTTCATCCAAGCCTCAGTCTGTCCCTTCTGTCATAGCTGTACTAAATTCATTCATTCATTCATTTTCCGAACCACATAATCCTAATTAGGGTCGCGGGGAGGCTGGCACCCATCTCAGCCAACTCCATGCGAGGGCGGAGTACGCCCCGGACAACAAACATACATACTCACGCTCACACCTAGTGGTGATTTAGAACAGCCAATTAACCTACTGTGCATGTTTTTGGACTGTGGGAGGAAACTGGAGAACCCGTAGGAAACCCAAGCAAGTACGGGGAGAAGATGCAAATTCCACAAAGAAACATGCAGGCTGGGGATAAACTCAGGACCTTCTTGCTGTGAGGCGGACGTTCTAATCACTTCGCCACCTGCACTAAATTCATCTGATGAATTTTTTTTGTAGACGGTGCTGAAACAAATCTGAATCCAGCACCAGTTCTCATCGCCCTCAACGCAAGCGAGTGCCAGCAGAGACGGAAAGCCAAATGGTTGTAAGAGGAACACTTTCCTGTGATTGATAACCAAATGAGTGCAGCTGAAGCTATTGCGATGTGCTGTAGATTAAATAGAAAGCCCTACCCTCAACTGACTGTCTCCAACATTAAGAAGGTCACCTCTAATCCCCTCGCAGGGAAAAACACGCAAAGCGGGACGACTTATTGATTTTTCATTCCAACAATTAACTAACTTGGTTTGCATTTGGCAAGGAGGCTCTTTATCCAAATCTGGAACACAAAGAAAATAAATGTACTCTCTTCCGGATGTTATTTAACATGACTGTGCCTGGTTCATGGTTGATTTTTGAGGATATGAATTGTGGATACACACAGCCAGACCAGGACTTCCACTGTATTTTTCCCAGCTTTATATTTGTGGTTGTTGGAAACTTTATTGACTAGCCAACTGACTTCTGAACTCTCTCACCAGGAACCTTTTATGCAAATAAACTCCATAGTCCGCCTCAATACGGATTTATTTCATACACATTATTAAAAGAAAAAAATATTTTATTCATGAACTTTCCACCAACAAACGTATGAAACTTGAATATTCTTTATTGCTTGCAACCCTTGGAAATCATTGGTGGTTGATATTATAGTCTCATTCACTCATTTTCTGAACCGCTTGATCCTAATTAGGGTCGCGGGGAGACCGGCACCCATCTCAGCCAACTCTAGGCTCGGGCGGCGTACACCTGGGACAGCTTGCCAGGCCATTGCAGGGCTGACACTCACACAACCATTCACACTCACACCTAGGGGTGATTTGGAACAGCCAATTAACCTTCTGTGCATGTTTTTGGACTGTGGGAGGAAACCAGAGTACCCGGAGGAAACCCACACAAGCACAGGAAGGACATGCAAACTCCACACAGAAACACCCGAGCTGGGAATTGAACCCAGGACGTGATTGCTGCGAGACGGACATGCTAACCACTACACCACCGTGCTGCCTAATATTATAGTCTGATACCTTGATGGTTTTCTGATTTTTGATTATTTATTTATCAAAGGAAATTATTCGGGTTTTACTAAAGTGTAATTTGAGAGTCAAATAATATTCAAACTAATAAGCTTAGCAGTATTTTAAAGATGTTTTTAATGAATAAGCTGATACCATGATTTCCTTCAAGAATTGTATCTCCTGTGAACTGTCCGGGATACTCCTGTATATTTCAGATGATAAGGACCACTTAAAATCCTTTAATTTTCTCAAAAATTGACGGTGCGCCTTATAGTCCGGTGTGCGTTGGTGGGTTTTTTTTTTTTTTTTTTTTTTTTTTTTTTTGTGTGGAGCTGTCCGTTCGTTGCGCCTTATGATCCGGTGCGTCTTGTGGTCGGCGAAATGCGATGTGTTTTCAGGGGCTGTCCAAATCCGCCCCCGCACACACTTATTGTTAACACTCTGGCAGTGCCTGTTCTTAACGGACCTATTTTATATTTATTTTGAATGGTCACTATGGCACATCCTACCAGTCTCTTGAAACTGGGACACCTTGACCTACTTTTCAAGGTCACAGGTCAATTCATCAAAAATACCCTTTAACACTCGAGACGGGTGAAGTTGACCAAGTAGGGGATGCACCGAGTGTTTTGTGACATGAATGCATTTCAAGTTGGGGTTTTTTGTTTGTTTGTTTGTTTTAATTGGTTTAATATGGAACTGATTTTTTTCGATATGTTTATGGCTGGTGGAAGAAAAAAGAAACAGATTATATTTTAAGACATTTTTCAAGAAAAAAAAAAAAAAAAGGTAAAAAACGAAGGGATTCACAAACTTTCAAACCACATGGTAATTTGTGAATGTCGGTTGGAATTTGTACTTGCCCGTCACCCTTTTATAAACCACTGCTTTTGGTTAAAAGTGTAAACTAGTGTCATGTAGCTATGGATATCAGGCGATTTAAGTGCATCATGTAAAGGATAATGTACAGCGCGCTGGTCCTTATTGTGAAATAAACCTCGGCAGGAGGGGATCAGGACATCGAGATTGAACAGAGGGGTGGTGCATCACTTTAAAGCGGAAATAACTGGTTTGCTATACATAATCCTGCTTGATTCATGGCTGCTCAGTGAAGAGATTAGGAATCAGTAATTACTAACAAACTTCATTCATTCATTTTCTGAGCCGCTGAATCCTAATTAAGGTCAGCCGACCCCGGGCGAGGGAAGAGTAAGCCCTGGACCGCTCGCCAGGCCATTGCAGGGCAGAAACATGCTGACGGCTTTGCAGCTCCTCTTGATGAAAGTCAGCAATGGTTCTCTTACATGAAGCTCTCACCATAGACAGTCAGAGACACGGCCGGCCTTTGATAACCCAGGTAGCAACACTGGTGGAGGGGACACACAAAATACTAATCTGAAAATTATTTTATGAATTTTGTGCCGCCATACAGATTATATTCTGTGTGGGTTTCCTCGGGGTGCACTGGTTTTCTCCTACAGTCTTGCACTTTGGGTCAGTCGGCTTCTCGAGGTCACTGGGAACCTGTTCAAGGTGTATCCTGCTTCTTGCCTGGTGGGAGGCCTTATTAGATTTTGTTTGTAGCTGATTTTTTTATCATGGAAGTTACACAAAATTAAAACCAACAGTTTAAGGCAGGGGTCCCCAACCACTGATCCACGGACTGGGACCGGTCTGTGGCTCAATTGGTACCGGTCCGCAGAAGAAATAAATCATTGTTTCTGTTTTATTTATTATCTGAGTTTGAATGATCTTTATTTTTGAAAAACTTTTATTTTGAAAAATAACCAGATTCTCTCGGTTACATGTCGGTCATTTGAGCGCTAAAATGTAACCCAAAAGGGGACGGCACATGAACAGAGGCGAGTTGGACATGTTTCAAACAATAGTGGGGATTTGGGTGATACTGAGCCTGAGCCTTCATTCTCCCAGCTGGTGCACCATCACATGTGTTTTTTTGTTTCTTTCTTTCTTTCTTTCTTTCTTTCTTTCTCTCTCTCTCTCTCTCTCTCTCTCTCTCTCTCTCTCTTTTTCTTAGAAAAGTTCAAACTTTACTTCCTAACCAACTTTATTTCAGCTGTTCAAAAAAAACATTCACGGAGTGCTTATAATAATAATAATAATTCTAATGCTACTACGACTACTACTACAACTAATTTATAAAAAGGTTGGGGACCCCTGGTTTCAGGTACTTCAGAACGTGTCTCTACTGGCAAAGATGAAATACTTTTCTATGACAACTAATCCTTATTAATTTTTTTTCTTTCTTGGGTCACATAAAAGCTGTAGCTGTTGATTGTGTGCCTGAATGAAACAGTTTTTAACCGATGAATTGTCTGGGGAGGGGGAAAGTTTTGTCTTTGGTTTGTTCACTCGCCCCCACAGGACCACACATTTCTTTAAATTAGAGCTGGTGAAGCTAATGATGTGACGCGCTAATGTGCCCGGGTGCAAGCAGGCAGAAGCCAGAGGGTTTTATTTACAACCTCATTTTGTCTTCGTCTCATTGTGTCTTATTATCCAGTCTTCCATTCGTTTAGTTCCAAGTATGGCTGGATAGTAAACTCGCCCCGTTATCAGGTGCTACCAATTGGGAAATCATTGACTTTCATCTCACAGTTCGGTGACGAAGGAGTTGGTAGAACCACGGCGTGCGATATTTCAGCTTAAGAAATGATTTATGCTTTAATGTGTTGTGCAATGGACCGTTACTAAAGTCTTTATCACCTACCGTTAACTACACAAAGCGGAATCAAATTCAATCATATTGTAATTTTGTTTACAGCCACACATGACAAATCTTAGTCTTCCCTTGTGGTTGCCGGCACAGGAATGTCATCTCAGGGTGTTTACAAAAGCAACACGGATGAATAAATGCAGGCTGCTAGTGTCATACATTGGTCTGTACGGCATGGCCCAAACAACGATAGTCTGCCCCCCCCAAATCACTTAAAAAGTCGATGTCAACAATAACTTTACCAAAGACTGAAGGTTGGGGGTTCAAGCCCCACTATCAACGGGTTGTTACTGTTGTCCCCTCCCAGTGCAGCCAATTGGGTTAGCGGGCAGGGGTGGCCTGGCGGTAAAAGGTGCTGTTTCACTGATCACAAGGTCAGGGGTTAAAGCCCCACTCTCACTGGGTTGCCACACCAGTGCAGCTAACTGGGTTATCAAAGGCCGGCTGTGCCTCTCACTGTCTGTGCTGAGAAGTTCATGTCAAAGAACCATTGCTGACTTTTGTAAGCAGAAGCTGCATAGCCGTCGGCGTGTTTCTGCTCTACAGTGGCCTGGTGTGCTGTCCAGGATGTACTCTGCCTTTACCCAGAGTCGGCTGGGATGGGCGCCTTGCCCCGTGACCCTAATTAGGATTAAGCGGTTCAGAAAAAGAATGAATGACTTTGAAGAATGTTTCAAATTGAACCCTCGGATTCTCAACACTGATCGTTCAGACCATGCATGCTGATTATAGCAGCTCCGACTGTAATGTATTACAGAACAGGAGGCATCACGGCTGCCTGTGTAAAACGATAAACTACATTTTTGTGATTTTTTTTTTTCCCTGAACATGTGAAAATCTTGCGACTTCATCTGTAAACTTTAATAAGATGAATAATAGCTTCAGTAGAACAGGATTCAGGACAAGATTCAGTCTTAATTATAGTTAACGACAATTATATTAACTTTTAAAATCATATACATTAACTATAAATGACTACAAGTCGTGTCACTCTTTAATAACTATAAACCTGATCACCGGATAATTACTGTGGGACGAAAAAGACATAAAACAGGGCAGTGGTGGCTTAGTGGTTAATGTGATGGGTTACTAATCCGAAGGTCAGTGGTTCAATCCCCACCCTTAACACTCAATTACTCAGTCGTATGAAGAAAATGATAATTGTACGTCACTCTGGAGAACAGCGTCTGCCAAATAAAGCAACACTTGTACTTCTGTTAGAATGTAAAGCACAGTCGACACCGCTTCACATTGGATTGCATCCCTCTGTCATTGATTAGTGTGTAATTACAGGATGCTCTGAAGTGCTTTAATTCTTCAACAGTGTCCAAACATACACACAAAAAAAAAACAAAATAAAAGTCACACATTGTAATATCTTGTTGAATCACCTTTACCCTTGCTGCCAGAGAATACAAACGCTCCCCAACTTATGTTTTTGTTTGGTTCTGGACAGCCGACCGTAAGTTGAAAATGAACATAAGTTGTTACTGTATGTTCCAGTGACATATGCTGTTCATACTGTACTATACATCCATCAATACCATTACCGTATCTCATAAAACACCCCTAAATCAATTATTATAAACATAACATTGTAAAATAATATCAAATATATCAAATAATATCAACATTAATTTCAAATAAATTAGATTCAAGCAAATAATTTCAAATAGATAAATTTTAATCAAATTCACTCATCAAATATCAAATACAGTATCAAATATAACCTTTAACATTCTCTATGATGCGATCTTTCTGCTTGTAAATGGTTCCGATGGTCGACGGATGGTCACTGTACATGAAGCTGAGCCGGGTCACTTTACATGAAGCTTAATACAGCCAATCAACGCTTACAATATGTGAGGCGCTCAATACCGAAAGTAGTTTACTTGCTGTGCTTGAGACAAAGTGCGGGTTATATGGACTTCCGGTCTTTCAAGTGAGCAAGGACGCTGTTGAATACTCGTGTAGTATTCAGCCTGCACTGATGTGAATCAGCAGCAAAGTGGAGAGTTCTCTTTTTTTCTGGATTCGGGTTTTCATTCATTTTACAACTCTCTTTGCTTAACTGAGTATGCATGGGAGATTGCAACGCTCTGAGTAGATAGATAATTCATCTCTGTGTATAAGCCTTGCACCCATTACGCTTCTGACCAACCAGATTTGCTTAGCTTAGGGTTACAAAAGTCTGCAAAACAGTGTAAACACAAAGATCACAGAGACGGCGTCGATATATAACTGATACACACACACACACACACACACACACACACACACACACACACACACAAACTATATATATATATAAAGCTGAACTGGGAGGAAGGAGGGGCACGTTCAGTCTGTCGTTTGTAAACAATTGACGCAGCATCATTACATCAGCGTACTACGTAGGTACGTCTAAACTCAAAATTTGACTTTGGGGGGGGCACACGTAAAATAAAAAAAAAAAACGTAAAACGGATGAACGTAAGTCGGGGAGCGTCTGTAATTGTTATGATGTTTTCACATTGAGGCTCAGTAACATGATGTGGAAATAAAATGAAGTCAGTCGACACCCTGAACGTAATGAACGACCTTGTTATCCCATCAATGGACTTTTTCTTCCTGAATACAGGGATATTAAATTCAAATTCTTCTGCAAGCAGCTAAGCATCACGAGCAGTTTTTTATTGTGCAGCTTTATTGTGAACAAGGTTGAATATATATAATATTTATATGGTAATATATATTTGTTGTCAGATAGATTGTGTAATTATCTGGAGAGGGATTTATTAAGTTGGATAACTTGTCCCCAGTCCTTTTCTTGAATGAATAAAATATGTTTCAATCAATTCCTAAATAAATATAATAATCAATGTATTTTTCATATCGAAACAGGATATTTATTAAATAGTGATATTATAGACCTGTAATACAAATTGAACTGGTATGGTATCAGGATCCCCTGCGATTCTCATCCATAAATTATATATATTTATTTTTAATTTTAAATAATTGGCAGTTGTCATTAATTTTATTTTTATTTTTCACTTTTATGATTCATTTTTTCATGATTACAGCATCTTTTTTTTTCCCCTCGTACAACCAATGCAGCACAAGTTTAATTTCTTCTGGAAACATGGTTATTTCAAACTGACATTTTTGTAGTTAAAATACTTCACATATTGCGGTGTGTTATCAAAAAAACCCCAAAACTTCCTGTTATTTATATTTTAAACTCAGTTTTGTTGTTTTAAGGGCTGCAAGACGGCTTCCTTACTCTGTTGTAAACCCCAGAAATCTTGGAATGATTCCTGTACTTCACAGTCTCAGATAATCTAGACCGCACACAGCATATAAAAACAACTTCCACAGAAATGAAACAGCTGCTGTTTTATTGCATGGTATCTTTTTGTAAAATACAGACTTCATTGAATAAAAACAACAAAAATAATAACATCTAAAAAAAAAAGCATCTCTTCCTGAGAGTAGTGGTCCCACTCCGCCGGTGTTGTGTTGTCCTGAAATCTTCCAACCCTTCATAGAATAGGGTTTATTAAAGGAAAGAGTTTATTTCAAAAGCATTTTTTTTTCAATAAATTGTCCAAATTATGACTTTATGATCCAAGCTTTAACCTGACTCATGGTTTAGGGTCTTTTTTGGGGGAATATACATTTATACACACACACATCTCATTTCCTTTCGGCTTTTTCCCTTTCTCGGGAGTCGCCACAGCGACTTGTCTGATTCGCACATTTGATTTGGCAGAGGTTTTTACATCAGATGCCCTTCCTGTCACAACCCTTTAGCAAGGGACAGAAACACGCTGACGGCTTTGCAGCCTACTCTTTACGAAAGTCAGCAATGGTTCTTTTACATGCCACTCACCATAGACAGTGAGAGACATGGCCCGCCTTTGATAACCCAGTTGGCTGCACTGGGGGGGACAGTGACAACCTTGTGGGAACGCGAACCCCTAACCTTAGGATCAGCGATCCTGCGCCTTATCCACTAGACCACCACTGCCCCACCATACACACACACATACAGTGATTCGTCGCTACTTCATGCTTCAGTTTCTGCGCCTTCAGTGCATTGCAGGTTTTTCAAAAATATTCATCGAAAAATCAAAAAATAAGGAAATTAAGGAAGAATAGGGATAAAAGTTAAGAAAAATGGCACAAAACAAGGCCAATTATGCAAAAAAAAAAAAAAAAAAAAACTAAACAAACAAAAACAAAAAACAACCCAAAACCCCTCAACAAAACGACTTACATTTTTATGTGAGGTGTGCATCTGTGTGTGCTCGTGTGTGCGTATTTATATTTTATTTACTTACTCATTATTTTTGAATGTTTAATTGTTATTATAAGCATTTATGGTGTTGAATATGTATTTATTGATATTACATATCTACACATATGTACGCATGCGTCAGCCAGGGGGCTCGATCCTACTTCGTGGAAATCGGCACTCATGGGGGGCCTCACCCCGGTCATGGTCTCCCCATGAACCGTAGAAAGTGAGGGATCCCTGCATGTGTGTGTGTGTGTGTGTGTGTGTGTGTATATAAATATATACAGGGTGTCACAAAAAAATGTATACGCATTTAAATAACTAAACTGGGTGTTTATTACAATTCGCTTACTTTTCAGCATATAAAAGAATTTACAAACATCATTCTATTCATTCTAAACATCTTTATCGCCTGTTCTCAAATTGACGTCTGTTCTTGACGTCTGTTATACTGCCGATAACATGAAGCAATGGAATAGCAAACGTGCGTGCATTCATGTTCAATAGTTGCTCTCAAAACAATTGCAGGTGTCATTGTGTAAACTTTATCTTTTAGGTTTGTCCTCATAAAAAGAAATCTCGTAGTGTGAGGTCTGGTGAACGTGGAGGGTATTCAACAAAACCTCTCCGTCTGATAAAAGGCATATACATTTTTTTTTGGTACACACACTTTATATATATATATATATATATATATATATATATATATATATATATATATATATATGTGTGTGTGTGTGTGTGTGTGTGTGTGTGTGTGTGTGTGTGTGTGTGTATGGGTTCTATGTAGAACTATATATGAGTTTTCTTTCACTTTCCAAGACCATAATGAAAACTGGAATTGTTCAGGTTGCTTATATGAACAGCAGCATTTCAATTCCAACTGATATGACCTGCATTTGCATTTAGTATTAAATAAATATGAAAATGTTTTATTGTCTTTATCATGGAGCTGCACACAACATTTTTTGTTTCATTATGGAAGAAGTATAAAATGGATCAGTGGTATATGGCTACAATTAATGAAGATCCAGTCCCATAAAATCCCAGATGGCACCAGTAACCTTTTAACGGTTTAACACTAATCATGGGTTTCAGGCGATGAATAAAGTTAATTTATTCACAGTAGTTCAGGTTTTTTTCCTGAATGATGTGGCATGTATTTACTTTTAACTAGTTTCCTGGCATAAATTACATAAATCTATATGACTGGCTGAAACTGAATACCCCCAAAAAAAAAAAAAAAAAAGCAGTAATCATTCATGTTTAAAAAATGCAAGCTGGCCAGGCTTCTAGGTGATGCAACAGAAAAGAATTCACCATAAATTGAAATCCTGCATTCCGGTTTTCCAGAATCTATATAAAAAAAAAACATCTAAAACTAGAAGGGAAAAAATCCCTGTACTCCCAAAAATACAAATATAAATCTTTAAAGAATTATCCAGAGCGACTTACAATCATCACTTTTTATACATCTGAGCAATTGAGAGTTAAGGGCCTTGCTCAAGGGCCCAACAGTGGTGATAGTTGGGATTGAACCGTTGTTCTTCAGATTAGTAACCCGTCATATTAACCACTGACAAAATAGCAGAAACTAAATAAATAAAACAATTCACTGAACAGTGCAATGCAAAATAAATCGCAAAAGAATTCCAGATGAAGTTACATTTTTAAAACATCCATTGTGTTTTTCTCTCCTGATTTAACTGTGCTTGCTTTACCACTTTGATGATGAAGAAGAGACAGTACAGTAATGGACTAGTTTCAAATGGTTGCAGCAAAGCAGGCAAAAAATAATAATAATAAAACATAAAATAAATTTCTCAAACCACACGTTAAACTATTTAGTAAACAGTATGGGACTGGTGGGATGTGATTGGTTTATTTCAGTTTAATATATAATATTCATAAGGCAAACCTGGGAGAATACTTGAAATCAAATTTTCAAAAGTAAAATTAAACCGTGGAAATATTATTCATTGTTCACATTTTCTGTAACCGCGAAATCCTAATTCGGGTCATGAGGAGGCTGGTGCCCCCCCCCTTTTTTTTTAACTAAAACAATTATCCACCTCAGGCTTATCGGATGTTGACGAACTATTCAACAATATCCACCTCATCTTTGGTGAATAACTGTTATGTGGTCGTCAGACCAACTACAACTAAAATAAGAACAAAGAACAAGCCAACGAATAAACACAAAGATGAAATAATAACGAATGCAAATTTTTAAACCACAATAGTAAATCGAGCCCGTCGTCATTGTGGGCTTCTAATGTATGCAGAAGAGGGCGAATAACACTGTCTTTTGAAGTGTATTGTGCTGTATTGGATATAGCATGCACGTAAGCATCAGCTCCAAAGAACATATTTGGCTGATACTCCACACGTCCCTCTGTGTGAGTACGTGTTATCCTTCACCTTCACGAGGTGGGTATCTGCTGTCTGATTGGGAAGAGTTGGTGTTGGGTGGTAAATGATACGTAACCAGATTGGAGGGAAACCCACGGAAGACTAGTTTTCCGTCTTTCCCTACTTTGCATGCTTTTGAGTGCATCCATGTGGATGAGTACATCTCTCACTCAGTCCTGTTTTTTTTTTCCAGCCCCAGAGTGGAAGCGATTATTGCATATAACCCCCTACTTCCCCCTATTAAATCTACAGTTCAGACATGAGGACCAGCCAGAGATGAGAATATTAGTGAGTCTACCAAGGCTGTCAAACACTTGAGTCTCTTTCGGGTAGAGGTGATGGGGTATTGACAGGAGGTTGTGCTCCTACACACGATTGTCAGTGACTTAAAATACACCCCTGAAGTGCGGCCTGGGCGCGGGGGTGGGGGGGATGACAAACCAGGAAATGTCACCCTTGAAACAAGAAGGGACTGCTGTGTCTTGAGCTGTCTGTTAAAGCTAGAAGCAGGAGCACAAGGGCATGGCGTCCCCTCGCCTGCAGTAAACACTTCCACCGATTTCAAAGACGCTCACTGTGACCACTGGGAAAGAACTGGCCCTTGTGATTGATCTTCTATTCATGAAGAAGAACGTCTGTCAGGATTGGAATTGAGTTTTATTTTTGTTCCCTAGTGAAACATGGTCTCTTCAAAACGTGGAGGGCTGTTTTTTGCAGAAAGTTACAAACTCAGGACTTTTCAGTGCCTTGTTCCTGAGTCATCCCCCAATTTATGGGCATCTATAAAATCAAAGATGGTCTAGCTCCAGGAGCAGATATCTGAGAATGATAATATAATCAATCAGTAAAGGTGAAGGACGAGGCTTTATGGCATCAAGGTCAGAGCTCCTCATCCTGTTCTCAACCCCTGACTGTGAAATACATCGTAGGGAAAAGTCATCGCGAAAGAGCGTGTCATTATTTACGTGTAGCTCTAAAATTTACCAGGCACGTGAAACAGAATGGAAAACAATCAATTTTTTAACACTGGTACAACCCCGAAAGTTGGACATTTTCACATGTGGTGTTTCTTGAAGAGTATAAAACAGAGGTACATCATGCTTTACCTTTAGCGGTTATTTATAGTCGGAATATCTGTTTAGATTTACATTTCTTGTTGTGGGACATTCGAAACAGAAGGTCGCTGCTTTGATGCCTTGCTGTCATCCTCGTCAGCTGTTTCATGAGCCAGAACCTTTGACTGAAGGCATCTTCTGAGGATGTTCATTTCAAACACACTTTTAATGTAGTGTTTACAGAAGCATGCTGGGTGATGTGTGTTGTCAGCACACTGTGAAACTAGAGAGGCACTCAGAGTTCAAGGTACTTCCTCCGCAGTATAGATTAAGTAGTAAATAGATCCGCTATATGTAATGCTTTTACTGACAGTTACTGAATAAAATATTCTCATCCCATCATTTGCTGAAGAAAAAAAATCCTGTTTTGTTTTGAAGATTTAAGACCTGGTTGGGGTTTGACCTTTCAAGGTTCATCTATGGTTTCCTATTATATCTATAAGTGCTTAAAGCTTAGTGCATGTTTACATTTTCACATTTTTTTTTTTTTTTGCACATTAATACATCTTGTGTCTCAGCATGCTGGACTGTTCCATTAGCTGGTGTTTCCCCATGTCCCATGCAAAACGGTATCTCCGCCTACCTACCCCAGTGCCAGTCTCCCATCATAGTGAAACAGAAGGCGACCGATCAGAGCAGAGTAGGCATAGTGAGAGTGGTCAGGCAATAAATCAGAGGAGGAAGCCAAACAGCAGTCAATATCAGCATTTCAGAAGTGAGGGTGGGGAGACAGGATCCCGAAGGGCTGCAGGATGTTTTGGATTATTATTTCTATGTTGGTGCTCGTATAGTGTATGAAAATGGGTAGAGTTAATGATGCTTCATACATTTTCCACTTAAACGTACTTTAAAATTTGAAATTCAGTCCCAGCAAGAAGGTCGTGGGTTCGATTCTAAGCTCAGGCATTACTCCCCTATTTGTGAGAGTGAGTGTGAATGGTTGTGTGAGCATTGCGATGGCATGATGAGCTGTACAGGGTGTACCTCACCCTTGCCTAGAGTCGGCTAAGATTGGCACCAGCCACCGCGTGACCCTAATTAGGATTCAGTGATTCAGAAAATGAATGAATGAATGAAATCCAGTCCCAGTGTTCACAGGAGCTGCACCCATAATACATCAGGGTTTCTGTTAACCGAGTAAATAAAAATATATCAGTGAATGAATGATGCATGAAACACGGACCACTTGTTTACTTCGATGCAAACCAGTCCTTTGGTTCTTGCTTGCTGCCTGTTTGTCATCTTAATTATGCTTGAAGCTCTTAGTCTTCTCCTCTTGGGATTGGTTTTTCAAGTTTTTCTCAATATTCTTTGCTGCAGCATGTTTCTTTTACTGGTAGAGCCCCGGTTGCTCTTTTTCTGTGGTGTTTTTCTTTGATGGTAGAACAGAAAACACAGCAGAGTGGCTATTAAGTTGTCCTTCGTAAGCATTTACTAACTATTGATTGGCACACACTGAACGCCAAGTCACGCCTCATCCCTGCTGGCAAGACTTTTTAACAAAAATATCCCATGAAGCCTCGAGGATGGTGCATGTTTCAGTGCATTTCCACTTTTTATTTTATTTTATTTTTTGGGCTTATTAATGAGTGCTCAGTCACAGCCCTGCCTAATAGATCAGATTGAAGGCCAGACGTTGCACTTGCTATGCACAAAGCGCGAAGGTAGGTGTAAGCTAGTTAATTAGGACTTGAAGATAAGAGATTATGATCTACCTGTGTGATTCTCTTTTAGGTTCAGGGTTATGTAGGTCTTACGTTTTGCAAAGTGTCATCAATCAGCATAAACGTCAAACACCTGAGCACCTACCTGAACCTTTAACTGGCTGAACTGGGACGTTCACTAATTGCTAACATTAATACCTGTAACTCCATTCCGTCGCTATCACATTATTTTAATAATTCACAAGGTATTAATTAATACATTTAGAACAGATTCCTCCATAATTTGTACGATATACTTTTAGCAAATCTTACATCTTATTTTGGTAACATGTCCATCATCATTGATGTTTTGCATTTCAAAGTTGTCTGAAAAACGTATATTTTCCGAACGTTTTGGCGTGTACCCACCGTGTCGGCCGTTTTTGTCTTTGTTTACGACA
>CM045740.1:40040724-40058224 GCA_024760905.1 Plotosus lineatus | reverse complement strand
CTGATAGTACCAAAGCTGGAGATCACAGGTTATATCACAGTGTCCATTTTAGTACATTGTTGTTTCCATAGTAACAACTTGAGATTTGTTCGGTGGATACTCCACATTTAAAACTGGATTATGTAAAAATGGATTACATAAGGTAATCATTGACTTTTCTGCAAAGAGACCTTCATTCAGCATTTTTTAAATAAAAAGGAAACTCCATTTGTACAAAAGAATTCTACGAGGCGTGTTTGCACTGATTTGTCATTTGTACATCGCGCTTCGTAGTATTCTCCCAACTCTTTACCTGGCATGCTTCAAAGACACCAGCTGCACTGAAGACCGTCCTCGGAGTCCCCTCCTCTGGTGGGCGAGGAAAGAAGAAGGTCAGAGTACGTGTCTCGGACGTTCCACCCACCCTGCTACTGTCGGAATGGAGATTGTGTAGCAACTCAAAGATGAAGTGAGCAGCTGCAGCTGAAAGCGATTATGAGCCGCGAGCTGCTTCCAGCAGGCAGGCGGAGTCTCGGTTTTCTTGAGGTTCAGCACCGATGACAGCGCCTCACTTCTCCCAAAAAGCTCGGACATCTCGCCGTACAAGGTGCGATGTGGCTCGGTGCTATCGGATCGACAGTGTGATGTGGGTTGAGCCAAATATTGATGGAGTGACAATAATAATAATTACATTGCTTCATCTTGGAATTGATGGCTCAGAATAACCTTGTTAATTATCCTGCAAGCCCAAGGCACACTCGTTCATGTTTGATTAACTGAAAACTGTTTACGTCTTACTTTCAGACTAATGAGTAATCATGAAATTCGGTCCCCAGCAGGCCATGGGAGTTTACATATACCTAAAGTTTGTGTTCAAAATGAATCACACTGGGACCGAGCAGTTTAAAGTTCAGGTCTTGCTCAAGGACTCGACTACAATGGCGCAAACCACTGAAGCCACCACTTGCTCCACAAGTTGATCTCAATAACACAGTCAGAAATCATATGCAGCTTGAAACAGCCTGAGTTCGAAAGCAGCGCTTGTGGAAACAACCCTGAATTTTATAGTTCACTGCAACACTACCGAGGTCTGGTTATATTACACAGATCCTGGGAGGAGGGGCATATCTGCCGCATTGGCCACGTTTTTTTTTACTTGGTTTGTCCTACAGACCCGATTTGGTACTGAGTACCTGAAGGGATTTTTTCCCCCATTTCTTCCCTTTGAACTAGTAACTACCATTTTTAGTAGTCGTTATTACCCAGTACAGCTCCATACATGTAGATGGTAGGCAGTGGCGGCCTAGTGGTAAAGGTGCTTGATCACTGATTCCAACGTTGGAAGTTCGAGTCCCACTCTCAACGGGTTGTCACTGTTCCCCCCAGTGCAGCTAACTGGGTTATCAAAGGCCGGCCATGTCTCTCACTGCCAATGGTGTGAGGTTCATGTAAAAGAACCGTTGCTGACTTTGGTCAAGAGGAGCTGCATAGCCGTCAGCGTCTTTCTGCTCTGCGATGGCCTGGCGAGCAATGTTCCCTCTAAGCTTCGTGCTTGAACAATCGCACACCGCTTGCACATTCTCAGCGCACAAGAAAATCTTTGCAGCGCATAAAATAAAATTCAACAGAAACGTATTAATTAATATCTAATATGAGATCTAATCTAATTAATTACACCAATAATAGTGAGTATATTGGTAGTAGGATGCTGAGGTTGGAATTACCAGGCAAAAGGCCCAGAGGAAGACCAAAGAGACGATTCATGGACGTGGTGAAGGAGAACATGAAGGTCGTTGGTGTAAGAGAAGAAGATGCAGAGGATAGGGTGAGATGGAGGCAGATGATTCGCTGTGGCGACCCCTGAAGGGAAAAGCCGAAAGGAAAAGAAGAAGAAGTACCATTTTGCAATGGAACTCAGTGAGTGACAGGTGTCCAGCCTATGATACGATATGTTCACTTCCACTACGCAGCCAATCATTGCATTGACAGTGCTTGCATATGAGCCCCGCCCATACGTGCCGTGTAGTGTTCTTAGTGTGCTCAAGGAGCTTGCCCAGATACATGAAAAATTCGAGGGAACATTGCCGGCGAGCCGTTCCGGGTCCTCAACTGAGATGGACGCCAGGCTCCCCGCAACCCTAATCAGGATTAAGCCGTTCAGAAAATGAATGAATGAATACATGGAGATGCCTTTGACACATCAGGTCACTGCAGGCAGTTAACATTGTCTCAGGATACAATCCATAGAAGATGCGAGAAGTGAACCAGAGGTGGAAGTGGAACCCAGAATGATTAAGGCATATTGAATGTGACTGCCCCAGAATCCTGCCCATGCATGTTCAGAGTCTTAATATCACTTAATTACTTTGTGATTTTTGTTGTTGGTGGTGTTTACTTTCATGTTACATTAGCCACATTGAAAGACTGTGTCTCCCGTGGTTAATCTTAATCATTTAAAGCACATCTGCTTCATCTGAGAAGTTCTCATTCATCATGGGAAACAGGGAAGACAGTTGGCTTTGGTTTAAAAAAAGCCATTGTGCATTATGTTTACAGATTGCAATAATGACTTGACTGTTCAATTGCACAGTCATCAAATGCGAGTAGTTTAGCAGTATCGCATTTAAAATTCTATTTGCGACGTATAAGATTATTATTATTCAGAAAAATGTTCCAGTGATGAAGGCCTGGATTGAACACAGATCATTTTAAGTGCATGTTTAACCACCTATAAGTATGCAGAAATTCTCCAGCGTAATCCGTTCATTTTCTGTAACCGCTTAATCCTAATTAGGGTCGTGGCTAGGCCAGGGAGAGTACACCCTGGACGGCTCGCCGGGCCATCGCAGGGTAGAAATACGCTGACGGCTATGCAGCTACACTTTTTGAAAGTCAACAATGGTTCTTTTACATGAACCTCCCACCATAGACAGTGAGAGACACATCCAACCTTTGATAACCCGGTTAGTGTACTGGGGGGCAGCAGTGACAACCCGTGGAGAGTGAGGCTTGAACCCACAACCTTGGGATCAGTGATCCAGCACCTTTATCACCAGGCCAGCACTGCCCCATCCCCAGCGTAACGTTTTAGTGTAACTATGGTTTTAAATAAATATCCCATAATATCTTCTTCTTCTTTGACCTCCGTCAGTCTCAAAGGACTATGGCTGTGTCTGGCTGGTATCCCGGCTGGTGATACTCTCCAGTGCGCAGAGCCTGGGTAGGAAGTATGGAGGACAGGCTGTTATCCAAGCAGCAAGTCCCCCCCCCTCGGCGCCACTGGAAGGCTCCAATGGAAGGGCAGAAGCCGATACGACTGGGTTCCAGTGCCGCTGCAGGAGTTGCCAGAACGTGGCTGTGAACGAACTGCCTCAGGGGACTCCGACTCCCAATGAGAAACACGCTGATGGTTTTGCAGCTCCTCTTTTAGAACGTCAGCAATGGTTCTTTTACATGAACCTCACACCATAGACAGTGAGAGACATGGCCGGCCTTTGATAACCCAGTTACCTGCACTGGGGGGACAGTGACAACCTTGTGGAGAGTGAGAGTGGAACTCGAACCCCCAACCTTAGGATCAGCGATCCTGCACCCTATACCAATACACCACCACTTCCCCATCCCATAATATACAGTAGTTTATAATGAAATTAGTGCAATAGCGTTTCTAACCTTAATCAATCCACTTCCAAACATTGCCGTGTTTCAAGCTTTAGTTTTTCGTTGCAATGCCATGAGAAATGGGTCCCGATCACGGATCAGAACACTTTCAGGGTGACCAGCGGTCTGGCCGACCATTGTAACATGTATCTGATTCTAAGTCAGTCTCTATCCTATCGTGTGTCTGTAATATATATGTCTATAATTCCAGCACACAGAATTATATCACAGCTGTGCCATGCATATGATAACTGTTGAACACGCCATTGATTTCGGGACAGTCACAAAAACTCTCGAAGCCACATCTAAATAGTTCGCGAGGAGTTTTTCAACATAAATAAAGAAATAAATGTAAAGTTTTTTAATGTACCGGTATGTACAGCCAAGGAACCGACACACACACAAAAAAAAACTTTCAGAAAAACAACCCAAATTACACACTTTACACACCATCATTAAGCCGAACACGCTCAATTTAATAAAGCTTTCCGCAGAGCTTGCATGCTCAGTGCACTGAAACAGCTTTTGGGTAAATGAGCAGAGTGGGGCAACTGCTAAAACCACACTTCCAGTTGGTTCAATGAAGGCACATCACACAACATGCTTTTAATATCAAATAAAAATTATTATTATTATTATTATTATTATTATTATTAATAAACAGCACGGTGGGGTAGTGGTGAGCACGTCCACCTCACAGCAAAAAGGTCCTGGGCTTGATTCCCAGCTCGGGTGTTTTTGTGTGGAGTTTACAAGTTCTCCCCGTGCTCGCGTGGGTTTCCTCCAGGTTCTCGGGTTTCCTTCCACAGACCAAAAGCATGCACAGTCGGTTAATTGGCTGTTCCAAATCTCCCCTAGGTGTGAGTGTGGATGTTTGTGTGTGTGTGTGTGTGTGTCTTTGCCCTGCGATGGCCTGTCGAGCTGTCCAGGATGTACCCCACCATCGCCCGGAGTCAGCTGAGATGGGCGTCAGCCTCCCCGTGATCCTTATTAGGATGAAGCGGTTCAGAAAATGAATGAATGAATGTTTGAATATGTTGTCAAAGAAAATTGGTCTCAGCAGGTCACAATTACTGAAAAATCAGCCGGGAAAATGATTGTAATCAGCGCATCTCTATTTTTACTGATTACTGTAGCAGTGGAGATGTCGTTCAACCATTTCTTTTATTCAGTGAAGCAATGAGTGTGTTTTTTTTTTGTTGTTGTTGTTGATTTGTTTTTCTGCAATCAAACCGATCCAGAAATGTAGAATGATTATCTTTTTTGTGTCGACTCCAGGGAAATGGACCCGTCTGATTAATCCACCATCACAGGATAACACACCTCAGTGTAGATTACAGAAGAACGGAGCAGACTGACCAGTTTGCTGCCCACGATGTTCAGGGTGCACACCACACTCGCCTTCAGTCGGCTGAGTTGGGAGCCAGCCTTATCGCGACGCTCATTAGCAGTAAGAAGCTTTGAAAATGAACGAATGAACGATTCTATATGAAGAAACATGACACGGGGTACGGAGCAGCAATCAAACACGGTTACACTTCAAATTCTTTAATAAGTAGATTAGGTCTCCACTCAACGACTGATTCATTCTATTACGAGGATAATTAATTTTATGAAAATTTAATTGTATTACTAGGCAAATTCCTAACCGTGTTATACATGGGTCTAAATTTAACGTCGTGTTACGCAGTGTAGCTAATAATGCAATTCATGGAACTCCATGTTTACCTTCATGACCCATCACCGCAAAGTGGGTATTAACCCTTTGAACACCAGCGGCCGGTTTACTACTCGATCAGTGTGGCATCCAGCAGCCGGTAAAGCAGCCGTTTGAACACCTGCCAGTGCCTATCACGCCTCGACACCCTACAGCCAATCACTGACCGTCATACCATCCAGCGGCTGTTCAAACACCTGTCAGCTCTTATTATGCCTCTTCACCAATCACTGACCAATCACTGAACGTCTTACATCGTGTGCTTGAATTCCACTGTTGTTGTGACAGGATTTCACTCGATTGACCGAACTCAGCTCTTTTCTTTGTGAAAATGAAGCAAATTATGTCTCGCAAATTGGTGTCAGCAGCCGAGGTACCGGCGCAAGTGTTAGCGTTGCGGGGCCGGTGTTCAAAGGGTTAAGTATGTAATGATTAAACATTGTTGACGTTAAAATGAGGAAAGTTCCAGGAGGGTTTTGATTAATTCCGCAGAAACTAGACGAATGTGTTTAAACCTTTGGTCTCATTGCCAAGCTTTGGATTTCAACTACGAAATGGTCCCAATAACTCAGAATGAATCCTCTACAGATTCACCTCCTCTTTGTTGTGATGATATTTATGAAGCCACCTGTCATTGGCTACAGAGGTGTAGCTCAGGTAGTTGGCCACGAGCCAAACAAGTCATTTTGTCTTGTGATATAACAAAGAAAGCACTGAAAACAATTATTAAAAACTTAATCCATTAAAAAGAGTCTTTGAGAGAATATAAATATTACTATAGAAAGTCTCATCCAGAACATCCTTGCTTTATGGATGCAGCGTGTCTGAAATACTGAAGGCCTTGTCATGTCCTGGCACCACTCCAGGCCACTTATTTCCAATCAAACAGCCTCCTCACATCTTAAATGAGGAGAAACCTAAAGAAACATCAAAAAAATTTAAAAGGGTGGGGCCTACTGTTGCTTTCGCAATCATTTCGCTTGACAAAGTCAACCGTATTTTCAGCGCTGGGAGTAATAACACACTGGTAAAGGTGAGGCAGCCTCCAAAATAACTTACAGCCGAGAGGAAGCCAGATAGAATTGACCTAGTTTTTTTTTTCTTTCTTTTTTTATTTTATAGTTATCTCTAAGTCATACTCAAAGTTGACACAAAATGGGTTTTATTTCATTCATCCCTTTTCTGAAGCACTTAATCCTAATTAGGGTTGCAGGGAGGCCGGTGCCCATCTCAGCCGACACTGGAGTACACCCTGGATGGCTCAATAGACCATCACAGGATCAACACTCACACAACCACTCATACCCACACTCACACCTAGGGTTGATTTGGAACAGACGACTGTACGTGTCTTTGGACTGTGGGAGGAAAACTCAAGTACCCAGAGGAAACCCCCACAAGCAAACTCCAAACAGAAACGCCCGAGCTGGGAGTCAAAGCAGGACCTTCTTGCTCTGACGTAGACATGTGAACCTCTACACCACCCAAAATCTGTTTTGGTAAGCTTTTACCCAAAAGGATAATTTTAAATGAAAACTACAGCTAAGGACTTTGGGAATTTCTGAGCTTTCAAGTTCCAACGTTAGTATCGTAATACGGGGATCCCTCACTTTCCGCGGTTAATTGGGACCGAGATCCCCACGCGGCTATCGAAATCCGTGAAGTAGGATCATTCCCCGCCCCCCACTCCCACACCGCCCGACTGACGTTTATGTACATATGCGTATATAATATCAATAACTACATATCCAATGCTATAAATGCTTATAATAACAATTAAACATTCAAAAAATAACATAAGATGTAAATAAAATATACAGTAAATACAGATACTCCCCAATTTACCAACATTCGTTTTGCAAACATTCAGAGATACCAACAGGTTTGTCCGAGGTTCAAAGTGAAACTGAAAGTGAAATGAAATTGAAGAACAAGTAGAAATAGAAATGGAATAAAATGTCTAGAAAGATAGATCATAAATATAAGTATGAAATTATACTGAGGTATGCTTAATACTATGCTCCGGCAGAGGGGGGGGCGTGGCTGACACGGTCCGAAGAGAAGCAGAACCGACACATTTCTGAATTCCTGCCAAAAATTTCAAAGAAGAAACAAATTGACTCCAGGATTATAATGAAGTGGATAAGAGTGAAACTCTCTGTAAATCTGATCAGATCCACTGTGCTGTGCTTGAGAGGAACCAGGAGTTAAAACACGGGACATAATGAACAGATGATTATGTGGAGAAAGAGAGAGAGAGATTGTATAAACTCGTACAGGTTACTTATAAAAGGTTTAAAGATACGTTCCCCTCTAAAGAATGCCCTGTAACGACTTACAAACAAATTCATCTCAGAACGGCCGTCCGGAACTTAACTCGTTCATAAGCTGGGGAGCGTCTGTACACACACATACAGATGCAGTGTTCATTTTTGCTCAAGAAAGTTATGAGTCCCAGGGACTCGCAGGTTGGGAAAGTATGAGTCCAAATGCAATAGTAATGAGTCCTGTCAAATAACGGAAAAGATTCGCCCGAAAATGTATAGAACTTCAAATAGATCATTGCCAACACAAAGTTCATTCAATCATTTTATGAAAAGTTTATTAGGTTCACAGATAAAAACAAAAATTAAAAACTTAGAAGTTATCACTGACTATGATATAAAAAAAACATTAAAACAAAATTTAAATACTTTGAAGTCATCACAGAAAAAATAATACTGTTTTAACTTTCACTCATTCATTAAAAATGCTAGAAAATGCTGACAGTGACTGAATAATTCATCAAGTATTTATATGTTGTCATATATCCTCCTGTGTTTAGTAATCATAGCTGAAGTTAATCGTAGCTGAAGTGCTTTTTCAACAATTGTAGATCAGCCACATCAAGATCATGCATGAGATCAATAACAGATTTGAATTTTCGCATGGGTATATCCTCGTTTGTCATCCATTGAACAATTTTTAATAGTGCCAGAATTGCGCGATCTTGCTTTCCTTCACACTTACTTACGTAATTTTTCCGATCCTGCTGTAACTTCGGTATATCCATTGCTAATTTGTGAGCACTGAGATCCGCATGTCTCGATAAGGTTGTGTTCTGAAAATTGCGATTTTTAGTCACTTTGTTCATGCCATTAACTTTGTTGTGTTCCGTGCATACACTACAGTACATAAAATCCTCGTCGTTGTCGTTCTCTACATATCGCAACCACGTGTAAAGTTTGAGCCAGTGTTGCTGAAACGATCGCTTTTTTCGTGGCTTGTCTTCGCAATTTTCCTCTTCATCAAAGACATTCTCTTTATCCCTGTTTGAATCTTTGTTCATTGAGAAAAAATTGCTTAATCTACGCTGATTTTCGTCGACTTTGAATACTTTTTTCGGAGGCATGTTGCACGTTAAACACTCGAGAACTAGCGGAAATGAATGAACACTGGCGAGCAGGCGAAATCACGTGAGCAGACGAAATCTCGCGAGAGGATCCCGATTCGATATCTCGAAAGCGCAGAAGGCAAAACTCGCACTCGGAAAGGTAAACAAATATGGCGGTATTGTCAAAGCATCGACCGATTTCGCAAGATATTTTGGCAAATATTTCTGTTTTGGGACAATGTTACATAAATTGATGAAAAATATTAATGAGTCCGGCGGACGCACATTGGTTTGACACCATGCGTCCCTACGGATTTTCATGCGTCAGGGACGCAAGGACGCACGCAAACGTGAACACTGAGATGGTATGAAGAAGACGACATACATACATACATACATACATACATACGCACGCACGAGCACAGATGTGCGTGCACACACACACACACACATGCAAAAATGTAAGTAGTTTTGATGGGAGATTTTGGGTTGTTTTTTTTGTTTTGTGTTTGTTTAGTTTTTTTTTTTTTTTTTTTTTGCATAATTGACCTTGTTTTTGTCACATTTTCCACAACTTCCCCCCTCTTCTTCTGTAATTTCCTTATTTTTTATTTGATGATTTATTTATTTATTTAAAAAAAAAAAAAGAAAGAAAACGCGATGTACTGAAGCCGCATTAATTGAAGCGTGAAGTCGCGAGGGATCTCTGTATTAATAATCGTTAATAAAATGACTTATTATGCCGGTCGGCTCCTTTAGCAATCAACCTGCATTATTTTTTGTGGTAGGAATGTAGGATGGATCCACCCGAGGATGGTGTTAGGTCTGGGTGAGGTGCGTGTGAAAGCTCTGTTATTGTGTTTACATCTAAAATATGTTGTGTGGCTATTGTTGGGAAAATAAGTCTGTGCGATGCTCATACCGAGGTGATGCCATGCTACATGATGTACAGTGAAGTGCATGATAACTCGGGGCAGTCCTCAGGCTTATTGTATGAAAACTGTACGATTTTAAATGTATCAGGTGTCCACGCTTATAAAGTTTGAACGTCTCATGGATCACGATAGGAACATGGAAGGAAGTCGTAGGACGTCATAGAGCAGTACGAGAACTTGGACCTGACATGGAAAATGACCAACAAGATGCAAAACGTGTTTGAGCATTTTCCAAACTCGGCATGTACAACAAACAGGGGAGTTTCGTACAACATGTCCGCAATTGTCCGAGGAATTTTTGTTTTGTTTTGTTTTGTTTTTGTGTGGACCTCCTGTAAGGCCTGCAACTTTATTACGATGCTTTGAGACACAAGAAACGCCTTCAATTTCAGTTCCGAGGCACTTTGTCTCTGCTGGGATTGGGTTCGAAGGTACCTGTGTGTGTGTGTGTGCAATATGCGAGCTACTGTGTTGGTATTTCATGAATAAACAATAATGTGATGAACCCATTAATGAAGTACGTTCATAATCATAATGCTGATGTTTGTTACTAGGAGGCGTTTCCCGTACAACACCTTTGACACCATGGACTTCCTCTATATTATGCATCAATGCTTAAAGGCTGTGGCACCTCATTGGTTGAAATATTATTAAATCATGCGGTTTATCGTACGTGTTCTTATTAGGCTTTACACATCAATCATGATATAAATAGTTTTGTAATGTATATCCGACCACAGAAATGAGCGTCTCAGTGGGTTGCATGTCACACAGTTGTATGTCGAGCATTAGAGCCACTGAATAACTTTAGATGGAGAGGCGTGTTCCCGTGTCCAGGAGCCGAGCGGCTGTATTTCACCCTGGAGTGCTCCATGAGCAGCGTTTTCTTTATGAAGCGCGATATCCCGCTTTATGAAATTCTGTGGGCTCTGTTCAAACAATCCGAAACATTCATGTTCACGAGAGCATGGCTGTAACGTCTTCATCGCCGATAATGACTCCATCAGTCACTTATAACGCAAATGACAGTTTTACTGTGAAACCAGCATGAAGCAGGCACGACGTTGATGGTGAAATATTCGAAAAAAATTGCAATGAACACAGTTTGCCCAGAGATTTGTCACGTTTTCATCTCACCTCAACACTAAAGATCGCATCACGTTATTTATATGGATTAAACCCTTGTCTGAAAAGCAGTCGGGTGGTGGTGGCGGCACGGTGGTAAAGTGCTGGATTTCCGATGCTAAAGCCCCACTGTAAACGGTTGTCCCTGCTGTCCCCCCAGTGCACCAGCCGGGTTATCAAAGGCCGGCCGTGTCTCTCACTGTCTGTGGCGTGAGGTTCACGTAAAAAAAAAAAAAAAAGAACCAACACTGACTCTCGACAAGAGGAGCTGCATAGCCGTCAGCGTGTCTGCCCTGCGATGGCCTGGTGAGCCGTCCAGGGTGTACTCTGCCCTCGCCCAGATTCGGCTGAGATGGGCGCCAGCCTCTCTGTGACCCTAATTAGGATTAAGCGGTTCAGAAAATGAATAAATTGGGTGTAAACATCAGAGATTAGTTATCAAAGTCTCGGGGGCTCAGCGCAAAAATAATTAAAGCAAAAGGCATTTTTTGCTCTCTGTGTTCTTCAAGTGCGAAAGTGGAGAGAGGAGAGTAACGAGTTGGCAATGCCAGCTGGAAGGTACTTCAGATAGTTGTGTGTGTGTGTGTGTGTGTGTGTGTGTGTGTGTGTGTGTGTGTGTGTGTGTGTGTGTGTGTGTGTAAATAGGCAAATTTTGATGATTTCATTACAATTCCATTCGTATTCAGCCGACACTACTACAGGGCTTGACGTTAACATTGGCAGTGGTGGAAATTGGCAACCACTTCCTCTGTGTTCTCTGGGTATTTATAATAATGTAGGGTGAGGGGGGTAGGGGTGGGGGGTTCAATTCTTTAAATCTGTAACAGAGGCAGAAATTCCAGTCCTTCACTATAATGTCATTTCCATTTTTGTAATTGATGTGAAATACAAAGTGTAAGAAATGCTCTGGAGTATAAAAGAGAGAAAGCAGTTTAAAAAGAAGAGCAGCATCAGATTGTGCTTGAGGAAATAAACGTTTTTGAATCGCTTAATCCTAATTAGGGTGGCAGGGAGGCTGGCGCCCATATTCGCCGACTCTGGACGAGGGCAGGGTACACCCTGAACAGCTCACTTTGCCATCGCAGGGCAGAAACATGCCGACGGCTGTGCAGCTCCTCTTGATGAAAGTCAGCAATGGTTCTTTTCCATGAACCTCTCATCATAGATGGTGAGAGACACGGCCGGCCTTTCATAACCCAGTTAGTGCACTAGGGGGACAGCAGTGACAACCCGGTGTCAGTGGGGCTTGAACCCCATAACTTTGGGATCCAACACACGGGGGGATGTGAAGTCAGGATTGCATGTTGTATTAAATAAAACAGTCGTAAGTCAAATATGAACGATTTCTCTACCTCAATATAAAAAAACCTCATAAAATCAATATGGCTGCAGTTTTGTAAATACAGTAAAACCTCCGCTGACGAACGCTTAAGCTCAAGAACTTTTCGCCTCAAGAACATTAAATTTGCGAGCATATAGTCTCTGCTGACGAACTAGTTTTCGGCGGACGAATCAAACCACGCGGTCGCACAGCGCCACGGTGGCGGCCACGAGAAGCTGACGCACGCTCACGGCGTCACAGTTCGTCACCCCCTTTCTTTGAGTGCGGAAGTGGTTTGTGTTTGATAGACATTTTGGACCATATTGAGTGTACTTTTGCTATTATGGGACCGAAAAAGACCCCACCACAGGCGGAGATCATTGAAAAACACGAACGAGGTGTGCGCTTGTGTGACTCAGCGTCCCAGTACCAGTACGCTAAGTCTACCATTGCCACCATCCTTAAGAACAAGGAATCTATTAAGGGTGCGTGTGTGGCTAAGGGTGTTTCCAAACAGTAGGCGTTTCCAAACACTCCTTCCAAACAGTAAGTCCCTCCCTCCTCCTCCTCCCACTCCATTCCATCAAGCCATCAACTACCATCACAAAGGTAAATAAAACCACTTTATTATACAGTACAGTTTATTTCTTTAATTACAATACAATAGACATTTATTATACATAAAATAAGGTATATTTTTGTGTAGTTTTAAGGCTTATTTAGTAGAAAATTATGTTTTATGGGGACCTGGGAACGGATTATTCTCATTTTAATGGTTTCTTATGGGAAATAAATGTTCGGAAGACGAACTTTTCGCCTTACACACACTTTCTGGGAACCAATTATGTTCGTGAGCTGAGGTATCACTGTATATATATTTTTTTAATCAAAGTGAACAGTTAAGTCATTCAAACTTATTTTTCGAAAACATTTGTTTCTTCAAATATATTTTTAAATACAGTAGGTCCCCGTTTTTCACGATGGTACAGTTCCGGCCCTTCCCGCAGATCAAGAAAATCCGCGAGGTATTGACGTGGATTTAAAACCGTATGTATGATGTTACATGCGCTAAAATATGCTTGTTAAACACATTCTATAGACAGTCTCACTCATTACTACAGTAATAATGCAGTAAAATGTTGTAATGATTAATTAAAACTATAGTTTTGTATTGTGAAAATATTTATGAATAAATCAAGCGCTTAGGCTCATGACCAGAAGCTAGAGAAGAGGCGGGTCATATGAGTGACATCATAGGGATTAAATAATCATTAAAAACACACAAAGTGTGGCGTCGGTGGTGTAGTGGTTAGGGTGCTGCGCTCATGATTGGGAGGTTGTGAGTTCGAATCCCACTGAGACCCTCACTGTGCTAAGACCCCTGGGCAAGGTCTCAACCACAAGTGTGCCTCTGTTCACCCAGCAGTATAAATGGGTACCAGTAAAAATATACTGGGAAGGTAACCTGCGATGGACTAGCATCACATCCAGGGGGAGTTGAACTCCTGGTCACTTCACGCTACGGAAACCGGGGAAAAGCACCGGCCTGATGAGCCACTAGGCTCGGGTGTAAAAACCCAACTGACTTTACCTTTTTACCTAAAAACACACGAAAAAAAAAAAAAAAAATCACAATTCAAGCAATTACGTTGACACTGTGTGCAAAGGAGGAAAAAAAAGAGGTGTATACATCATCTGCAACCAATCAGCAGGAGGGAGAAACAAAAGCTCTCAGCCATTGGCTAAAGTTGAATTACGTGCCAGTTACTTCCGGGTTTGTTGCGAATGGTCAAGGGCCGACTATACTTTTTTTCCATCACATGAATAGATGACGATCAATTAATCACGACTATCGGTTCTATTTAATTTAAGAACTACTGCGTTTTGGTTTGCAGAAAATTATCAATAGCGGCTTTAAATGTTTTAGAAAAGCTCAGAAATTTATCAGACCTGCTTTAAAATACAGTACAGCACCGACAAAAAAAAAAAAAAACCCTGAAATATTGCTTCACCTTCCCTGAAGACTTGGTGCTTATGGATGTGTGAATTGGGCTCAAAGCCAGCCGCTGATGTCCGAATCAATAGCAAACTAGAGCAGGTAGAAAAGAGAAGACCTCTTTTATGTCGCCTCATCCATGCTCCAGTCCACGCTACAGAGCTTCCATCGGAGGGAAACGCAGTCCAGACTTACAGAGGGGCTGCACGGGGCTGCACCGCTGGAACGACCTGCACTGACAGTAACAAGAAGGAAAGAAAGACTCCCCTGAAAATATAGAATACAAACCAAACTAAGGCAGAGGATCATTCATGTTCTGAACCGCTTTCTCCTAATTCACGGCATGAGGAGGCTGGCACCCATCTCAGCCGACTCTGGCGAGGGCAGAGTACACCCCGGATGGCTCGCCAGGCCATCGCAGCGTAGAAACACGCTGACGGCTATGCAGCTCTTGATGAAAGTCAGCAATGGTTCTTTTACATGACCCTCTCACCATAGACATAGCCGGCCTTTAATAACCCAGTTAGTGCACTGGGGGGACAGTGACAACATGTTGAGAGTGGGGATTGAACCTCCAACCTTGGGATCAGTGATCCAGCACCTTTACCACCAGGCCACCACTAGATGGGAAGAGAATGTACAGTTAAAAAAAAAAAGGTGAGGATGTTCTTCCTGCTGCTCCTGCCTGTGTCAGATACATGAATAATGAACAATCCCGAGAGCATCGCGCTTCACTCTGCTCCACACTGTGTGCTGAAGTTGTATAAGTACCTAAGCTGAAGTCTTTTTGTTTTTTAAGGTACCCGAGTCATGTGACACGTTTCAATGACATAAACTTTACACGGAACGATGGTCCCTTTATGGTCTTTACAAATGCCCAGTCCTGTCTGATCTTGGAAACTCAGCAAGGTTTGAGACTGCATGGGAATTCCAGATGCTGCCAAAAGTTAAGGAAATACCTGGCAGCGGACCCTGTTTAAAAAAATAAACAAACAATCAAATAAACAAAAACCAGATAACTGTATGAGAACAGTCGCCAAAAGTTGGATCTCAGCTGAAGGTTCAAAAGCAAGAGCATTGTGGTTAAAAAAAGAAAAACTGTCTGAACCACATTAGATTCATTCATTCACTTTCTGTAACCGCTTCATCCTCATCAGGGTTGCGGGGAGACTGGCGCCCATCTCAGCTGACTCCGGGTGAGGGCACAGTACACCCTGAACGGCTCGCTAGGCTATCGCAGGGCAGAAACCCGCTGACGGCTATACAGGTCCTCTTGACGTAAGTCAGCAATGGTTCTTTTCCATGAACCTCACACCATAGACACTGAGAGGCACGGCCGGCCTTTGGTAACCCAGTTAGCTGCACTGGGGGGGATCTGAACCACCAACCTTGGTCAATGATCCATCACCTTACCACCAGGCCACCAATGCCCTGATCGCATTAGATATTTGTTCTAAATGCTTGTTGTTTATTTCTGTATATACATTGTGAAAGTCACTTGACTCGCAGCTTTAGACCACTTGCTCCACCATCATTCTACCATCCTACCCCTGAATGATGAAAGTAATTTTCATGGCCAGACATTCACTAGTATATCTGAAGACAATTTTTTTGAATTTGGTGATTAAACTTAATTATAATATTGACAATAACCATATAAACAAACCGTGGTAAAGAGTCTGTGCTGGTTTTGAGTGACTAATTAGAAGGTTGGTAGCCACCAAGCTACGACTGTTGGAGCCTTGATTGAGGCCCTTCAACCTCAACTGCCCAGTTGTTTAAACGAAATTAAAATGTACGTCACTATGAATAAAGGTGTCTGTTAAATACCGTAAATGTAAACGATGGCTCACGTCAACGTTACGTATACATTTCCGTGCAGGTAAAAATGTCCACAGGAGAGAGAGAGAGCGACTGCCACATATGCATTGCCATCACTGACCGTAGACAGGACAGCTGTGACATATACAGATGCTAACAACAAGTCGCCCATGAGTGAGAGTCAGTTTCATTAGCATTTTATGCTACTAATTTCACATAATTACGATTAGTAATCCTCACAAACATCAGAACTGTAAATAAATCTGCTGATCTATTAACAGTACCAAAGCTTATTATAAAACTGAGAGAAATTTCATAAACACAATTATATGTGTGAAATGCTTGACTGATTCAGAGATGCCAGATTTATTTTATAATTAAGTTGTTCCGATAAACAACACCATGTCCTTTTGTCAGTTTAAAGTAGAATTTAATAAAGATGTCTACAGCTTAATTTCAATGGCAGCGTGGACAAGGGACACCTTAGAGGAATTTGTTTTGTTGCCCTGCTTTGAAGTCGAACGACAGATTGTTTAGGGTTTTGTTGGGGTGCTAAATAGCCTACTGAAGCAGCAGGGACAGCATTTCCACACAGACATTTAACATTGTCCAACTCGATAGCCATCCAAATAAAACGACTGTAAATGGGCGCAAGCTGAATTGACACGAGGTAAGACTCACAGGAGCGAGTTTCTGACGGTACGCTGGTGTATGATATGAATTCAGGCCGTACATTTACGCACTATAATCAGTCTTCAAATGTTAATTGTGCATTCTGCAGTTGGTAATTAAGGGACTCGTGTCTTGCAGATATCCTAGTGGTCGTAATTTAGAATGAAGATCTCACTGTCTATATTTGGCTTTGTGGTATAAATTATAGGGGTTTCTTTGGAAGAAAGAAAAGAACGAAATGATGTGTGTGTGTGTGTGTGTGTGTGTGTGTGTGTGTGTGTGTGTGTGTGTGTGTGTGTGTGTGTGTGTATATATACAGTGTATGTATCTATATATATATACAGAGAGAGAGAGAGAGAATTTTCTGAGTAGATCTTTCCGTAAGAGAGTGCTCAATACTTTTTCGTAGAGCAAATATAAGTAATATATATATATATATATATATATATATATATATATATATATATATATACTAGTCCTTCTCAAAAAATTAGCATATTGTGATAAAGTTCATTATTTTCTGTAATGTACTGATTAAAATTAAACTTTCATATATTTTAGATTCATTGCACACCAACTGAAATATTTCAGGTCTTTTATTTTTTTAATTCTGATGATTTTGGCATACAGCTCATGAAAACCCAAAATTTCTATCTCAAAAAATTAGTATATCATGTTCAGGTAGTGTAAACGAGCTATTAACCTAATCATCTGAATCAACCAATTAACTCTAAACACCTGCAAAAGATTCCTGAGGCTTTTAAAAACTCCCAGCCTGGTTCATTACTCAAAACCACAATCATGGGTAAGACTGCCGACCTGACTGCTGTCCAGAAGGCCATCATTGACACCCTCAAGCAAGAGGGTAAGACACAGAAAGAAATCTCTGAGCGAACAGGCT
>CM045740.1:39990724-40035724 GCA_024760905.1 Plotosus lineatus | reverse complement strand
AAAATAAATAAATAAATATTAATCGAATTAAAAAAATAAGGAAATTAAGGAAGAATAGGGGGGAAAGTTAAGGAAAATGCCACAAAAACAAGGCTGATTATGCAAAAAAAAAAAAAAAACCCGAAACAAACACAAAACAAAAAGCAACCCAGAATGTCCCATCAAAACTGGATACATTGTTGAGAGGTGCGTATCTGAGTGAGCACCAGCAGCTGCACGCATATATGTGTCATCTTCTCATGCAATACCATCTGTATGTGTGCGTATCTTGTATTTTTTTAATGTTTAATTATTACTATAAGCATTTATAGCATTGAATATGTATTATAAGAAGATATGCACATATACCTGTACTTATACGTCCGTGGAGGGGTGATCCTACTTCGCGGATTTCCATGGTTGTGTGGGGTTGTCGGTCCCAATTAATCGTGGAAGGTGAGGGATCCCTGTATTTTGTACTGCATTAAAGCAGAACTCCCCATAATTGTATTCTAGGCGACATAAGAATGTCGAAATTTGATTGGTCCATTATCTCTGTATAAAAAACATTCTGAGAATGCAGGGATCCCTCGCTACTCCGCGCTTCAATTCATGAGGCTTCAGAGCATAGCAGTTTTTAAAAAATTAATAAATAAATATTCATTGAATTAAAAAAAATATGGAAATTAAGGAAGAATCGGTGGAAAAGTTAAGGAAAATGCCACAAAAACAAGGCCAATTATGCAAAAAAAAAAATTCTTCTCATGCAATACCATCTGTATGTGTGTGTATTTATATTTAATTTACATCTTATGTTATTTTTTTGAATATTTAATTGTTGTATAAGCAATTATAGCATTGAATATGTATTTATTGATAATATATACACATATACATGTACCTATACGTCAGTAGGGGGGGTTGGGGAGGGTGATCCTACTTCATAGATTTTGACGGTCGTGTGGGGATCTCGGTCCCAATTAACCATGTAACTTAATCAAAATGACACACTTGCATGTTTCCATGGTAACTTGGTGGCATCATGTTATTCATGAAAATAATAAACCACAAAAATATATTTTTTAATTTATTTTTCTTGTGTATATAATAAAGTCTGAATGAGGAGACTGAACAGTTTCTGATAGCGGCTCTAGACGATGTTTAGCCTAATTCTGTTCTGAGCGGATCTTAAACCATTTGAGGGCTGGACAGACGGAGATCCTTTAATCCTTGAAAAAACTACACATTTCGTTACACAGTTATAAGTTGAATGAGACAGTGGCTGCGTAAATCCATTCAGGTTGATCTTTGAATTAAAATGAAAAGCTTTCGTGTGTTTAATAGTTATTAGGAAAGATAAAATTACACGTATGCACGAAGCACTAATATGGGTTGCAGTGTAATGTGTTTGCCGGTCCACGAGGGCAGAGGATTGTTTATTTTTGAGGGCCATCCGAGTGCCCCCCCGCCCTTGAAGGGCTGCTGTAGTGTGATATCGGTATTAGCGATAAATTGCGTCACGATAAATACGGATTTTTCGTTATGTGTTTTGGTGTGCAGAGCTCTACTACAGGTGAAGTTGTCAATTATAGAAGGTTTCGAGCACAGTACACCCAGAAAGAACATGCTGAAATTTATGGATGTTTTTTTTTTTTTTTTTCTTTGACCTGGTCTAGTTTCGAAGTCTTTTGTAGCTTTTGGGGCTTTAAACACATGGCAAGGTATTTGCACTCATAGAATTTCCATTTTCTTCAACGTCTATCTCAAGCCACTTGCCTATTTCCAGGTTTAACTGCATATCAAATTCAGCGTCTGGAATTGAGCTCTTTCTTCTCCGACATCTTTCTTTCTCTATTGTGTCTGCTGCCATGTAGTGTATTGCAAATCCGACGCTGAAACCGCGAGATACACGAAGATCTGTGCTTACCGGCTTTGCGGGCTCAACAAAACAACGCGTCACTGTAGAGATTAAAGCCCAGTATAAAAGAAAAGCCCTGCTGGAGTGTGATATGAAGGTGACGTTCAGAGGCTGTACAAGGAGTCCTGTTTTGATTGCTGCCTGAGCAGTCGGCAGAGTTTGTCAGGAACCAGCATGACTATTTGGGACTCGTTTGAGCTTTGTAGGATTAGTAAGAAGTAAAACACTGAAAGTTTAAGGTCATGAGGAAATCACCAATATAATTTCCTTTTCATAAAGTTTTTGAATTGTCAAATTTGGTTTATTATGGGATGTTTTCTCTTTCTATTGTGATATGGTTCTACAGTGTTCGAAAAGCTGGATGTCCACCAGATTAAAACTGCTACTCCTAATGGCAATCAGTGGGTGTCTGGTGGACAATGTTTCTTATGAGTATCAGGTGGTGAGCTAAAGCTTGATAAATGTATCATAGGAGCCATTTCCGGATTTATTGAGCACAAATCTCGTACTGTAGGTTAAAACCCCTTCAGGAGCTGGACGCACAATTGTACGTCTGCCTTTTTTGATCTCTCAGAAACACAGGTTCCACAATAGGCTATTTCAGTACCCAAGCACACGATTGTACGTGTGTTGGCTCTGCATGAAAACAGGTGAGCCATCTGGTGGTTGATGTGCCTCTTTGCAACATGGATATCTACATTCATCCAGCATGCAAAGATAAAGGGCAAATTCTTCGCAAATTACAGCAAAATATGCAATAGTCATCAATAATAAGGTTCATATAGTAGTTCAGTAATGATAATAGTTTACATAAAGCATATTTTTGGGCCTGAACTACAGAAGGGCCAATTAGGGAATTCTTTCAAAAATGTCATGTACAATTGTACACTGTGTGACTCAGTTGGAACATGCTCAAACTATGAGTGGGGAAGGATTTATTTTCTGTGCTAGGTGCCCTAAAGGATGTTTAAGGTAACGACAACAATAAAAATATTCCACGGATAACTAGAGCGACTTGTACATCGCTGGTTCCCTACACTAATATGAGGCGACCTGCTGTGCCTTTAGGGAATAATAACTCAGTCATTCCATCGATTCTGTCAACTTTTAGTATCATTGAATGGGGACTAACAGAACGTTTTGTCATGCCACATCACACTTTTCTCTTTATGGCTAATGTAGAGAAGTAATAAACAGTTGAATCTACATCAGCATACAGCTTTCAAGATTCAGGGTAATTTTAACCTGTAGATAGTGTTGTGATACCTTTTCAACCGATAATATACTGAAAACACATTACATTACTCAAAAGGGCGGTGGTGGTCTAGTGGTATAGGGCGCTGGATCGCTGATCCAAAGGTTGGGGGTTTGAGTCCCACTCTCCACAAGGTTGTCACTGCCCCCCCCCCCCAACCCCCCCCAGTGCGGCTAACAACTGGGTTATCAAAGGTGGGCCATGTCTCTCACTGTCTATGGTGGGAGGCATGTAAAAGAACCATTGCTGACTTTCGTAAAGAGTAGCTGCAAAGTCGTCAGCGTGTTTCTGTCCTGCGCTAAAAAGGGTTGTGACAGGAAGGGCATCCGACGTAAAAAACCTCTGCCGAATCAAACGTGCGAATCAAGATGATTCGCTGTGGTGACTCCCGAGTAAAAAGGAAAAAAACGAAAGGACGACAGACAGACATTACATTACTCAAAAAAAAAAGACACACCCGAATATGTTCTGGGTCCACATATAGGCTTGACCGAGACGACACTAGAAAAATGCGGTTAAAAGTTGTGACCGAGTGGAGCAGGGTGCATTAGGAATTATTTTCACACATGAACTGGCATCATAGATTTCTGACTTTCAGCCTATTGAAATGCTGGAGAAGATTTTATCGAGTGGTTCAGTTTTCCCATCGTCAATTCAAGATGTCATTAAAAAAGTTAACCTTACTCTGGATGGAAATAAAATGTTATAATGTTGCCTAAGGTGAAGGTTAAAGCAAAGTAAGTGCCATCGTTGATGTATTTCATAAAAGTCCAGTCATGTCATTTAATTTGCACCTTAAAACCTCCCTTATATAACTGTGCAGTTCCACTGTCAATAAACATCTGTAGCTGCCAGGGTGGTGTAGTGGTCAGCACGTCTGCCTCACAGCAAGACGGTCCTGGGTTTGATTCCCAGCTCAGGTGTTGCTGTGTGGAGTTTGCATGTTCTCCTTGGGCTTGTGTGGGTTTCGTGTAGTCACTCCGGTTTCCTCCCACACTCCACAAACATGACCAGTAGGTTAACTGTTCCAAATCACCCCTAGTTGTGAGAGTGAGCATGAATGGTTGTGTGAGTGTTGACTCTGCGATGGTGAGCTGGTGAGCTGTCCAGGGTGTATCCTGCCTTTGCCTGTCCACTGAGATTTGTGTCAGCCTTCCTGTGACCTTAATTAGGATTAAGCAGCTTTGAGAATGAAGGAGTGAATTAATGAATGTTAAAAATCTATCATTTTTAGTTCTCATTAATTTCCGTTTTGTGAACCACTTAATCCTAATTAGGGTCGTGGGGAGGCTGGCACCCATCTCAGCCGACTCCAGGCGACTCCAGGCGAGGGTACCTCTCCCCATAGGCAGTGAGAGACATGGCCGGCCAATGGTTGGGGGCAGTGACCACCCGTTGACAGTTGGGCTTGAACCTTGGGGTCAGTAATCTAGCACCTTACCACCGGTCCACCACCGCCCACCATTTTTAATTAGATTTTTAATTATAATTTAGAAAATCATTTAAGGCTGTATAATATTAGCATGAGGAGATGTCAAACATTTTTTCTGTGAATGACTTGCTGCCCTAGAAAAGGCATCTGAACACACACGCAGTGCTGGTTTTATTTCTCCACTGCAGTCAGAGCTGCTCTTATAAAAGATAAATGGCTTAAATCAGTTTGTTGAAGGGATAAATTACGAACCTGAACTTTAACATTCTTTCCCAAAACATGTGGCGAGAGATTTCCTAATGCCAAACGGATGTCTTCCTAATATACATAATTGAATGTACTTAATGTAGTGAATCATTGCGAGTCTTCATTAGAAAAAGCAGCATAAAAAAAAAAAAAACAACAACAGCAAAAAAAAAAAAAAAAGAATTATATACCCAAAGTGTGGGTCACTTAATCCAAGTGCCTTGAACTGGACTAATGAGCTGCTGAGAATGGCAGTCATGCCAATTTACTATATTTTTGTCGTTAGCTTCTAACATTTAGTGCACAATGAACTGTACAATTGTTGCATTAGAAAGTCTTATTAGTCTTAAAAGTGGGTGGAAATTTTGCTGAGATTGTTTAAGAGTCTGTTTTTTTTTTTTTTTTTTGATGATGAATGGTGATGCAGTTTAAATGGGTTTGGTGATTTAATGTAAACAGATGTGCTGTCCAGGGTTAGTCCCCTCATCCGACTGCGATGGGACGCTTCATTAAGCGCTAGCCGAACGTACGTGCTATAGACACCTCAGAAGCAGCATGCTTCACTTTGTGGGATGTTGGGAAAGCCTTGAGGCAGTAACTAGGTTGCTCCAAGCATGAATTCAGGGCCTCCCTGTAGAACCACACTGATTTTACACTTCATTACCAAAGTCGACCTGCTGGGGAAACTAACGGAGATCTATAAACCTGTTCCACGTATTCTTAAATCTCAGGACTGTTAATGTCTAACACATGACACAGGAAACAAAAATAAATAAATATATATAAGCAGCACCAAGAACGATTTGTTCTGTCTTTTTACCGTCATGATCCAGCTGTAAGCGCATTGTACTTGTGTGTGTGTGTGTGTGTGTGTGTGTGTGTGTGTGTGTGTGTAATTTATTTATTTACTTTTCTACATCTCTGCTATTAAAACTAGCTGCTAAAAGCACAATCACGTGGTGATTTTTCTCCGCCTCGTGACTACGCCCATGAATTGTGTTGCTATCGGTGAGCTCGAAGTAAAACACTGATATTAAAAGCACTTTTTCTCCGAGGCAAAAGCGGATTTTCCTCCATTAATGCCAAAACCGGATCCATTTTGCCAGATGAAGTAAATTTTCTGAGGTGGAATGAATTGGTGCTCATCATGGAAATCAGTACCTGGGTGAAATTCCTTCACATTTATGACAGATGATATCTTTCAAGGACTTTTCCATGAAAAACCGAAATGAAGTCGGCGTTCTCAGGTATTTAGGATTCCAATTGCGCCGCATTCGGTCGACGGTGAATTTGTTTGACGGAATGACTCTGTGGAATTGCAGACGCTAACAACAGTCTTTATAAACGTCAGTTTCATCTCTTATCCTGAACTCGGTGCTTTTATCTGGATTTATGGGGTAGGTTTGCTTTTCAGTTGGACTGCTCCTTCTTTCCTTGATGTTCTGGAAGGGTGAAGCTTTTCAAAACTTTGATCAAACTCTATCGCTCTTCTTTGGAGGTGTGTGGAAATGAAATCTAATATGGAAAGATAAGTATTTAGTTCCTCTGCCAAGCAGGTCATATTTTTAGGACGGCTTGCCTGTCCAGAACCTCGCCAATTTTCTATGAAACCTGGTGGAAGAGTGCGGCATGAGGCCAAGGACGACACTGTTAAAATTTGGACTGGATTCTAGTCTCAGGACGGATTCAAGAGAGATTAATTACCTCTGCCAAGAACGCTGATTTTTGCACGGTTTGTGTTTTTGTTTGTTTGCAGGATTACGTAAAAAATTATGCGAAGATTCTCATACAATTTCTACCAGACATTGGGGCTTCGGACGAGGAAGACTCCTTTAGATTTTGTAGATGATCCAGATCCACTTCTGGATACAAGAATTTTTTAAATGATTCTTCATCATTTTTGCAAAGAGATGATTCTTGACATTCTTTGAGGCATCATGTGGGCGGTTGTGATGGCATGGTGGTGTAGTGGTTAGCACATTCACCTCACAGCAAGAAGCTCATGGGATCGAGTCCCGAGCGTGGGGAGGGTGTTTCGTGGGTTTCCTCAGAGTGTACGCCTATTTCTTCGGACAGTCCAGAGACATGTGTATTAGTAAAATCAGATGTCAGATTGGTAGGAGTGTAAATAATTGGGGGTGTGTTTGCACTACTGGGGACGCGTGAGATGTTCAGGTTGTACCCTGACTACTTCCAGATTCTGCTGAGATAGGCTTTGGCGCTCCCGGTGACTCCAGTAGGATTCATTCATTCCCTTTATAACAACCTGAAAAGCTTCCCACACTGTTGTAGGCCCCCGTTTTATGTGTAATTGCTTGGTAGTGAAGTTTAGTCGTATGCAGTTGTATCCGCAGACACTGAGGTGTGCGCGCACTGATAAGAAGTAGTGCAGCGTATTCATAGGATATCATTTTAATATGTATATAAACACAATCCTGGTCAAGGGCCCAAACAGCCTTAGGAAAGAACATCTTCCTCATTTTTTGTTCTTCAGCTTATGAGCAGAGGGCAGAAGTTCATCACCTTCATTTAAAAATTTACCGACAAGCTTGTTTGCATGCGGAAATCTCTGTAGCCTTTGCTTTGAAGCATGGTTAATTTGATTGGTCGAATGTGGCTCAAGCGCTCAGTGTGTAACCCGTTCTTTTCTGACATTCACAAGCTATTAAACCTGACTTAACGAGGGTTTAATTATATTAGAAGAGAGCGAGGTATCGGCAAATATGTAGGACAAATACAAGGAGATCTTGTATTGATTTTTTTTCTCCCACTTTGGCCCCAATAGCCAAAGTCTCACAGCCTGGAGCTGCGGTTTTTGTGAAATTCCAATTGAGGTTTCTCCCAACAACCGTAGAAAATGATTCAACTTTTATCCGCTGCATTTTTATTACAGAAACTTGAACTCAGTCTATGCCTTTTTTAATAAAATTGATTTGTTATTCTTTGGATGGTTAGTAGTATGTACAGTAGGGAACACTGATACACCACATTAGGTGGCGTCGTGGTCAGCACATTTGTCTCCTAGAAAGAAGGTCCTGGGTTCGATTCCCGGCTTGGGCGCTTCTGTGTGGGGTTTGCATGTTCTCCCCGTGCTTGTGTAGGTTTCCGCTGGTTATTCTGGCTTCCTTCAACTGTCCAAAAACATACAAAGTAGGCTAATGGGCTGTTTCGAATCACCCCTAGGTGTGAGTGTGAATGGTTATGTGAGTGATGGCCTGGCAAGCTGTCTCGTCCAGAGTCGGCGGAGATTGGCACAAGCCTCCCTGCGACCGTAATTAGGATAAAGCTGCTTAGAAAATGAATAAATACACCACACTGAAAAAAACCCCCACCCCCTAGGTTTTTGGTTAGTTTTCAGATGTCCAGTGATGGAGATACCTAGAACCCAATTTATTATAGTTTCATGCACAAACTGTGTATGCATTGTCTGGGATTTTAGCTCTTTTTTTAAATGCATGTTGATGTGTATGTGGTTCTGCAAACTAACCATGCCAAGATAAAAAAAAACAAAAAACAAACAAAAAAAAAAACAATCCATAGTGATAGAAAAGCACAACAGCAGGTAAACATGTAGCTTCATCTTCATTTTCATCTTTTTCCGCTTAATCTAGGGTCCAGTTGTAGGGGTAGCAGCCTAAGCAATGAGGTCCAGATGTCTCTCACCCCAGCAACTTCCTCCAGCTCTTCCAGGGGGACACCGAGGCCTTCCCAGACAAGCCGAGAGACAGTCTCTCCAGCTTGTTCTCGGTCGACCCCGGGGTCTCTTCTTGGTCGGACATGCCTGAAACACCACACCAGGGAGGTGTTCTGGAGGCATTCTAACCAGATGACCGAGCACCTCAACTGACTCCTCTAATGCAGATAAACATATATCCCAGGTGTAAAAACAAAAAAAATATTGTAATTACTTTCATCATAATAATTGAGTTTTGGCGGGGGTACCATCATAACCTGTCTGTCCCCCCCACGAGCAGAACTTTTCACTTACCTTGGTAGGGTCACTACCTTACACGAGCCCCGGAGATGATTTGCTTTTGGAATGCTTTGGTCAATGGTGAAGGTCAGAGCAAGGTCAGAGTGTTTTGAAGACAGAAGTGCTTATAAGGGTCAAATGAGTGCGCACAGACACGCTGTTATCTATGGACCAGTAACAGGAAACCAAACCCCAGCCATCTTGAAAAAAATCCTTCAGACAAGAGAAAGGTTTTTTTTTTAATTATGTTTTTTTTTTTTTGCAAATGTAGTCATGTCCACATATTATAGAACATGTAAGAAGAGCAAGTGGGTAAGTAAAACCAGTACCAACACAGGGTCCACTTGCTACATTATCATTGCTTTATGGTGGAGACACTGTCTCCCAGCCTTTGTGGACTTCTCGAGTTTTATTTTTCTCCACTTCCTGTCACGGTGCCTTTGCAGGTATTGTACATTTAAAGGGAAGTTGTATACATGTACTATTAAGATATATGGTAGTTTAAAAGTGCTTCTTTATGTAAATGAAGGTGTCTCTGCCTGAACACATTGATTTAGAATATGTAGTGTTTATTAACGGCCTATATGTGTGATGAATATTTGTTTTTTATGTGTAGGAGCAATTCTTGCACATAATTTAGTCCGAATCCCACTTTGATAAATGTTCGTGCTGTTCATGGCTGAAGGGGGTGGAACTATGGTCCTAAAGGGGTTTGGTATAAAATGGTTTTCTGGTTGTAAACAGTGGCTTATTTTATATCACACCCCACGTGTATTTTTCTTTCCAGTTATAAGTTTACAAATCAACCAAATTAAAGGACAAGTTTTAAACGCCATTTTAAGTGATTTTGCTTCAAAACAAGATACATGTTTTTCACCAGATTTGAAAAAAGCTATTCATTCATTCATTTTTCTGAACCACTTAATCCTAATTAAGGTCGCGAGGAGGCTGGCGCCCATCTCAACCGACTCTGGGCAAGGGCAGGGTACACCCTGGACAGCTTGACAGGTCATTGCAGGGGGGACACTCACACAATCGTTCACACTCACACCTAGAGGAGATTTGGAACAGCCAACCGTGCCACCTGAAGAATAAAACTATTTTTAAAGTACAATATCCTGTGATTAAAATATATATATATATATATATATATATATATATATATATATATATATATATATATATGAACTTTATCACAACATGCTAATTTTTTGAGAAGGTCCATTATTTTCTGTAATGTACTGATAAACAGTAGACTTTCATATATTTTAGATTCATCACACACAACTGAAGTAGTTTAAGCCTTTTATTGTTTTAATATTGATTATTTTGGGCAAAAAAGTAAAGAAAAACCAAAAATCCCTATCTAAAAAAATTAGCATATTTCATCCGACCAATAAAAAAAAGTGTTTTTAATACAAAAAAAGTCAACCTTCAAATAATTATGTTCAGTTATGCACTCAATACTTGGTCAGGAATCCTTTTGCAGAAATGACTGCTTCAATGGGGCGTGGCATGGAGCCAATCAGCCTGTGGCACTGCTGAGGTGTTTTGGAGGCCCAGGATGCTTCGATAGCGGCCTTAAGCTCATCCACAGTGTTGGGTCTGGTGTCTCTCAACTTTCTCTTCACAATATCCCACAGATTCTCTATGGGCTTCAGGTCAGGAGAGTTGGCAGGCCAATTGAGCTCAGTAATAGCATGGTCACTAAACCATTTAGCAGTGGTTTTGGCACTTCTGCCGCTGTTTCTGGTGCAAAAGTGACTTGACCTGAAGATCGCGTCCACTGCTTCCACAGGTCCCCCAAGGTCTGGAATCGGCCCTTCTCCACAATCTTCCTCAGGGTCCGGTCACCTCTTCTGGTTGTGCAGCGTTTTCTGCCACACTTTTTCCTTCCCACAGACGTCCCACTGAGGTGGCTTGATAGAGCACTCTGGGAACAGCCTATTCGCTCAGCGATTTCTTTCTGTGTCTTATCCTCTTGCTTGAGGGTGTCAACGATGTCCTTCTGGACAGCAGTCAGGTCGGCAGTCTTACCCATGATTGCGGTTTTGAGTAATGAACCAGGCTGGGAGTTTTTAAAAGGCTCAGGAATCTTTTGCAGGTGTTTAGAGTTAATTGGTTGATTCAGATGATTAGGTTAATAGCTCGTTTAGACTACCTGAACATGATATGCTTATTTTTTGAGATAGGAATTTTGGGTTTTCATGAGCTGTATGCCAAAATCATCAGCATTAAAACAATAAAAGACCTGAAATATTTCAGTTGGTGTGCAATGAATCTAAAATATATGAAAGTTTAATTTTTATCAGTACATTACAGAAAATAATCAACTTTATCACAATATGCTAATTTTTTGAGAAGGACTAGCAATCGGAAACCAAACACTTTATTTTACTATATCACCTCTGGCAGAGAGACATCAACATACCGACGCTCCCCGACTTACGTTTTAAATTGGTTCCGGATGGCCGAACGCAAGTTGAACGTGAACGTAACTTGTTACAGTGACGTATGACATATGACACTCATACTGTACGATACATCCATAAATATCATTACCGTATCTCATAAAACACCCCTAAATCAATTATTATAAACATAACATTGTAAAATAATATCAAATAATATCAACATTAATTTCAAATAAATTATATTCAAGCAAAATAATTTCAAATTGATACATTTTAATCAAATTCACTCATCAAATATCAAATACAGTATCAAATATAACCTTACATTACAGAAAATAATGAACTTTATCACAATATGCTAATTTTTTGAGAAGGACCTCTAATATATGTATGTATATGTGTGACGATTCAGTTATGAGACGATTCGATTCGAATCCCGATTTTTGCCTCTCGATTCAATTCAATTCAATTCAATCCAATTCATATGTGGATTCTAGTTTCATTTTCTGTAAAATGTGCACTTCAGATATATAAAGTAAGAATTGTTTGACTGGGTTGGGGGTTAGGGTTGTCACTGGTTATTCAAAACCATCATTCAACTACAATTATTAACATATATCAAAACATGAAAATAAACAAACGTAACCTTTATTTGTTTCCAATTTTCCACCAGTTACATATTGTGAATGTAATCTTAATCTACCATTTACAGTGTCAGTTTCTGCATTCAGAGCAACAATTCAACAACAAATACTCGCTTCTCAGTTCTTACTTTTGGAATTTGCACAGATCAAATGCACATGTTAATTTTTAATCCAAGTCACATTCACGCTGGAGTATTTATATTTCAAATGTCAACTCAACAGCATAAAGATATTAAAGAACCAATTGTTAATCTTTAAGGACTCTGAACAAAGGTAATGTTCAGTTCATCAGTTCATTTTCTGTAACCGCTTCATCCTAATTAGGGTCGCGGGGAGGCTGGCGCCCATCCCAGCCAACTCAGGGCGAGGGCAGAGTACACCCTAGACAGCTCGCCAGGCTATCGCAGGGCGGAAACACGCTGACGGCTTTGCAGCTACTCTTTATGAAAGTCAGCAATGGTTCTTTTACATGTTTCACACCATAGACAGTGAGAGACATGGCCGGCCTTTGATAACCCAGTTAGCTGCACTGGGGGGGACAGTGACAACCTTGTGGAGAGTGGGACTCGAACCCCCAACCTTTGGATCAGCGATCCGGCTCCTTATACCACTAGACCACCACTGCCCCCAAAGGTAATGTTTTCTTCCTAATGTTTAAACTATGAACATTAACAGTAAACATTCATAACACAAATTCACTAATTTGTCAACACAGTCAAACAGATTGAATTAACATTAAAATAATTTAGCAATAACAATTTCACAATAAATTATTGTAAAACTGTTACTGCTAAACTGTGTTAATGTGTTGTGACTAATACTGGTTGATAACTTGATATTCAAATCTGGAAGTTCTTTTTAAGGAATATCATCCTGTCAACATGTTTCCACTTTAATGCAGCCCTCGGTGCTGTGATCACATCTCTTGTACTTGAAAAAACTCTCTCAGATGGGACTGAAGTGGCTGCTATGCACAAAATGGATTTAGCAAACTTTGACAGCAGTGGGTAACTGGAATCGGAACCGTCGATTCAACATGAAGTTTCTTTGCTACTGGCTCACCGTGTAGGCGAACTTTCGGTTTGACATCAATGTCAATTGTCTTGTGATGACGACGAATGTGATTCTGCAGATTGGTTGTTTGCCGTGGTAAGGGAATTTCATCTCGCAAAGTCTGCACAAAAGTTGTTTCTTGTCACGGGATTGCAAGAAATGAGCTCAAACTGGGCTTTTGTGTGCCACTGCCGGCTTGACGAATTCGGCGGAAATCGCGATTTTTGATTTTGCGAAGTCTCGTTCCTTGTGAGATTTCCACACACACACACACATGCATACATATATATATATATATATATATACACTACACACAGTTGGCCCCCAATTTACGAAGACCCCTTTGTACGAAATCCCCGGATTACAAAAACCATTTTCTTGAGTTTCCGTCCCCGAAATACGAAACAACCCCCTCTTACGAAAAGAAATTCGCCAATCAAAATTTCACACGGCGCGCGAGTTGCTCTCTCATTGGCTGTCTCTCAACATCCCGCCACGCTGGCCTCCCAGATAGAGACAGAATGAAGCTTCACTCTTCAGTTTTTAGTTTAGTTTTTTAAGTTGTTTTAATTCAGTAAATGTTTAATAAATGTGAGCGCTTTTGAGCTTATCTCGCATCCCGATCCCTCAAGGAATCAAATTAAAGTTGAGTATGTCAAGCAGGTAATGCGTTTTGAATTCACGTCTTGTGGGCGTGGCCTGCGGCACGTGCGAGAGAAGGAGATAGAGAGGGAGAGAGAGAGAGAGAGAGAGAGGTGTGTGTGTGTGTGTGTGTGTGTGTGTGTGTGTGTGTGTGTGTGTGTGGGTGTTAATAAAAATGTTTAATAATGGTTTAATTAATAAATTTGTTAATAAAATGGTTTAATGGTTTAATAAATAATTTTCTTTAACTTTTAACACATATTTCATACAAAATTGTTGTACTGTTATCATTTTTAAAGGGTTTATGGAGACCTGGAACGAATTAGGCATTTAACATGTAAGATGCGACCCCTACTTACGAAGCAATATGAAAAGGGCTCTGGAACGGATTAATTTCGTAAATTGGGCCAACTGTGTATAAATATATATATATATATATATATATATATATACACACACACACAGAGATCCCTCGCTACTTCGTGCTTCAATTCATGTGGCATCAGTGCATCATGTTTTTTTAAAAAATATTAATCAAATTAAAAAATAAGGAAATTAGGGAAGAATAGGGAAAAAGTTAAGGAAAATTCCACAAAGACAAGGCCAATTATGAAAAAAAAAAAAAGCCCTAAACAAACAAAAAACAACCCAAAACCTCCCATCAAAACTACTTACATTTTTGTGAGGTGCGCATCTGCGTGCGTGCATGCGCATGTCTGTTCATTTCATTTTCTGTAACTGATTCACTCTAATTAAGTTCGCGAGGAGGCTGGCGCCCATCCCAGCCAACTGTGGGCAAGGGCATAGTACACCCCGGACAGCTCGCCAGGCCATCTCAGGGTGGAAACACGCTGACGGCTTTGCAGCTACTCTTGTCGAAAGTCAGCAATGGTTCTTTTACAGCCTCACACCATAGACAGTGAGGGACATGGCCGGCCTTTGATAACCCAGTTAGCTGCACTGGGGGGATAGTGACAACCTGTGGAGAATGGAACTCGAACCCCCAACCTTAGGATCAGCGATCCAGCGCGCTATACCACTAGCTCACCACTGCCCACACGTGCATGTGTATTTATATTTTATTTACATCTTATGCATTGTTTTTGAATGTTTAATTGTAATTATAAGCATTTATCGAGTTGAATATGTATTTATTGATATTATATACACATATACATGTACGTATACATCAGTCGGGAGGTGGGGGGGTGATCCTGTTTTGTGAAATTTGATGGTCGCTGCCGGATCTCGGTCCCAATTAACCGCTGAAAGTGAGGGATCCATGTGTATATCTTCTTCTTTTCCTTTCGACATTTCTCTTTTTCAGGGGTTGCCACAGCAAATCATTTGGTTCATATATTTTGATTTGGCAAAGTTTTTTATGTCGGATTCCCTTCCTGACACAACCCTTTAGCAAAGGACAGAAACACGCTGATGGCTATGCAGCCTACTCTTTACGAAAGTCAGCAATGGTTCTTTTACATGAATCTCTCACCATAGACAGTGAGAGACATGGCTGACCTTTGATAACCTAGTTAGTGCACTTGGGGGGAGGTGCAGTGACAACCTTGTGCAGAGTGGGACTCGAACCCCCAACCTTAGGATCAGCGATCCAGCTGAGAGCCACCACTGCACAGGAGAATCGGGTGAAAAATACTCGTCATCACTTTCTGATTGGTCCATGTCTGGCTCATCGCTCCATTCATTCAGAGCATCCCATCGTTTTGCTGTAGCAGTTTCTAATGGTTCATTGGTTGTTGGACATTTACCAAGAGAACAGCAAAATATTTTCCTGTTTTTTAAAGCATGGCGGAACAAATCAAATGTGTTGTTACTGATGAACATTATAGACATTCCCCAGTGGCAGGGGTCTTGAAATACCGTGTAAACTCACTTTGACAGCCACTGAACACCTCATTTTACCGTTACAGAGACTGATCCAATAAAATTGCTAAGTTTGATCTACCATTTTGCTCCCAGTACACATGGGCGGTTATTCGGCGTAATAAAAAATAAATAAATAAAAAATTGTTAGCAATTAGTGTGCTTTGACCTTGCAAGAGTATCTTCTGCTGAAAGACTGTTTCAAGCTTTAGAATGACTAAAATATCCAGAAATTGGTGTCCTGTGATCTCCTTGTAAAAAAAAATCTAAATCGCATCCCCTTTTCCATCATGTTGTTTGTTATAAGATATAATTAGAACATATATTATGATTTGTTGGCTGTCAGTCATTACTGCTGGTACGCCTTCAGTCTTTCACAAACCCTTTCTCCCAGCCCAGGTGTTTACACCTTCAGATTCCTTTCATCCTCTTTGATGTTTCTCAGATATACTTCACCTAAACCTGGAGTCTGTTATGCCGGAGTGTTATTGGTAATCAGGCCTGACAGTCTCTTATTTTTCCATCAGTGATTTGGCTTCTTGCTTTTCGACCGGTGCCGCCATTCCCCGCCCCGTTTACACTTCGATCAGCAAAGCCCCATAAACCTTGGGCTACCTGTCAATCAAACAATCAAACAAGCTGCAGGTCGCTTTTCCGCTTAAGTCAAATAACGGGTGAGATCAGGCTACGGCGCCGACAAGTCCAACAGGCAGGTCATCCTTTCACTCCCAGCTCTCAGTCCCCCTCCCCACCACCAACACCACCACCACCTTTTGTTTTAGTGTGGAGTATGAGAGTCGAACGACCCTTATAAAAACACTCAGGTGCTGCTTCACCTTGTGCATCCCAGATCACATCCTTATGTCCTGTGCTACCTTCAGATAGATCATTTTGTCTGATTTATGCTTCTCCCTGAACAGCCTTGTGAAGGTTATGAGGTCTATCAGATGGTACGGGTGGAGTAGATTTAGAAAATGGAGCCTTCATAAGGAAAACGTGTGCAGCCTGTCGTCATTTATTCTTTCTTTCTTTTTTTCTGTCTGTGAGGTGGAAGCTGGTGAGATAGTTTAAGGGTTTTTGTTTTTTTTCTGACTGTTCATCTCTCATTTTCTGGCCTTATTTCCTTCTATCTCTTGTTTTTTTTTTTTTTTTTTGCTTGTATACTCATGCCTCGGTTTAACGGACTAATAGGGGGGAACACTGGTCTGAAGTACCCGATTGTCCGAAGTTTCCGATTCCATATATTTCAACGATTACGTCACGAGAAACTTTTACTTAAGCACACTATGTAATCTGCAAATGTAAATACTGTATACTCTGTAAATGTACACCATAAGATCAGGGGTCGGGAACCTCTTTGTCTAAGAGAGCCAAAAAGAAGACATATTTTAAAATCTAATCCTCTGAGAGCCATAATAGCCTACTGTGCATGTTCTTAGATGATATATATATATATATTTCAGGGGTCAGGAACCTATGGTGCGGGAGTCAGATGTGGCTGTTTTGATGACTGTATCTTGCTCTCAAATAAATCAGGTGGCCTTTCTTAACAGAATAATGAATACATAATTTCACTGTCATTTAAATAAAAATACAAAAAAAGCCAATAAGAAAAACAAAAACAGATGAATAAATCTCGCGCATTTCAATCTATACATCTATTTTCAATGCCACGTGACTATAGCGCGCAGTGGAGAGCTAATCCTTTCTGTACGCCTGTATGTGGGCTGATCCGATACCTTCAAACTCTAATTTCATAGGATTATAACAACAGCCACAGACTGCGCATGTTGTTTTTGAGTACTGTAAAGAGATAAATTTCCCTCGTTTTGATCAGCTCATTTCCATGAAGCCAAGCACAGCTGCAAGCAAACACAAACTGACAGACATGGAAAAACTTCAACCCGCAGACCAGCTGATTGCCAAAATTTGGGACGCGCTTCTTGTCCCATAAACACTGAAGCACGTGAGTCCAATAAAATTATAGTTTTAAGGTATCGGACCCACCCGCATACAGAAAGGATTGGCTCTCCGCTTCGCGCCACAGTGATGCGGCATTGAAAATAGATAAGATAAGATAAGATCCAGCTAATCTCACAATGGAGAAATTCACTGTTACAGGCTCTTGAGGTACCATCAGTAGGGGGTGCAAAAATAGATACATATACAAACATACACACATACATATATATTATATAAGTAAATAAATAAATAGATACATAAATAGTATAAATTAATAAACAATAAAAGAAAAGAAGGGAACGGCTTTGTAGACTGGCCTATATTAAAGTGTAATGTATCTGAGTGCAGAGTAGATGGGTTGATATGGTTCACAGTCAGTGGGGTAGATGTGGCTGATTAAAGTGCACGGGGTTTTTATTGCACATAACCGGTATTTTCACAGACAGTTACAAAGTGGCGTTGTATAGTCTGACAGCGGTGGGAATGAACGACCTGCGGTAGCGCTCCTTCCTGCACTGAGGATGTCTCAGTCGTCCACTGAAGGAGCTACTCAGCTTCTCTACAGTCTGGTGCAGTGGGTGAGAGCTGTTGTCCATGATGGATGTGAGCTTTGCTACCATCCTCCTCTCACTCACTTCCTCCACAGAGTCCAGTGGGCAGCCGAGGACAGAGCTGGCCCTCCTGACCAGCTTGTTCAGTCTTTTTCTGTCCCGCTCTGTGCTGCCCGGGGCCCAGCAGATGGCAGCGTAGAGGATTGCAGAGGCTACCACAGAGTCATAAAATGTCCTGAGCAGAGGTCTGCATACTCCGAAGGACCTAAGTCTCCTCAGAAGGTGGAGGCGACTCTGGCCCTTCTTGTACAGGGCGTTGGTGTTGTGGGACCAGTCCAGTTTATTGTTAAGGTGAACGCCCAGGTATTTGAAACTGTTCACTATCTCAATATTCTGTCCCTGGACGTTCACTAGTGATTGTGTGTGTGTGTGTGTGTGTGTGTTAGTGTGCTTCTTCTGAAGTCGACCACCATCTCCTTCGTCTTCCTGGTGTTCAAGCACAAGTGGTTGCGCTCACACCAGTCCACAAAGTTAACGATGACCGACCGGTACTCCAGCTCGTTCCCCTCTGACACACGGCCCACGATGGCGGAGTCGTCCGAGAACTTCTGGAGATGGCAGCTGTCTGTGCTATAGCTAAAGTCCGAGGTATAAATGCTGAAAAGGAAGGGTGAGAGGACGGTGCCCTGCGGTGCCCCCGTGCTGCAGACTGCCACCTTTGACTTACAGCCGCGCAGCCGTACGTACTGTGGACGGTTAGTAAGGTAGTCAGTGATCCAGGCAGCAAGATGCCCGTCCACTCCCACGTCCTCCAGCTTCCCCCGCAGAAATAGATGAATAGATTTAAATGCGCGAGATTTCTTCAAGCGAGTCTGGTCATCTGGCGGTCACTTTCGGAAACAACGGCCCGAGTCCGGACCATCCAGATTAGTTGGAAGCTACAGATTTTGTCCGTTGCATATGAAATCCATTAAAGTGAAGTCCGTAAAACCGAGGCATGAGTGTATTTTCTTTTTTCCCTTTTTCCTTTCTTCCTTTTATTTTCTTCTCCTTTTTCAGTTTCCTTTTTTCTTGAGTTGCTTGTTTTCTTCCTTATTTTCTAATCCGTCTTTTATCTGAATTTTTCTTTCCAACCCTTTTTCCTTCCATTTTTTTTTTTTTTTACTTTTTCCTTCTTTGCTTTGGTTTTATTTTGTCTGCTATTTTCCTTCCTCCTTCCTTTCTATCCCTATTTCTTTCATTTCTTCCTTTCATTCTTTCTTTCTTCCTTTCTCACACTATTTTTCTTTCATTATCCATTCCTTTTTAATTCTTTCATTCTTTCCTACTTTCCTTTATTTTTCTTCTCCTTTTTTTCTTGTATGCTTGCCTTGTTCCAGGCCTTCTGTCATTTTCAGTTTTTGTTTTTTGTCTTGTTGCCTTTATTACTTTTTTGCCTTCCTGCAATCACTCTTGCCGCTTTTTCTGACTTTCATCATTCTTTTTTCCTGCTTTGCTTCTGGGCTGTGATTCTTCCTTTTTATGTTTCTTCCTTCTTCCTTTTTTTTCTTCCTTTCTTTCTCCGGCTTGTCTGTTTTCTTTATTTCTTTCTTATACAATTTATTCTGCACTCTTTCTTTGTAACTGTATATTTTAAGGTCTTATTTGGTTGGATATACGAGTAAGGTTATAATCTCATCATTTCTCAGCGATGTTTCCCGTTAAACGGTACATGTTCCTCTAGCACTGTAGAAATATCCAATGAAAACAACACCCGCATCGTATCGCACTGTTTACGAACATGTCTCTGTGTTCCCACCGCCGTGAACATTTCAGGAATTATTCCTGAGAAGCGAAGCCTTCTTGGGCCGTCATGGCCGCATGTTGTGTCAGTTGTGATGGATTACCAGGATAATGTTGCTCAGGAAGTACCATTTTAGTGGAGATTTTTTTAAAACAATGCTATAATCCCGGTGTGAAGTTCAGGTGTTCTGCTTTTGTGTGTTTAAATGCGTGCAGAGCGTTGTAAATCCAACATTTATGCAACGCAAGTAAACGGGAGCCCTCGTGCTAATGCAAGGTCAAATGTGAGGATTTTTAAAATATCCCACTACTGTTGTCAACAAATTTCAGCTGCACACATAACGTGTAACGGTATCACTATTAATAATGCATCAAGATAGCAGGGGGAATGCTTTACTCATTCTAATATATTATTCATCTTTGCACTGAAAGAGAGAGAGAGAGAGAGAGAGAGAGAGTGAAATAGAGAAAGGGAGGGAGAGAGAGAGTGAAATCGAGAAAGAGAGAGATAAAGGGAGAGAGGAGGAGGGGGTAAAGGGAGGGGAGAGAGAGAGAGAGAGAGGAGAGAGGGATAAAGGTGGAGGGAGAGAGAGAGGGAGTGAAATAGAGAAAGAGAGACCGAGGGAGGGAGAGAGGGATAAAGGGGGAGAGGGAGTGAAATAGAGAAAGAGAGAGAGGGAGGGAGAGAGGGATAAAGAGAGGTAGAATGAGAGGGAGTGAAATAGAGAAAGAGAGAGACTGAGGGAGGAAGAGAGGGATAAAGTGGGGGGGTGAAATAGAGAAAGAGAGGGAGAGAGGGATGAAGGGAGAGAGAGAGAGAAACAGAGAAAGAGGGAGAGGGATATATATATATATATATATATATATATATATATATATATATATATAGAGAGAGAGAGAGAGAGAGAGAGAGAGAGAGAGTGCAATTGAGAAAGAGAGAGAGGGAGGGAGGGAGAGAGGGATAGAGAGAAGGAAGAAGGGGGTGATATAATTCGTAAACCAGGGTATAGCTCTGATATTGATTTTGCAAAATGGACATTAAAAACGAAATTTTAAAACCACTATAAATGTAAATAAATAAATAAATAAATAAATGTTTAAACAGTGCAAATGGTTACATTTGTAATGCAAAAAACAAGATGTAAATAGTAATTCTGCTCTCAGACTGAATGTAGAGTACGACTGATCCTAATCAATACATTCATCCATTCATTTTCTGGACTATTAATCCTAATTCGGGTCATGGGGAGGCTGGCGCCCGTTTTAGCCATCTCTAGGTGAGGGCAGACTACACCCTGGATGGCTCACCAGGCTATCACAGGGCATAAATATTCTGATGGCTATGCAGCTTTTCTTGAATTCTTTTACATGAACCTCCAGCACAGGTAGTGAGAGACATTGCCGGCTTTTGAAAACCCAGTTAGCTGCACTGGGATAATCTGTTGGGCTTTTTACACCCGAGCCTAGTGGCTCAGCAATTCGGTGCTCATCCCCGGTTTCCATAGCGTGAAGCTACCAGGAGTTCAGCTCTTCCTGGATGGGACACTGGTCCATCGCAGGTTACCTTCCCAGTATATTTTTACTGGTACCCATTTATACTGCTGGGTGAACAGAGGCACACTTGTGGTAAAGACCAGGTCCTAGCACAGTGGGGTTCTAACTGGGATTTGAACACACAACCTCCCGATCATGAGCACTGGCTTCCCTGGGGGGGGGGGGGTCAGTGACAACCTGATGAAAATGGGGCTTGAACCCCTGACCTTGGGATCAGTAATCCAATGCTTTACCCCCATGCTACTACTACTAAGCAATTCAATTGCAATCAATAATGTAACTTGAATTGCCTTTGATTTGAGAAAATGATAGAGTTGTTCACATCCATTACATAGTTAAATTAGAAGCACTCGGACAGCACAGACCTCTACCAAGTAGAAAACATATATAGAACACAGCACCCCTTGCTGGGACTGCAATAAACCAACACTAACATAAAATCGTCCATGTGAATCACACAATGTTGAACAATCCATGAAAAAATTCCCGGATTCAGAATTTGACCAGGATCACGTCTAAGCACGAATGGAGTCTTCCTTGTGCCGTACTCCGCCCCTCCAAAAACTTCATCAAGATCCGCGCATAGCTTTTTTGTGTAAAACTGCAAGCAACCAAACCAACACTTAGAAAAATATCAGGCAGATGTCAAAAAGACATTCAGAATTTTATGGCACTTACAGGTCAGCCGGTACTGACCAGAATTCCTGTGTACAACGATGGTAATATATGACAAGCCCCACCCCCATCCCACGCAAAAAATTGCCATTAGGTGGATTGTTTGATGGTATGAATGAGTGAAAGTGTTTATTTGGCACCATTGAAGAGTAATGTAAAGGTATCAATAAAGGATAAATCAAAATCACTATTCAACCTGGTGGCATGTGGAAGGAAACTAGATGACAAGGAGGCAACCATCATATTCTCAGGTCAGTTGCAGGTAAAACATTCCTGTATGAATAACCCTGTGGATCTGCTTCAGAAGTGTTCGAGTCAGTGGCTTAGTAAGTTACACTGGGGAAAAGATCCGATGGCAGAGTCCAGACACGGCAATCAACACATTAATTAAACGAAACAGGGACAGGCAGCGATGACATTAAAGTAATAGCATTTAAACTTGGGAGACATAAAGGAAAGGTCACCCGCCTCTCACTTGGCAGCTCTGTAATCAATGCTATTAAGGAGAGCCAGAGATGGACGCAGAAAAAAAGATGGCGATCAACCTGTTTGAAGGTTTTGAAGAAATATACGGGGTAGCATGGTTGTGTCGTGGTCAGCATGTCCGCCTCACAGCAACAAATCCTTCGGTTGAAGTCCTGGACTCAGCAAAGGTGTTTCTTCCATAGGATTCCTTCGGGTACTCCAGTTTCCTTTCGCAATGTCTCACCTTAGGTTAACTTGCTGTTCCAAATTTTCCCAGGTATGAGTGGTAATGGTTGTGTGTTGTATCTTTATTAATCTGGTGACCTGTTCAGGGGTATATCTTACCTTTTTTCCAGCGTTGATTGAGTTAGGCTCCAGACTCTCCATGATCCCAGTCGGATTAAGCAGTTTGGCAAATGCTGTCTTACCGTTCATGATAGCTTACAATGTTAGCTTAGCTGGTAGCCATCCCAAGGTTCCTTAAAGTGAATGCATTCTGTCAACTAGACACTGTGTTGTCTTCAATTGTTTGTGTTCTTATGGGTTGGTTTGTATAACCATTGCACGAGTCTTAAGCTCAATGTCTTCATTCATTAATTTTCTGCACCATTTAATCCTAATTAGGGTCGCGAACTCTGGGCAAGGGCAGAGTACACCCTGGACAGCTCGGCAGGCCATCGCAAGGCAGAAACACGCTGACGGCTATGCAGCCTACTCTTGACAAAAGTCAGCAATGGTTCTTTTGCATGAACCTCCCATCACAGACAGTGAGAGACATGGCCAGCCTTTGATAACCCAGTTAATGCACTGGGGGGGGACAGTGACAACCCATTGAGAGTCAGGCTTGAACCCCCAACAATGATCCAGCACCTTACCAGCAGGCCACCACTGCCCTCTATCACCTTACCAGCAGGCCACCACTACCCATAATACACATTAATTTATGAATAATATCATCTTTATGGATTATGGAGCTTCTAAATTAATTATTTGTTCCCTGATTATTATTCAGGACACTATAAAAAGCAAGAAAGTCAAAGATTGCTTCTTTGTGGCAATATTTGAATAAAATGTGCTCTTTGATTTTTAATTATGGGAAAAATCTGATTTAAGGCAACAAATAAATTGTGTTAATGATGCATGCAGTTTGTGTGCGCTGCAAGGGGCTTTATGAATAATTGTATGAATGATATTGCAAAGTAAGGAGAGACAGCAAGCTTATTTGAATCAGGTCAGTTGGGTCAAGAGCTGCAGTTATTTTTTACATCAAACATCAGAACAGTGCCGGAAAAAAATGTGACCTTGGTGACCAGATGAGCTGGTTTGAGTCGTTCAGGAAAAAACAGCCACTGAATGATGGTTGCATGGGTGGAACCAATTCAGAGACAAAGTATGGGCTGGCCGAAGCTGACCACATTGATGGAAAACTTGCTAGCATCATGAGCAGAAATACATCCCAAAATGTCCAGTTTAATGGAATGGAACAACGCAAAACCCTTGCAAGTTCGAGCCCCGGGTGATGCACACAGCCATCTATGGCTGGGTGGTAATGAAAGCTGAGCTGTCCGGTTGGGAGGGATGACATGCACTGTCTTTTGTCAAGCCTATTAGCAGCAGGAGACTATCACGGGCACTTGTGAGATCATGTGAACAATTGGAGGTGGATAGTGCTAGCCTCAGAGTGTGTTACACCAATCCTGAACAGGAATGATCAGCAGTTTAAAAAAAAAAAAGAAGTCGCCTGGCTTCACGTGTCTTGAAGTGAGCATCTGGTGACCTTCATCCAATCTGGTTGGTGGTTGTCAGAACTCTGATAGGTGAAAATTCTCTCACTTATTTGTAGAACTAATTAATCCTATTTGGGTCACAGGGAGGCTGAGTGTATTACTGGTGACATTCGGCGAAGGCCAGGTACAGCTTGCATAGTTCGAAAGACCATTGCAGGGCCATCACACACTGAGCCGTATAAAATATATCAGAACAACGAGCAGGCGAAATAACTGTATCAGTTTTGCTCTGATTCCTTCTTTTCAAATGGAAGACGATGTGTGAAAGCACCTTATGAAAGACTATGTTGTTTATTTTGTCTTTAAAAAAGCGCGAGTTAATAATGCTTTTTTTTTTTTTTTTTTTTTTTTTTTTTTTTGCTAATTTCAAAGATACGCCCTGTACTGGGATTTGTTCCCCTGGTACTTTTTCAACCTTGCTTGGCCCTGATGAGGACTTGATTACAATGTGATTACTGCGCCTCTGGATTTCTTTTGTTGTGAAAACATCTTGCAGCAGTGATTAGCTTCTGGCACACTGTTTCCCCGGCATGGCCCGGTAAGAGCGGGTGATGAATTCATCTTTCCACTTGTCCCCTGTGTGTCTTACTCTCAGCTCGTGCTCTGTACCCAATCATGTCCCACCATTCAGACTGGTAAATGTTTGAGTCCCTCACTGGGAAGCATCTGTGTGGCAGGTGAGGGATTATTTTCCTTTTATTACAGAGTGGTAATTCCATTCAGTTTTGAATTAAATCATCATTACTGACAAGTGCCAACACGAGGCTGCCTTTGCATGCGCTGGAATGCTTTCCGCCAAAATGGTTTCTGTGTTCTGTAGTATCCATTTTTTTCCCCCTGACTCTATTGGTGTCTTGCCCTTCCCATTTCTCCTTGGCATCCTGCCACAATCTTCAGGGCTGTTCCATTACTTGAAGTTTTTTAGATGGGTTTTGGAAGGATGAGTCAATATAACACTGGACCGTCAGTTAAGGAAGCCAGTAAAATCTGCAGCAATTACTTTTCCTTTTAAAAGCAGTAAATAAGTGTCTCATAAAAAACATTTATAATCATGAAGAAGTCATTAAAATATAAAACTATAGTCCTTATTTTAGTCAAATACTGCTTCCATTCATTAGAATAAGGCACATTTTATGCAGCGGTTCATAGGGGGGCAAGCAGAATGCACAGAGATGAAGTCCAAACTGAACATTCATTCATTCATTTTCTGAACTACTTAATCCTAATTAGGGTCATGGGGAGTCTGGCACCCATCTCAGCCGACTCCAGGCGAGGGCAGGGTACACCCTGGACGGCTCACCAGGTCATCGCAAGGCAGAAACATGCTGACGGCTATGCAGCTACTCTTGTAGAAAGTCAGCAATGGTTCTTTTACATGAACCTCCCACCACAGACAGTGAGACATGGCCGGCCTTTGATAACCTAGTTCGCTGCAGTGGGGGGACAGCGACAATCAGTTGAGAGTGGGGTTTGAACCCCTAACCTTGGGATCAATAACCCAGCACCTTACCCCCAGGCCACCACTCCCTCTAATCTGGACATTCATTTAAATTTACTGATTATTCAATATTCTCTGATGTAGGTTTTTTAGATTTCATTCATGAATAAATAAAATGTTAATGCTGAGTGGTGGCCCAGTGGTAAGATGCTGGATTACCAATCCCAAAGTTGGAGGTTCAAGGCTCACTATCAACAGCTGTCCATGTCCCCCCCAGTGCACTAACTGGGTTATCAGAGGCCGGCCATATCCCTCACTGTCTTTGGTGAGAGGTTCATGTGAAAGAACCATTGCTGGCTTTCGTCAAGAGGAGCTGCATAGCCTGTGATGGCCTGGCGAGCTGTCCAGGGTGTACTCTCTCCTTGCTCAGAGTCGGCTGCAATGGGCCTCAGCCTTCCCGCAACCCTAATTAGGATTAAGTGGTGTAGAATGAATGAAAACCTAATTCATTGCGATCAGAAGCCCCCCCCCCCTATTTAGTTGTAGCCGATTCCTACTCGTCAAGTACTGACGCCCACCAAGTCCTCTGGCATATGTCTGTAGCCAGCCACATCTTTATGAACTGCTGCGCATGCATATTCAGGGGCATCTGAACATAGTCGGAGGAAAACCTCTCCGCCCCATCTATTCCTCTTGTGAGAACTTATGAGTCAATGAGCTCCCTTGGACTCCCTTTCACACTTGAACTTGAAAATGAGAATGAAAAACAGGATGACCATGCTTGTCAGTGAGTGACTATACTGCTTTAAATCACCAACAATGAAGACTCCTCCCCTTCAGTCTGAAGGTTCTGTATAAGCCTTCGTTTATTTGGTGTATCCACCATACAAGTCTCTACGAAGGACTTGTTGCTATAGCAAAAAACAGCATTACTGTGAGTATATTCATTGTCCGAAATGCTGGATTGAAAGTTAATCAGTGTGTAGTGAGAAGTCAGATTCAAGAAAATTCACCAACAATACAGCCAGAGTACAGAAACAAGCTGAAGAAAGAAACCCGATTCATTCATTCATTTTTTTAATTAGGGTTGCATGGAGGCTGGCGGCCAAGTCAGCCAACTTTGGCTGAAGGTGGGGGTACACCCTGCACAGCTCACCAGGCCATCACAGGTCAAACACTCACACAACCATTCCCATTCACCCCTAGAAGAGATCTGGAACAGCCTACTGTGCATGCTTTTGGATAGTGGGTGGAAACCGGGGTACCAGGAGGACCCAACACACGTAAATACAAACTCCACACAGATACACCCAGGGTTGGAATTGAACCCAGTTCTTCTTGCTGTGAGGTGGATGTGCTAACCACTACCCAGCTGTGCCGCCCTAGAAACCTGTGTGTTCGGAGTCATTCTGAGAGATTTTAGCATGGATAAGGTTTTACTCACATATTCCCTGCATTTGTTCAGCTATAACTAATTTCCTAGACAAAGTCGGTAATCGACCAGTCTAATGGCCGCCGTTGTGAACGCCCTGCACAGTGTAACCGCATACCTGAATCTATCACATTGCAGAAAATTGTACCGGCAGGGGGTTAAAAAAAACATCAATGACTTAAGACACAGCTGCGGCTAAAATGGATAAAATGATGACAGCAAGGATATTTTACAAAAAGAAAGTCTTTATCTGACAGATAAAGTCTTGGTTTTTTTTTTGTTAAATATAAAACACGACATGAGGTTTACGGAAACTGGCTGGTGGAGTGCGGATCTCGTTTTATAAAGAAATAAAAATACTATAAATAAGATGAATACTCTTGGATCTTTTTCACATACAAGTTCTCCTTTGACTGAACATTCCAGTACTTTCCATGTAAAGAGTACTTCTGACAGCAGCTTGGAAAGGTTGTCCCTGAGAGCCGGAAGATGTCCATGAATTGACAAGAATTTCGTATTCTTACTCCATTCATTCATTTTCTGAACTGATTAAACCTGATTAGGGTAGCGGGGAGGCTGGCGCCCATCTCAGCCGACTCTGAGCATGGGCAGAGTACATCTTGAACAGCTCGCAGGGATTCTTACTTTATATATATATAAAAAAAAAAAAAAAAACTCAATGTAGGAGATTCAAATGTAAAGGGATCACTGTAGGAAGTCCATGTAACTTTAATATGTTACACGTCTAAAGAGCGTTAACCCCTCCCCCTTATACAACACATATACAGTAGTGCTACCCTTCGAAGTATATACTACTGCTAACCGTAATATATATTATGAAATTAACAAGAATTATTATCATGAAAATGTAACTTGTTTATTTTGTAAAAAATATAACAGATAGAGTGGCAAAACCACACATTTCCTAAAACTAGACATAATTAACTTTACAAGTATATAAAAATATACTAGGTGGTTAATTATAAAAACTTACTTCACTCGTAATTATTATAAATGAACATGTAAAGTTTATTTTATTACAATAATAATTATGAAATGTATAATAAATCTTAATCATTTTGTTGCTTAAATGTTTGCCAAGATGAAAAATTTATATTTTGCCCCTGTATTTATTCCTTATTACACCTGCCTCGTGACCACCAAAACTTTATTAATCATATAAATAACAACAAGTGTAATTAGCACAAATTATAACCAGTACATGATCCGCCTCACATTTCAAGTTATTTATCAACATGGATTGTATACAGAGAGGCATGCAGGGTGTCGTACGTCGTCATTAAGGGGGACAGAGTTAAACATCCTTTGTAAAAGGTAACGGAATAAGTTTTTTGTTCAGTATTTTTTAATTTATTTTGATTTTGATTATTTTTATTTCATTTTTTTTTTTCACAATATGACATTGTGACATCAGTTTATCACCATGTTATCTACCCGGGCAACCGGGTTTAGTATAGTCACAGTTATTTTGTTAAATTGCGGTTTACTTCAACAAAGAACTCCAACACATACAGCACCAGCTGAACCGGTCCCAACTGAAGCCTGGAGTAAATATTAACACGGACACTTATAACCACTGTTGAATTTTTTTTTTTCCGATACCTTTATATATATATATATATATATATATATATACACACACACACACACACACACACACACACACACACACACACACACACACAGATATACTAGTAGATACAGGGAATGCAGCCGTGAGGGAGGGGCATAAGCCAGTGTCTCTCCCTCACGCTGGTCCCAAGCCCAGGTAAATGCAGAGGGCTGCGTCAGGAAGGGCAGCCGGCGTAAAACAAATTCCAAATAAAATATGTGAGTCACAACAAAAAATTTCATACCGGATCGGTCGAGGCCCGGGTTAACAATGACTACCATCAGTGCTGTTAACCAACAGGGTGCTGGTGAAAATTGGACGACTGTTGGTCGAAGAAGGAGAGGCGGGAGGCGTGTCCGTAGGCAGAGAGAGAAGAGGAAAGGCATGAGTCTAGGACTGAAAGTAGGGACTTTGAATGTTGGAACAATGACAGGAAAAGGTAGAGAGCTGGCTGACATGATGCAGAGGAGGAAGGTGGACATACTGTGTGTTCAGGAGACCAGGTGGAAAGGTAGCAAAGCTAAAAGCTTAGGAGCAGGGTTTAAGCTGTTTTTTCATACTGTGGATGGGAAGAGAAATGGAGTAGGAGTCATCTTGAAGTAGGAATCATCTTGAAGGAGGGGTTTGTCAGGAATGTTCTAGAAGTGAAAAGAGTGTCAGACAGTGATGAGACTCAAGTTAGAAATTGAAGGCGTGATGTTCAATGTTGTTGGTGCTTATGCCCCACAGGCAGGATGTGAGCTAGAAGAGAAGGAGAGATTCTGGAGTGAGTGAGATGAAGTGATGCAGAGTACCCCCAGAGGTGAAAGAGTGGTCATTGGGGCCGACTTCAATGGACATGTTGGTGCAGGAAACAGAGAGGACGAGGAAGTGATGGGCAGGTTTGGTATCCAGGACAGGAACGCACAAGGACAGATGTTGTTAGATTTTGCAATGGAAATGGCTGTGGTAAATACTTTCTTCCAGAAGAGACAGGAGCATAGGATGACTTATAAAAGCGGAGGTAGGAGCACAGAGGTAGACTACATCTTGTGTAGGCAATGTAATTTGAAGGAAGTCAGTGACTGCAAAGTAGTAGCGGGTGAGAGTGTTCCCAAATAGCATAGGATGGTGGGGTGCAGGATGATGCTAATGGTGAGGAAGGTGAAGAAGGCAAAGGCAGAACAGAAGACACTTAAAAAGGAAGAGTGTCGTGTTGTTTTCAAGGAGGAGTTGAAACAGGCTTTGGGTGGTCAGGAAGTGCTTCCACATGACTGGACAACTACAGCTAATGTGATCAGAGAGACAGGTAGGAGAATACTTGGAGTGTCATCTGGAAGGAGGAGACTTGGTGGTGGAATGAGGAAGTGCAGGAGTGTGTACAAAGGAAGAGGTTAGCTAAGAAGAAGTGGGACATAGAGAGGACAGAAGAGAGTAAACAAGAGTACAGGGAGACAGCGTAAGCCGAAGGTGGCAGTGTCAAAGGCCAAACAGAGGGCGTATGATGACTTGTATGCTTGGTTGGAAAGTAAAGAGAGAGAAAATGATTTATGCAGGTTGGCACAGCAGAGAAATAGAGATGGGAAGGATGTACAGCAAGTTAGAGTGATTAAGAACAGAGAGGGAAATGTATTGACTGATGACAGAAGTGTGCTGGGAAGATGGAAAGAGTACTTTGAAGAGCTGATGAATGAGGAAAATGAGAGAGAGAAAAAGAGAAGAGGTGACTGTTGAGGACCAGGAAGTAGCAAAGATTAGTAAGGGTGAAGTGAGGAGGGCATTGAAGAGGATGAAGAATGGAAAGGCAGTTGGTCCTGATGACATACCGGTGGAGGTATGGAAGTGTCTAGGAGAGGTAGCAGTAGATTTCCTGACAAGAACATTCAACAAGGTCTTAGAGAGTGAGAGGATGCCAGAGGAATGCAGGAGAAGTCTGCTTGTGCCCATTTTTAAGAACAAGGGAGACGTGCAGAGTTGTGGCAACTAGAGAGGGATAAAGTTGATGAGCCATACAATGAAGTTATGGGAAAGACTAGTGGAAGCTAGACTAAGGGCAGAGGTCAGCATTTGTGAACAACAGTTTGGTTTCATGCCAAGAAAGAGCACCACAGATGCAGTGTTTGCCTTGAGGATGTTAATAGACAAGTACAGAGAAGGTCAGACGGAGCTGCATTGTGCCTTTGTGGATCTGGAGAAAGCACATTACAGGGTGCCGAGAGAGGAACTGTGGTATTGCATGAGGAAGTCTGGAGTGGCAGAGAAGTATGTTAGAGTGGTGCAGGACATGGATAAAAGATGTAAGAGAGTGGTGAGGTGTGCTGTCGGTGTGACAGAAGAGTTCAAGGTGGAGGTAGGACTGCATCAAGGGTCAGCTCTGAGCCCCTTCTTGTTTGCTATGGTGATGGACAGACTGACAGATGAGGTTAGACAAGATTCCCCATGGACTATGATGTTTGCAGATGACATCGTGATCTGCAGTGAGAGCGGAGAACAAGTGCAGGAAAATCTCGAGAGGTGGAGGTATGCCCTGGAAAGGAGGGGAATGAAGGTTAGCCTGAGTAAGACAGAATACATGTGTATGAATGACAAGGACCCAACAGGAACGGTGAGGTAACAGGAAGCAAAGATAAGGAAGGTGGAGGATTTTAAGTACTTTGGCTCAACAATCCAGAGCAATGGAGAGTGTGGAAAAGAGTTGAAGAAGCGTGTGCAGGCAGGTTGGAATGGTTGGAGAAAAGTGTCTGGTGTGATTTGTGATAGGAGGGTATCGGCACGAATGAAAGGAAAAGTGTACAAGACGGTGTTGAGGCCAGCGGTGTTGTATGGTTTAGAAACAGTTGCCCTGGGGAAAAGACAGGAGGCAGAGCTGGAGGTAGCAGAGCTGAAAATGTTGAGGTTCTCTTTGGGAGTCACGAGGATGGATAGGATCAGAAATGAGCACATCAAAGGGACAGCACATGTAAGACGGTTTGGAGACAAAATCAGAGAGGCTAGATTGAGATGGTTTGGACATGTACAGAGGAGCGATAATGAGCATATTGGTAGTAGGATGCTGAGGTTGGAACTACCAGGCAGAAGGCCTAGAGGAAGACCAAAGAGATGATTCATGGATGTGGTGAAGGAGGACATGAAGGCAGTTGGTGTAAGAGAAGAAGATGCAGAGGATAGGGTGAGATGGAGACAGATGATTCCCTGTGGCAACCCCTGAAGGGAAAGCTGAAAGGAAAAGAAGAAGAAGAATATACAGGGATCCCTCACTTTCCGCAGTTAATTGGGATCGAGATCCCCACTCAACCATCGAAATCCGTGAAGTCGGATCAAGCCCCCCGACTGACGTATACGTACATGTATATGTGTATATAATATCAATAAATACATATTCAATGCTATAAATGCTTATTATAAATCCTTATTTATTTATGCTGTCACTTATACAAATACAAAAGGTGCCCTCTAGACGACTGTACAAACACAGAGCCGAATGGATTATGAACACTATATTTTATCCAATTATATCCTGTCTCCGCTAATGAACTCGTCCTAAATCCTACATTGCGGACCCTTAACTTCACTTGTTGACACTTGAATCAATAATGGCGTATTAATGGTGCCTACTTGCTAGTGAATAGACTTTGTGTTTTATCTTCCATGATCAGTTCTTTTTGGCTTCATACAAAGGTTTCCTGGTGAAAGCGCCTGAGTTCACAAGGTAACATCACTTATTCACCTGTTTTGGAGCTTGATCGTGTTCTTTATCTGTGAACAATAACATTAACAAGACTGTGTGACCGGAGAAACCAGAGATTTGTGCATGATCACCTAGCAGTGCAACGCAACCTCGTAAAAAAAAGTGAGAAATTCTGTGATCAAGTGTGAAGAAGCAGAAGGTGTATGACTTCTAGAGAAAAAAAATATGGCAATGTTGAGAATTGTAATCATGAACACTGCCAGTGTTATTAAAACTCGATTACAGGAGGAAGTAAATGATTTCGGAAAGATATTATGGGACGACTCTGTTTAATTTCCAAAAGATACGAGTGTATTTCATGTTTGTTTGTTACCAAATGGGAAAAATGAGAAAAAGTACTGAAATAATAACAAACCCCTCAATGACTTTGAGCCTTCTGAATACAACTCTATATTTACTTGTCATAGCCTGCTAACTGCATCAGTGATCAATAACTCCTTCGAATATCCAATAGTGCTGATCGTCGCTGGCGTGTCTGAGCACCACTGGCAATGACATGGCGCTTGGCCATGCATGCACAGAAAGAATTCAGGTCTCTGGACACGGAAGCTGAACCAGAACGAACTGCATGCTTTCTCACAATTATCCATAACCCGGTTTCTAACTAGCCCATGTAGGGTTGACTGTGCATCAGAGATCCTACCATTTGGGCGTGTCGCTGACCTCGGTTTTACCTTGGAAAGCATGTCTGTGACCTCGAATAGAATAAAATCTGACTGGTCTTCAATTTCTACTGTAATAAGTAATAATACTTTTCGGAAGATGGTAATTCCGATACCTCTGCGTTCTCTTTGCGAACATTCATTTTACTTATGTTTACAAGACAGGATGTATCTGGAGCTAACCCTCTATAGGGATTACCAGGATCTGCTGGATAAACTACCTGTTATGTAGCTGTGTAATATGATCCGTTGACGGTGTACACATAAATAAGAATCTCGGATGGGGAAATATTATCCGCCGGTTCTCTGGTATATAATTCTAATTGTCAGTTGCCATGCAACTAAATTTATGTTCTGCACAGAATTATTAGTGTGTCAGTGGACTAGGAGCATGTGACATGACAGGAGCTTCTTTGCATAGCAAACCTAGGGCTCTGTAAATAAACACATACATGGTGTGGTTTGAAGATTGTCGAGGAAATGGGTCATGGCTTTGCTGGATATGTTAAAGTTGATGTACGTCTTTTCTGTCTCTATCAGGAGGAGGACTTGCTGCTTCGGTTCTTTTAGGCTCCTATTTTGTTGTGCTCTGGAAAGGCATCAGTACCTGTACATTAAACACTTTTGTTGATGAGAGTTGATCGAAGCTAACTCGAACCATAGCACTGGCACGTTGGCTCAGATTATTAATTGTGACTAAGAGGCAGGCAGTCTGCTGGAGAGGCCATCGATTTTTAGAGGAAACTTGAGCTATGTGGATATCTTAGGCCAGTGGGAATTATAATGGGGTTGCTTTGCTGGGGAAAGCTGAGAACTGAGAGTCAACCCCTGCCAACACACACACACACACACACACACACACACACACACACACACACACACACACACACACAGTTGCCATGATTTCTACCTGTACTCATTGTATAACAGGGTAATAATATCAGATTTTTTCCTCTGAGCTGATCAACACGTACACACGTTCATGCTATTGGTTGTGCTGTGATCAGACCAATATGAAGCTTGTTCATCTTAAAAATAAATTGAAAAATAAAGCTATTTGTCAGGCCATTTCCTGACACACAACTTTCTTCTCCACGGATCTTCTGGGTCATTGAAACTGGCCAATCAGTGAGGTTTCAAAAAGTAGGGCAAGGTGCTTCCAGACTTTGGATTGTCTGTGTTGCCCAGGGCTTCAGGATACACTTGTTTCAAGATTTTTTCCACCTCATTATATGATTCACTAGGCTGCACGAAGAACTGCCAAGCTTACTCATCCGCTGGCAACTTTCCTTATGGAGAAAACACCAGTTCACATGTCTGTGTACGTTCAGAACTACCTTTTTCTTTCTCTCATCCCAAGCCAATATTTACATCAAAACAATTTTTCAAAATCTACTGCCCTTTTTTTTTTTCTTTTTTTTTTTTTTTTTCTTTTTTATATTCCCTCAATCCCGTTTATATCTCAGGCATTAAATCAACTTTTGGTTGTTTTTAGCTACTCTACTGTTTCTTAAAAGCAGCCTGAGTCAGATTTCCTGCATGAGTTACTACCTTAATTAAGTTAATACCGTCACTACTCTTGTCTTTGTTGGCAAAATATCGTAACAGGGTAGTACTGGGATGTACTTGTGTTGTATTTTGAAACTGTGTGATATTTATGAACAGCACATGGCCTGGTTACTTGGCCTTTCGATCATATAGTTTAGACCCGAAGCCTTATTGCTAGCTCCACCATGGAGGTTATATTTTCATAACTTTGGGTTTATTTCTTTGATTGTTTATCTATTCTGTCCACAGTTTTTGACCGATTAATTTAAAATCTTTATGATGGGCAGGTGATCACCCAAAGATACACTGATGATGTCACAAAAATTTTAAACAAGGCTCACTATATTTTATAAAGAGTGAAATAATAATAATAATAATAATAATAATAATAATAATAATAATATAGGTCTATCAAAAGAAATTCCATCTGAATGGAATCTGTTCTGTATATTTGGATCAGAACTTTGGGTGTCAGACCAAGTTTCATCCGGATCTGGTTGGCATTTGGAGGCAAGTCAAATTTAATATTCATTTTCTGAACCGCTTAATCCTAATTAGGGTCCCGACGAGGCCGGCACCCATCTCAGCCAACTCTGATGAGGGTGGAGTACACCCTGGACAGCTCACCAGGCCATCGTGGGGCCAACATTCACACAACAATTCCTTATCGCTCTCACACTTTGGGGTGATTTGGAACAGCCAATTTAGCTACTGTGCATGTTTTTGGACTGTGGGAGGAAACCGGAGTACCCAGAGGAAACCCATACTGGCACAGGGAAAACATGCAAACTCCACAGATAAACACTCGAGCTGGGAATCAAACCCAGGAACTTCATGGCTGTGAAGCAGATGTGCCGACCACTGCCTGACCGTGCCACCGTCAAATTTAATATCTGCAGTATAGTTTTTTTGGAAGTGTTCTAGTACATTATGGCCAGCAGGGGGTGATGGATATTTAGGTTTGTTTTTTTTGTGAGTTCATGGAGGTCTGTGCCCTTGTTCAGATTTCCAACTCTTTGAGTTCAAGATCAATTACACGCATTTCATTTATTGTATTCATTCAAGATCAGGATAAAGCTGGGATAAGTTCCTTCTTAGTATCGATATACAAGTCATTTCAAGTAGGTCTTTTCTTTCAACGTTAACAGGGTTGATGCTGTTAAAAAATAGCTTCCAATTCCTGCTCTTACACAAGTGCTATTTGCCGATCTTGTGCCAGTGAAGCCAATTATTGGATTAATGTTCTCAGACTATTTTCCTTTAAAAAAAAAGTCAAGTGGAATTAAGGGGATTTATGGAAACCCGGATCTTTGCCGAGTAACAGAAACGCACTCGTGGCACAACAGAAGACCTGATAATGATGAACTGTTAAAATTGAAGCACTGACTGAGATGGAACAGGAAGCAGTTGGTGGAGCTCGCTCTTCAATGTTGTAGTTCATACCGTGAAGAGACATAGAACTGTTTTTGCAAGGCAAGGCAGGTAGAGGAATTCACTTCACCTTGTCCGTTGCTTCTCACTTGAACTGACACCGGTTGGCAGCTCTTGAAGATATTTCACCCTCCCTTATTCATATCAAGGACATCGTACCTTCAAAACGTGCCTTCTGTTTCTTGAGTACCGGCCATTTTTGTCCTTCCTTTAAAAAATTCTAAAGATATTAACTGCCAACAGCAGTTTCTGCTTGTCTCACAGAGCCTCGTTCAATTTTATTGTTTCCTCAAATGTTATTACTTGGACTGTTATTGATGATATTGTTTGCCCATCATTATGGAATCAGTTTCCATTTGTCATCAGCGTTAACTAAGGAGAAGAGTGAACTATTCGATGCGGTAAATGACAAATAGTAAGGAAAGTAACAAACATTTGAAAAACAAAGGCAGAGTGAAGGAAGCCAGACTAATTCATCATTGTTCTTTGGAAAGCTTAAGTGCTTCAGACAAATGACTTGCCTCTGCCGAGATGAATGGCTTTGATATTATTATTTCTAACATCTAATGAAGATGTCAAACAGTTTGCATTTCCCTGGAAAATTTTGCGTGCTTTGCTGAACTCTTGGAGCAAAGAACATTGCTGGAAAAGGCAATAAACATTTAATTTCAGAAAATATTGGCTGGTGGTTTTTTTTGTTTTGTTTTGTTTTGTTTTTTAATTATTTTGTCAATACATGCCAGCCACTATTCTGCCTTGTACCGGCATTTTTTTTTTTCCTGTTAAAATCCTGACAGACAGCAAATAATTTTCTTTCTGTTGGAAAGTGTTCTATGACATCATCATCATCGTCGTCTTCTTCCGTTTAATTCGGGGTCGGGTCGCGGGGGCTATAGCCTAAGCAGTACAGGTACAGACGTCCCTCTTCCCAGCCACTTTCTCCAGCTTTTCTAATGGGGACACCAAGGCATTCCAAGATCAGCCAAGAAACATGATCCCGCCAGCATGTTCTGGGTCTACCTCGAGGTCTCTTCCCGGTTAGATATGCCCAAAACAGCACACCAGGGAGGCGTTCGGGAGGCGTTCTAACCAGATCCCAGAAACACCTCAACCAGCTCCTCTCACTGCTGATGAGCAACGGTTCTACTCCAAGCTTGTCCCGGATGGCTGAGCATCTCACCTTACCTCTAAGGGAGAGGCCCACCACCCTGCAAAGGAAGCTCATTTCAGCCGCTCCGTGATCTTGTTCTTTCAGTCACTATCCAGAGTTCATGATCGTAGGTGAGGGTTGGAACGTAGATCCACTGGTAAATTGAGAGCTTTGCTTTTCGGCTCGGCTCCATCTTCACCACAACGGAGCGGTACAGGTTCCACTTTACAGATGAAGCTGCAGTGATCCGCCGGTCGATCTCCCGCTTCATCCTTCTCTCACTCGTGAACAAGACCCTGAGATACTTGAACTCCTCTACTTGGGACAGGACCTCATTCCCGACCTGAATGATGCATTCCATCTTGTATGTGCATTAATATTAAACATTCAATAGTATTTGACAAGAGAGGATAAATGGCTGCAACAGCTCTGTAAGTTCATTATTTTCTGTAATGTACTGATAAAAATGAAACTTTCATATATTTTAGATTCATTGCGCACCAACTGAAATATTTCAGGTCTTTTATTGTTTTAATACTGATGATTTTGGCATACAGCTCATGAAAACCCAAAATTCCTATCTCAAAAAATTAGCATATCATGTTCAGGTAGTCTAAACGAGCTATTAACCTAATCATCTGAATCAACCAATTAAATCTAAACACCTGCAAAAGATTCCTGAGGCTTTTAAAAACTCCCAGCCTGGTTCATTACCATCATTGACATCCTCAAGCAAGAGGGTAAGATACAGAAAGAAATCTCTGAGTGAATAGGCTGTTCCCAGAGTGCTCTATCAAGCCACCTCAGTGGGACGTCTGTGGGAAGGAAAAAGTGTGGCAGAAAACGCTGCACGACCAGAAGCGGTGACCGGACCCTGAGGAAGATTGTGGAGAAGGGCCGATTCCAGACCTTGGGGGACCTACAGGTGCTGCATTCCCCAGGTCAAGTCACTTTTGAACCAGAAACAGCGGCAGAAGCGGCTGACCTGGGCTACAGAGAAGCAGCACTGGACTGTTGCTCAGTGGTCCAAAGTACTTTTTTCGGATGAAAGCAAATTTTGCACATAATTCGGAAATCAAGGTGCCACAGTCTGGAGGAAGACTGGGGAGAAGGAAATGCCAAAATGCCTAAAGTCCAGTGTCAAGTACCCACAGTCAGTGATGTTCTGGGGTGCCATATCAGCTGCTGGTGTTGGTCCACTGTGTTTTATCAAGGGCAGAGTCAATGTCAATGCAGCTCGCTATCAGGAGATTTTGGAGCACTTCATGCTTCCATCTGCTGAAAAGCTTTATGGAGATGAAGATTTCATTTTTCAGCACGACCTGGCACCTGCTCACAGTGCCAAAACCACTGCTAAATGGTTTACTGACCATGCTATTACTGTGCTTGACTGGCCTGCCAACTCTCCTGACCTGAAGCCCATAGAGAATCTGTGGGATATTGTGAAGAGAAAGTTGAGAGACACCAGACCCAACACTGTGGATGAGCTTAAGGCCGCTATCGAAGCATCCTGGGCCTCCGTAACACCTCAGCAGTGCCACAGGCCGATTGCCTCCATGCCACGCCGCATTGAAGCAGTCATTTCTGCAAAAGGATTCCCGACCAAGTATTGAGTGCATAACTCAACATAATTATTTGAAGGTTGACTTTTTTTTGTATTAAAAACACTTTTTTTTATTGGTCGGATGGAATATGCTAATTTTTTTGAGATAGGGATTTTTGGTTTTTCTTTACTTTTTTTTTGCCAAAATTGTCAATATTAAAATAATAAAAGGCTTGAACTACTTCAGTTGTGTGTAATGAATCTAAAATATATGAAAGTCTAATGTTTATTTGTACATTACAGAAAATAATGAACTTCATCATAATATGCTAAATTTTTGAGAAGGACTAGTATATGTATATATATATATATATATATATTGAATATAAATATATGTAAAGTTCACAGTTTACTGGGTTTTTTTTTTATCAAATTCTGTACTTTTCCAACAGTGTAACATCTCATTTAAACTTGTGCTCAATCGGCCAATCTGTGTTCTTGATGATAATAGCCGTAGCGTCACTATTATCCAGGTGTCGGATAAACTGCTTCAGTATGTTCCTTACATTGCAGTCGAGTGCAGATGAGCTTGTGGCGAAAGCAGTACCATTACAGATCTTAATCCCCAGGCCTTGATTGCTTTTCGTGTTCATAAACTGTGCCACCTGTTATCTGCTCCACATGCCTATGTTAATCAGGAAGGTGGGGATTGATACCCAGCTGGAATAACCTGCTGCGCCACGCTGCTGTTATGTGAAAATGGCCGAGAGCTAATGTCAGCTGTACTACAGCCACGTGGCTCTTGAACGCATCCTTTAGTGCATCATTGCATTTTAAACAAAGGGTGGTTTGGATTGTTTGTCGTTTTTCGATAAACACAAAACTCAGCTAGTCAAAACAAGTTCCTGTCCGCGTCTCATCATGCTAAATATTACTCTTTTCACGATTATGAACTGCAATGAATTTATGGATCAATGTGATCAAACTCAGGTTTTTAAGGGAATAAGATCAGGCTTCTCCACTGACTCTGGTCATTATATTTGTTGCACATCACAACAATTGTGAATCACAGCCTTTTACATATAACATAGTCAAATTGAGACAGGCAGTGGTGGCCCAGTGGCAAGGTGCAGGGTTCAAGCCCCTCTATCAACGTTGTCACTGCTGTCCTCACAAGTGCAGCTCGACCTGGGTTATCAAAGGCCGGCCGTGTCTCTCACTGTCTATGGTAGGAGGTTCATGTAAAAAAAACATTGCTGACTTTTGACAAGAGGAGCTGCATAGCCGTCAGTGTGTTTATGCCCTGTGAAGGCCTGGAGAGCTGTTTGGGGTATACTCTGCCCTCGCCCGGAGTTGGCTGAGATGGGCACCAGCCTCCCCGCGACCCTAATTAGGATCAACCGTTTCAGAAAATGAATGAATGAAGTTTAGACAGGTTGCCCTGTGTGTTATCAACAAGGTTCTTCCTTTGTGATTAGATGACATTCATGCACGTTCATTTTGCATCCCAGTTGCTGTTGTAGTTTTTTCTTTGTTTGTTTGTTTTTTGGGTTTTTTTGACCATTCTTATGATTGGGTTTTTAATTAATTTCTTTACTTTTTGCTATTACTCAGTGTGGATAGCATTTAATTTGCATGTGCCGTCATCCCCAGTGTGAAGAAAAAGGAATGCGTCGTGAGCCTTCTTTGCATTGAACAATATTTAACCTCGACCTTGGGCTGCCGGCATGGATAGTTAATGATGGCTCCCAACACCCCCACCCTCCGAGCAATGAGTACTAGCATAACACCCTGAATAAAAAAATCAACTCTATAATTTGACCAGCAGGAAAAAACATGACTAATGTTCAGTGTGAGATGTTTGATTCTCATCCCCCCCCCCCCCCCCCCCCCCCCCCCGGAGGTAAACAACATCAACCTTATATCTGTATAAATGAAGACCAGACTGGATGGAGTTGGGCTTTGTTTACATATCAAGAGATTGCAGGCTATTTGTAAGTACATTTATAAAATGATAGAGAGATAGTGCTGTAATGACCTGCCTGATTGGTATCGCTGTGGTTAATGTAAACACACAAAGCTAATTATGGGTAATGAACATGGTGTCGGGAGGTGAACGAAGGCAAATAAGGTGCCAAGTGATGCATTTGGCAAGGACGAAACGAAGTGAGTGCATGGAGTACAAAGCATCGAGACCATTTGTACAGCACCACTCTGTAATTCATATCCACCTGCAAAGAGTGCGCCGTAATAAATACGTTTTTATGAACTTTTGAGAGTGCATTAGAAAATTATATTTGTACTCTTTTATTGAAGTCGTTAGGTGTGTTTATAGCCGTCCGTGTTCTTAATAATAATAATAACAATACTACTACTAATAATAATACCACCCAGCTTTATTTTGCAGAGAATTACACACAATTTTATACATCAAGTCATTTATTATGAAGTATGATGTCACTTCCTGTGCCACCATTTGCCTAGCGAATATGACAGATGTAAAAATGTCCTACGTAAGTCTGTCAATCAGTGTCTTGCCAGAGTGTCACATGACTTACATGCTCTGTGATGATGTCACAGAGAAACTCCCATGTGAAATCCAAGCTGGAGCGTGATGTCCGAGAAAGGGGCACGACCACCCTGGGGAAGTTCACCCTCAGGACTTTATGTGCTGCTTCTACCTCATTATGGTAGCACAAAATTTTAATTCATTCATGCTCTGAAACACTTAATCCTAATTAGGGTCGAGGGGATGCTGGCGCCCATCTCAACCGACTCGGAGCGAGGGCATCCTGCTCGCAAGGCCATCCTAGGGCCGACACTCACACAGCCATTCATACTCACATTCACATCTAGGGAAGATTTGGAACAGCCAGTTTACCTACTGTGGATGTTTTTGGGCCGTCAGAGAAAACCGGAAAGCCCTGAGGGAACCTACAGAAGCACGGGGAGAACATGCAAACACCACACAGAAATATCTGAGCTGGGAATCGACCTTCCCAGGACCTTTTTGCTGTGAGGCGCCATCGTGACACCAGCACAAAAATATTGGTTCTGATTTTTCAAAGATTTTACAAACATTTCATGTAGAAGAAGAATTTTCAAAGAACTGAAAAACCCTGCCATGAAATCATGAGAAAGAAAAACATCTGGTGTTGTGTTTGTGCAACAAACAGTTCAAATTTCTGGGGATGTTTTAGGACGTCATCATTCGCTCATAATACAGGTGTGGTCGGAACAGACTCCAAGTTCGGCTTATATGATATACGCTGTCCCTTAATGTTTAATCAAACTTGGCTGAATAAAGATAAATGAATAAAACATAGTACATATCAAAGGATTAAAAAAATCCCAACCACCATGTTTTGTTCTGAACGGTATCATGATGCCGTGACGTATCCTTTGTTATGATTGGACGAAATTCCTTTAGTTGAAGACGATACTCAAAATGGTGGAAAATCCAATATGGTGGAATAGTTGCTCTGTAACCACTTGATCCTAATTAGGGTCACGGGGAGGCTGGCACCCATCCCAGCCGACGCCGGGCGAGGGCAGAGTACAGCCAGGACGGCTCACCAGGCCATCGCAGGGCAGAAACACACTGATGGCTATGCAACTGCTCTTGTCGAAAGTCAACAGTTGGTTCTTTTACATGAACCTCCCACCCTGGACAGTGAGAGACACGGCCGGCCTTTGATAACCCAGTTAGAAGAAAATTCCATTCGTTATTCTACAGTATTGCGTCCGATGTTGCCTTGTCGGTGGTGCCGGAGTTTTCGAGGAACACGGGCCAAAACCGACCTGCAAGGTCGCAGAGATCATCCTCTATCATGCGGTCACATTTCATGCAAAGTATCTGAGCCTATTGTTATAAAAAGTGAAATAAAGTAAATTAATAAGAGCATTTATAGCAGTAAATGGGAAAAATTGTTAATAAACTAATAATAAAAATGTAAATTGTATAAACCAGATCATTAAGTGTATAGATGCTAATGTAAAAGTAATATGCTAGTCACTTAGCTTTTTAGTTATACTTGCTCATGAGGTCATGTGCTCAGTTTGACGATTTCTCGCCGCAGTTCAATTACCATCGTAGCCATCCATCTGGAAAGACATGACTTCTTGCGAGCTAAATCTGGGTTAATGGCGGCTGATTGTGGCGTTGAGCTTTAGCGCTTCTAATAACTCAGCTGCCACGCAGGCTAATACGGGTCTCCTTCGCCCCGCCGTTGAACGGCCATTCATCTATTAGAAGGACCTGTGCGAAGAAACGCGGGCGCAAAGCAGATGTTCTCCGTCGATCCTTTATCCGGAACGACGAGCCTGCTTTTGTAACGAGGATTTAAATGGGTTCCTATGGTTACACAATCATGGAGGAGTAGTCCGTTAATGTACCTCCCCAGACGGGCCACGATTAAACATTTAAAAAAAATGAATCTTCGCCCATGCATAATTTATTCTAATGTGGCCGAAGACAAATTAGGGTGCAGTCAGGCGGGTGACCCCGTGACAGGTCACATGCTTCACTGCCTACGGTTCTCCTGATTAGGCAATATTGATGTCATTCAGGTGTATCCTGGGCCGCTTTGGAGGTCAGATGCTCATCTTAGCCATTGCTCGTTAGGAGTCTATTTTAAATCTGATGTATTTGTTTGTATCTCAGGCATCACCCATCAAGAATAACTTCAACTCCTTTACCCCCCACTCCCACCCCGACACACACACACACACACACACACACACTCCCGTTTATTGGTTTTTAGACCTTGTTAATAAACATTGCATCGGTTTATGAAGCCACACATAAGCAGTAAAATGAATCACACCTCCCTGTATGTGAAGCGAAATTTAACCCAGTGGATTTACCGCCAGCCTGCGAAGAGGAAACTCCCGAGACTTTGGAAGTTCATGAGAGGAATTTCACACAATCTGTGCTCTTCTCACGTCACGTGTGATACATAAATATAAATATATCCAATATGTTACGTACACACGCTGGTACATTCTGTTTTATATATTGGTGCATTATGAGTCATGTTTTTTTTGACAAAAAAAAAATGTGTATATAACATTTAGAAATCGATGATGGCCTGGCGAGCTGTTCAGGGCGTACCCTGCCCTCAGCCACAGTCGGCTGAGAGGGGCGCTAGTCTCCCCGGGATGCTAATTTGGATTAAGCAGCTTTAAAAATGAATGAGTGAACATTTCGGACTATTTCACTTCCGATTCATTGATTTTTCGATGATGTATTTTTCCTGTTTTTCTGTTTTTCTGAGCTAATGTAACGTCGTCCACTTTTTTACTTTTAACTGCTTTATTCGATTTTTTTATTCTTAATTTCTATTGTTTACCTGCCAGAAGTAGTGGTACCTCATCTTACGAAATGAATCCGTTCCAGAAGTGGTTTCGTAACTTGATTTTTCGTAAATTGAGCCGCATTTTACATGTAAAAGGCCTGATTCGTTCCAAGGCCCCCAATACTACCCCCTAAACCCTTTAAAAATGATAAAAGGATACCGTTTAAGACCTCCTTCTGCTTCGTACCAATGGTTGATGGCTTCGGCCATATTCCTTTGCTATATCACTCAACCGCATGCCACGAGCTCGCTTCTTCTTTTCACTCGCATCGGGAATCAGTTTCATCAGGAATCACACCCGGGTGTGTGTGTGTGTGTGTGTGTGTGCGTGTGTGTGTGTGTGTGTGTGTGTGTGTGTGTGTGTGTGTGTTGACCATGTCTTCTTCGCAGAGTTATAGTCTTACAAATTTTTATGCAAGGTTAAAAGCCTGGGGCAAAAAATCAAGTTGCAATGAGCACACTCGAAAAACTCATGAAACAACAGTAATTCTGTCCTTTACACGAAAAGCATCATGGGCATTATGGAGATGCAGCTCCATCATCGCCAATGGGAGGGAGCTGCGTCATCCCTCCTAGCCAATGGGAGGCCAGTGGGGTGGGATGTTGGGAAATAGCCAATGGGAGGCCAGCGGGGCGGGATGTTGAGATAGCCAATGGGAGGCCGGCGGGGTGGGATGTTGGGAGATAGCCAATGGGAGAGCAACTTGCGCATTGTTTGAAATTTTGAGACCTCACCATCACCACACACACCGACACACACACACACACACACACACACACACACACACACTCTCTCTCTCTCTCTCTCTCACTCTCTCTCTCTCTCTCTCACACACACACTCACATACACACAGACTCACACA
>CM045740.1:39973224-39983224 GCA_024760905.1 Plotosus lineatus | reverse complement strand
TGCGACTTTAATTAGGATTAAACATCCCAGAAAATGAATGAATGAATGTTAATAGCAGCAATAATAATACTTTAATATTTATTATTTACTGCCTTTCATGCCCGAACAAACCCATAAGCATCAACTTCTGGATTCAGGTTATATTCACACATCAAGTAAAGAAGCCTCAGTGTGAAACTATTGAGTCGTGTGGAATGGTCCGTGATCCAGAAGGTCATTTTAGCGACCCGACAGCGGTCCTGCGTCATCTCCTAAATTATGTCAGTGATAAGTGGCCTCTCTTAACCAGGAATAAAACACCGAGCGAGCAGGTCAATTAAACCTTCCTGTTAGACAAGGACCTATCGGGGCGCTTTTCGCCGAGACCTCATCAACATGGGTGTCAGCTACATTAAAGACGGCCTGATGTATGTCAAATAAATTAGGGTCTTTCTTCGGCTTCCTGACGTCGGGCTGATGAGAAGCAAAAGAAGTTGCCGTTCCTGTACACATAAAACATAACGAGGTCTGACTCGCTGTCGCCGGCTCAGGGCTGACACCTTCTTCCAGGATGACTCGGATATATCGACTCTTCCCTTGAGACCTTTTGTCATAAGGGCCAAGATACAAAGAGTGTGAAAAAAAAAAAATAGAATGACGAGTGTCAGGTTCTATCTACTGCGCAGCTAAAAAAAAGAAAAGAAATGCCATAAAGAGCGACAACTGACATACGCTGTAGTTTATGAGCCGGTGTCCTTGCACAACTTAATTGGCTCATTGGAAAGTTTTACTGAAGGCTTCTATTACATTTAAATCAATATTAAGAGCGAAACGTGCTAGTGTGGATAGATAATAATAAAACCTTCTTACAACCCCTACTGCTTTTCATTATCAACCATGTTATCTTCCTGATTGGCAATTAGGGCGGAAATAAAACACCCGTGGGGGTCCGCAGTTATCGGAATATAATCAACTTCCGGGCAACGTACCACTTAGTCGTTCATCATTGTTGAACAGGAGAACATCCCCATGTATTCTGGCACGGTATGTTATCACAGAGGCTATGAACAATCGTTCCTCACCAGGCTCAGATTTATCCTTCTTCTGAAGTTATGCTGTGTAATCGTAACTTTCATTCATTCATTTTCTGAACCGCTTAATCCTGTTTCGGGTCGCCAGGAGAATGGCGCCAATCTCAGCCGACTCTGGGCGAGGGCGGAGTGCACCCTGACAGGGCAGAAACATACTGACTGCATATACTGACTGCATAAACATACTGTGCAGCTCCTCTTGATGAAGGTCAGCGATGGTTCTTGTACATGAACCTCTCACCACAGACTGTGGCAGACATGGCCTTTGATAACCCAGTTAGTGCATTGGGAGGAGGGGGGACGACGACAACCCATTGAGAGTGGGACTTGAACCCTCAACCTTGGGATCAGTGATCCAGCATCTTTAGCACCGGGCCACCATTGCCCAGTACCCATAATGTTCTGAGCTCAAAGTTGTGAAGGGAGGGCAGTTCGACCTTCATTCAACATGGAATTTGAGAAATCAGGACCTTGGACAACATCCAATTTATCTGGTGTTCTTCCACCGATTTGAACTCAGTTGATATCAATGAAATACTACATGTATAGATATCAGGAATGAGCACATCAGAGGGACAGCACATGTTAGATGTTTTGGAGACAAAGTCAGAGAGGCTAGATTGAGATGGTTTGGACATGTACAGAGGAGGGATAGTGAGTATATTGGTCGTAGGATGCTGAGGTTGGAACTACCAGGCAAAAGGCCCAGAGGAAGAGCAAAGAGAAGATTTATGGATGCGGTGAAGGCGGACATGAAGGTCGTTGGAGTAAGAGTAGAAGATGCAGAGGATAGGGAGAGATGGAGGCAGATCATTTGCTGTGGCGACCCCTGAAGGGAACAGCCGAAAGGAAAAGAAGAAGAAGACTACATGTAGAGATATAAAATAACACTTTATTTAAGTAAGTGGCGCCGGTGGCGTAGTGGTTATGGTGCTGCTGGGCTCGTTATCAGGAGGCCATGGGTTTGAATCTTAGTGAGACTCTCACTCTGTTAAGACCAATGGGTCGGGTCTTAATCACAAGTGTCCACCCAGCAGTATAAATGGATTCCAGTAAAAATACTAGGAAGGTGACCTGAGCTTGACCAGCATCCCATCCAGGAGGAGACGAACTCCTGGTAGCTTCGCACCATGGAAACCAGGAAGAAGCGCCACCAGAAGATGAGCCACCAGACCCGAGTGTAAAAATACTAACCGAGCGGAACACATAGCAGAACACTTTAAGCGCTCGTCAAACAAACAAAACAAAAAGTAGAAGAAGAAATCCTAACAGACCCACAAGAAACTGCCTCCAAGCCTTCGATGCTCCTGTAAGAACGGAGATCAATTCTTATTCGGTGTTTACGGGGCTCGCTCCTTGTATTCATTAAATGGAACATCTCTTGTCACTGTCTGGTAGTCGTCTGCAAGCACTGATGGGCTCTATTTTCTCTGATCCTTTTTCTCATCACCTTGATGTCCTGGTGAAATCGCTCACCGCGCTCATCGCTGACCGAGTCCAGCGTTATTCCTTAATTCACTCACAGATATGTTCACGCGATCCTGATTTCAATTCAGATCTCTTCCCCTTTAGAACTCGCCCATCTTTTTATCGTGGCCATGTTGATGGAACCTCCCATCTCCATTTTTGGTCGAAATGCAGTTATGCATGAAAATAAATGAAGATCACCATCATTTCTACATTTGTTCAGTTTTTCTTAAAAAAATTTTTTTTAAACGAAGTCAGTAGGTGGCGGCACGGTGGCATAGTGATTAGCACGTCCGTCTCACAGCAAGAAGGCCCTGGCTCGGGCGTTTCCGTGTGGAGTTTGCATGTTCTCCCCATGCTTGTGTGGGTTTCCTCTGGGTTCTCCGGTTTCCTCCCACAGTCCAAAAACATGCACACTAGGCTAGTGTGAGTGTTCTCTTTATTTTTTTTTAATACACCACTGTGGGCTGCTCATCATAATATTTATTATAGACAACAACCTCCAGCCAATCAGAATGAAGAATTTTACAGCGCTGTGGTCGAGTGCAAACGGAAGTTTGAATCAAAATAAAAATGCTATTGAAGTTCTCATGATCTGGTATTATAAGGCTCAGGCCTCATGGATCTCCTTAAAAGGATTAGAATACAAACATCTTAAACTCTGGCGCCCTGCGGCGAGCTAGTCGAGTGTGGAATGCAAACCCTTAAGCAAGAGCGATTTCTTTACGAATATGACACGTTTTTGTGAGATTTCAGGCGCCACAAGAGAAAAGCTGAAGCTAAATCCATGAAATATCAGCGGCGGGTCCAAAGAATGAGATTTTCATTCATTCAACTTTCTGAACCATTTAATCCGAATTAGTGTTGGTGGGAGGCTGGTGCCCATCTCAGCCGACTCAAGGTGAGGGCAGAGTACACCTTGGACAACTCGTCAGGCCATCGTGGGTCAGAAACACGCTCAGGGTTCTGCAGCCTACTTCGAATGAGATATTGGTCTTCAAATCCCATCCGGCACTTGAGCGAGGCACTTAACTCTCAGGCGCTCAGTGGCATTAAAAAGAAATCACACGTCTCTCCGGATAAGGGCGTCGGCCAAAGGATCACGGCTACATTAGCCTGTTTTACAACTCAATAAATATCTGGGTCTGTGTTTATAATTGTGTTATGTGGGTTTGCCAGAAGTACCAAGCGAACACCCCCCCCCCCCACACACACACACACACACACACACCACCACCACCACCACCACCACCACAGAACCAGCACCACCTTCAGGACCTCCGAGCTGGTGAATCGCACTTCTTGCTGAGTAAGACTCTTTATTACAGTGTTGTTAGCCTCACCCCCCCATCCATTTCTCCGCACTTCAATTAACCAGGGGCGCTTTTGTGGCATCACTAATTCAGCGAGGACACATCGGATTAATGAAATTGGAAGCGCTTCCGCACTGTTTTATTTTCGGCTCGTGCGCGAGCTATGAATTAACGAACAGATTGGGCCGCTAACGGCTCGGCGTGAGCTCTTCCTCTGGGGCAGAATGAGGACTGAGTTGCTGCGGTTATGACGAATAGTTGAACGACGTCCCAGCGATGCAGACGCTATATGTCCGCGGAACGTTCTGGAAATCTGGGTTAAAATAACACAAATATAATGATAACAGTTATTTCGTTTTCTGTTATCGACTTCCTGGCTTGTTTTGCTCGCAGTATGAAGTCGGATTTACACCAAACACAGTTCAAAGAAGATACCTTTTCTTTATCTTGTCATCAGTTCATTTTCTGTAACCGCTTAAGCGTAATTAGGGTCACGGGGAGGCTGGCGCCCAACCCAGCCGACTGCGGGCGAGGGCAGAGTACACCCTGGACGGCTTACCAGGCCATCGCAGGGCAGAAACACGCTGAGGGCTTTGCAGCTCCTCTTGTTGAAAGTCAGTAATGGTTCTACAAGAACCTCGCACCGTAGACAGTGAGAGACATGGCCGGCCTTTGATAACCCAGTTAGTGCACTGGGGGGACAGTGACAACCCGGTGAGAGTGGGGTTTGAACCCCCAACCTTAGGATTAGAGATCCAGTACCTTTTACCACCAGTCCACCACCATCTAGTCATGAAACCCTTTTTTTTTCTGCCCCAAGTGTGGACAAACTACTAGTATCTTTTAGTCGCCTTGTGGGCAAAGAGACACAAAACACCCTGAACAGACGCAAATCATATCTGTACATTCAACATAAAGGACTGAAGACCACAACTTGTATACTTTTATTTTTTTGATGGCACAAGTGAGACGATTACGCCTCGGTCCTGGGCAGCACCCTGTAGTTTTAGATCTCGGTTTTATCTCGGCCGTGAATGTTCTTGATGATTGGACCGGTGCGAAGTCACCCATCCAGGAAGCTAAAGCAGGGTGCTCGGTTTGCCCTTGTGCTCTAAATTGCTCCCTTTTCTTCATCGTCGACTTCCCACCCCCACACTCTTTACTTTTTGATGCCAGGCAGCAGATAATCAAGAGCCTGATTTGCATCGTGGGCGAGTCAGAAGAAAGACACACTGAGGCAGCCTCTGTCGCCAGTCTTTGCACAACCATATGGCTAATGCTGCGCGCACCATGCCGAGTCGAAGCCCTCACTAACACTTGTGCACACTTTAAAGCCGACTGCAGCCTCGCTTATTTGACAGCCCGATGGCTGTTGCTGTTTGTTAATGGAAGCTCACTGTAGGAGTCAGTAAGATTGAGTTACAACCTCAGGGACCGTCTTTTTTTTCTTCGGCTCGGCGAGACAGCAATTAAACCGAGGGTGATTCGACTTGGGTCAGGATGTAGAGCTGGTTTGTTACATCAGTTTATCCTGTGGGAGGAGATGGTTAATTTTCTTTCAGAGAAAAATAAGCAGTGAAATGTTTGGCCAGTAAGGTGACGACGGCTGGGATTGATCATCCGGTAATCCGGGGGTTATTGCTCATTACATTCATGACTCCTGGTTTGTTTGTTTTTTTTTTTTAAATGAAGCCGGTATGGGTGATGAAGGGAAGTCAAGGTCCATATGTTCCGGTGACAGGAACCAGTATCGCATTGAGTCGTTTCATATCACAGCACTAATTCATTCATTTTCTGAACCGCTTAATCCTAATTAGGGTAGCGGGGAGGCTGGTACCCATCTCAGCCCAGCCGACCCCGGGCCATCTCTGATGGGTATGCAGCTCGTCTTGATGAAACTCAGCAATGGTTCTTTTGCAGCTCTCACCAGAGATAGTGAGAGACATGGCCGGACTTTTATAACCCAGTTCGCCGCACCGGGGGGTGGGGGTGGGGGTGGGGGGGGCAGTGATAGTGATAATCATTGACAGTGCGGCTCGAATCCTCGGCCTTGGGACCAGTAATCCAGCGCCTTACCGCCGGGTCACCACCGCCCTCACCACAGCACTAATAAACTCTTTATTTTTGATTGGTCTGAAGTTACATGTCATCAGAACCAAAGCTTTTACTTTTTTTTTTTCAGTCACATGACTATCTATCAAACATTAAGTCAATAATGGTGGTGGTGATGGTGGGGGGGCTGGCCAACCAGTTACACCTCAAACCAACACCACCACTCCTATTTTTATTTATTTATTTTTTTTTTTTTTTAAACTCCACTCCTCATCACGTTTTGGTATATATATATACCAAATTATATATATTAATTATATATATTATATGATTGCAGTTCACTGAACTCTCTCTCTCTCTCTCTCTCTCTCTCCTCTTTCTTTGCCCCCCCCACCCCCACCCCCACGCTTGCCGTCCTCCATCATTCAGGTAAGCCAGATTTCCTCCTAACTTTTTTTTTTCCTTTTCACATTATTTGAAACAATGGCCATTACTTTTCTCCTCCCTCTGATGAACGACCCTGCTCAGAAATCTATATATAGTTCAACCATTACATACACCACAGCTTGCAGTCCTGCCTGGGTGTTAAGACTAAGCCCACAATCAATGATGGCATAAAACAGTCTATTTTTCCTCCCAGATGTGATAACCTGAAATGCATTTGAAAGCGAAGGTCAAAAATTCACTTTGCCGTTTCCATCACAGGCACCAGACATTTGTACATAGAGTCTTGCTGCAGGCAATCTCAGTGTGCTCTATTACATAACATTTGTGGAATGCGGAGGCCAGAGAAATTATTCGGTGGTGGGGTGGGGTGGGGGGTGGGGTGGCACCTGTGTGTCTGTATCACTTACATTTACCCACAAATTATGCTGACCAATGAAATGACCAATCAAATTATGATGACCAATACCAGCGCATGTTAATCATACAGGGAGGCCAATAACTAAAAAAAAGAAGTAAACAATGATCTGATACGGTTTCATCATTATAGAAACACATTTTTTAGAACAGAAATGCAAAAATCACACTGGACTTACGGTCAGTATATTTTCAGAACCACACCCAGGTTTAAAGCTTAAAATTTACATGTTCATTCATTTCCGTATTCGAACGAATATTTCAAGGAAATTTCTCAAAACAACTCGTAATAAATACGGTGATAATAGATTTTCTTACATTTTCAATCATCCAGCAGTTAAATTTTTTATCTATCTATTGTAAAAGATGATTAAATAAGTACAATATCCTGTGGCTGTCATAGGCTCACGGTTAGAGACGTGGCTTTGGGACAGAAAGGTTGTTGGTTCGATTCCCGAGCCAGCAGGAAAAATGTGTGACAGTGGGGCGGGAATGGTGAGCCCCTCCACTTTTCCTTCCTTATACATTCATGGTTGAAGTGCCCTTGAGCAAGGCACCCAGCCCCAACTGCTCTCCAGAAACCCACTGTGTGGCAGCCCACCGCTCTATGTGTGTATGTCACTGTTTACGTGTGAGTGTGTGTATGTTCAATTTGGACGAGTTAAAAGCAAAGCCAAGCATTTTCCTTGTGACAGTCATACATTTATTCATTTTCTGAACTGTTTAATCCTAATAAGGGTCGCAAGGATGCTGGCGCCCATCTCAGCTGACTCCAGGCCAGGGTGGGGTACAAGCTGGATAGCTCGCCAGGCCATTGCAGGGCCAACACTCACACAACCATTCATACTCACACTCACACCTCAGAGAGATTCGGAACAGCCAATTTACCTACGAGCATGTTTTTGGACTGGGAGGAAACCAGAGTACCTGGAGGAAACCCAGACAAGTACGGGGAGAAACTCCACATGGAAATGCCCAAGCTGGGAATCAAACCAATGACCATCTTGCTGTGAGGCGGACGTACTAACTACGCCATCGCGCTAGCCTTAATGCAGTATAGCAAAATAATATTGATAATATGTTCTTATTACAGTGATTGGACATAGTGTGCAGGATCACACTTGTTCATACAACTGGATTTTGGTGGAGAAATAAAGCTTGAGTTCAGAACAGACTGAGAGTTCAGAAAACCAGTTTACTGAAAAAAATGAAGAGGACAAAAAAGTCCCAGAAATGTATAGATACAACTCAATCATATAAAGGATGCTTGGCATTTAAAAAAATGTTTTGGGGAAAAAAGGTAACAAGATCAATTAAAAAGTGCAAACCTCTACCAAGCTTAGCAAACCCCATTTGAAACAAAATGGCAAAAATTCTGGCGATCATCCCAAAATTTTGTCCAAATTGAACTTGTGGTAGAAATTTCATGAAAGAAAGAAAGAAATTGAAAAAAAAAAAAAACTATTAAAAAAAGAAAGAAATAATATTAAAATTTTAATTAAAATAGCACCCCCTGCTGGGCCTGCTCGAACATGACACCTACAAAAAAAGTCCTGTTTCATACTACTAAAGAATTCTTTCACAACATTCCTGAATCCAAGGCTCCCGACTGGCGTATCAGCAAGGTGCGTTACTATCAACCCAGAGATCGGCAATAGAAATCTGGGTTAATGCCACAGCCGTCCTCGACCGGGAGTCTATGGGAACTAATTGGCCGAGCTGTGACGCGAGGAAGGGACAGCACACGCTCACTTCCCTGTCACTCACAGCGATCGCCAGCGAATCATGGATGTCTTGTGAGCTCATTCATACGAGGAGTGGGAGAAATAGTGCTTTCCCTCCAAGTGTGTTAGACCGTCCCCAAATACGCATGCACAGCAGTTTGAAAAGGGGCGGGAGGCTTGCATCGCATGTCGGGGGGAGGCAATGCTTTCCCTCCCTGGTCGCGAGTGGTCATGTGATAGTGAAGGCAGTACCTGACGGGTGGGAATTGGAAACTAAATTCGGGATAAAAATGGAGAAGAAGAAAGACTACAAAAAAACAAAAATTTCAGGATTGCAAATGTTATCAGGTTCATATCTAAAATCTAATGAAGTCTATTCTAGCCAATGTCCGACCTTTGGTAGTAATTCCATTCAAATCTGCACATAACCTTTTTCATCCTGCAAACAAACACACACCAAACCTGGGATTCAAAACATAAGCTTAAAAAAACAGGATAAAAAGACCCAGAAAATATATTTATACATCAGAAACCCGGTGTCGGGTTTACCCCCCATGGACTTTACACCCAGCACCATCGAATATGACGGTGAGCTGCGACAATCCAATTACTTGGATCATATTTTGGCGGTAAGAGAAGCCTTCTTTCTCATCACTCCACCGCCTTGATGCTCAGTGTTTGATGCTTGTCACCACTCAGTCAGCTCGATGATGAAAGGCAGTTGGGGGTGGAGAAGGCTGTCAGTTTTTTTTTTTTCTCCAAGGAGTGTTAATTTGTGTCAAAAGTCTCAGGAGGGCATCTACGGGTGAGGACGAGTACGAAGTGGCTTCCGCTATGCAGCGATGTGTTTAGCGGTGGCAACGTGAATCATGTAGACTCGACTTCATACCCCCCACCGCTTGCTGCTGCTCCTTAGATCCTGTCGAAATGAATCTCGAGAGATGGCTGAGCACTTCAATGCTGAAGATATTTGGGATTTTACTGTAAGGAACCAATCCAAGTGAATAAAAAATACTATCCTTCACTTCACCTGCCATCTGCTGTTCGGTTACTTAGAAACTAAGCAACGCTGGACTGCTCGATGGGAGTTCACTCTCGACGTTCACTTTGAATCAACAGTCTTCGATACAACCAGTGTGTTCACCTACCAATCATATCACACCGATGATCACAGACATGATTGTAGAACATCAATCATATTAAAGTTCAGTGAGTGGTAACGTACGAAGGATTTTATTGGTATGGGGTGTCACGGTGGCATCGTGGTCTGCATGTTTGCCTCCTGAGTTCAGGCATTTCTACATTAAGTTTGTTCTTGGTTTGTTTGCGTGGGTTTCCTTCAGGGTTTCCTTCGGGTACTCCAGTTATTCCTTTATGCGAACAAGCTGTTCCAAATTGACCCCAGATAAGTGAGTGAGTGCGAGTTTCAATGGTATTGTGTGGCCCTGTGATGGTCTTGAGAGCTGATCAGAGTGTGTCCCTCCTACGCCCAGTGTCAGCTGAGATAAGCTCC
>CM045740.1:39968224-39970724 GCA_024760905.1 Plotosus lineatus | reverse complement strand
AGTCCAAAAACATGCACGGTCGGTTCATTGGCTGTTCCAAATCAGTGGTGTGAATGGTTGTGTGAGTGTTGGCCCACCAATGTCTTGGTGAGCTGTCCAGAGTGTACCCCACTCTCACCCAGATTTGGCTGAGATGGGCGTCAGCCTCCTAGCTACCCTAATTAGGGTACCTAATCTGAACCTCCTGATTTGGATCACAAAGAGGCTGGTGCCCATCTCCAGCAGGCTAACTGGTTGTTTCAATCAGCTCCAAGAGTGAATGTGAGTGGGAATGGTTGGTTGTGTAACTGTTGACCTGCAATGGCCTGGAAAGCTGTTCAGGGTGTACCTCACCTTTTGCGCAGAGTTGTCTGAGATGGGCGCCAGCCTCCTCATGACCTGAATTAGGATTAAGCGGCTTTGAAAATAAATAAATGAACGAATGAATGAAGTGGCGGTGGTTAGCATGACCGCCTCACAGAAGCAATGGTTTCCTCAGACAGTCTGAAGACATGAATATTTGTCAAATTGGAGATTGACTCCAGCCTCCCTGTGACTCTAGTATGAGTAAGAGATAAAGGGTGCTGGATCACTGATCCAAAGGTTGGGGGTTCAAGCTCCACTGTCCACGGGTTGTCACTGTCCCCCCAGTGCACTAACTGGGTTATCAAAGGCCAGCCATGTCTCTCACTGTCTGTGGTGAGAGGGTCATGTAAAAGAACCATTGCTGACTTTCAACAAGAGGAGCTGGATAACCGTCTGCGTGTTTCCGCCCTGTGATGGCCTGGCGAGCCGTCCAGGGTGTACTCTGCCCTCACGATCCTAATTCGGATTAAGCGGTTGTAGAAAGTGAAGTTATTTTTCCGGCACTTCACAGAAATCTATTATTAATACGCCCTTATACATCAGGACTAATTGTTAAAGGGGTCCGGCTCACCCTTTCCCATAATACAGTTTGTCATCTGTGTTACGAAATCATGTGATTGCGACCTGTTAGCTTCACAAATTCACTGAAAGCGATCTCTCGAAATCCATCTCAAACTTTTTCTCTGTCGACGTAGAAGCACGTCAGGTTCGCGGCAGGTTCAAGCGGAATTATAAATAATTACAAAACACAGCGATCCCTCGCTATTTCCTGCTTCACTCTGCGGCTTCAATGCGTCACGGGTTTTTCCAAAATATTCTTCGAAAAATACAAAAAAAATGGAAATTAAGGCAGAATAGGGTGAAATGTTAAGGAAAATGCTGCAAAACAAGGCCGATTATGCAAAAAAAAAAAAAAAAAAAAAAAAAACCCAAACAAACAAAAGCAAAAAACAACCCTAAACCCCCCAGCAAAACTACTTACATTTTTATGTGGGCGGGGCGATTCCCAATGTATCATCAAATTACATATTAATATTCTGGATTTATGGCTCGTGATGGTGCCATATTGTTATGGATTGTTTCTGGAATATTGTTTGGATTGAAAGTGGTGAAGCGCCCCTTTAATAAGTCATCGCTGACATCAGAAGAGCAACAGGGGAAGAGGAGAGGGTCTCACCCCACCCCTCCCCCACTGCACCCGCCCCCTCTGTCAATCACTTAAGGATGAAAATATAGTTATATGAAGATGTGATGCTCGTTCATGTTAACGTTGTCGTTCGGAAGAGCTTTTATTTGATGAAATGTCGTACAGGACAGAATAACGATTTCTACTGGAAAAGGATTTAAGGATATGAAATCACCGGCATGAGGGGAAAAAACATCTGTGCAGTGGAAAGCATGAGAATTTCATGAGAATTTCAGGGAAGATGGATTTCATTGAATATGATATGCCCGACCAGGCCGCGCGCACTAAGTACCTACTTAATTAAATATTTAAACTCGATTCACTCATTTATTTGAGTTACTGGCTTTTTTATTCTTCAGGTGAGCAATAAATAATATTGCAACAGTAATATCAGCAGCAGTTTTTGAATGTTTCTCAAAATGGAACGATTTAAGAAGTAAAATGAACGAGTTGCACGTGTTTAATGTGAAATGGTACCTGAGTGAACACGTGAGTGGCCCACGCGATGATAAAACGTGAGCTTGAGCGGTTTCATTGTTCATGACATGGTGGCTGCAGCTTCAGAATCTCATTCATAATTTTCAACAACAATCTCACTTTTAGGCGACAAATAATGAAAAAAAATGATAGAACGAACTTTATGAAATTTTCCCTTTACAAACGTGAAAACCATTTATTTATTTATTTTGTTCATTTGTTTGTTTGTTTGTTTATGTATGAAATACTTTGTTCAGTTTTTACTTTTGTTTTTAATTTGTAAAACTGGTGTCGTGTGACTGTTCGCCCTGCGATGGCCTGGCCAGCCGTCCAGGGTGTACCCCGCCCTCGCCCAGAGTTGGCTAAGATGAATGAATGAAGTCATTTACTGGTGTCTGTTGATGCAGTTAATTATTTATTTATTTACTTTAAAACTATATTTTAAATTTTTCTTTGTTATTACTTGGTTTGTTTATAGGGATCCCTCACTTT
>CM045740.1:39853224-39963224 GCA_024760905.1 Plotosus lineatus | reverse complement strand
CCGTGTATTTAGCGTAAAGATCAGGTGTAAACAAAGCAAGAGTCTAAGTCAGCCTTTAAAACCATCATGGGGATGGGGGTCTGGTATCAGTTCTCCATCAGAAAGAAAGTTGGGGAAGTATGTCTCAAGATTGGAAAAAAATACATACACACACACACACACACACACACACACACATATACATATATATATATATATATATATATATATATATATATATATATATATATATATATATATATATATATATATATATACACATACATACAGGGATCCCTCACTTTCCCTCACCGAAATCCGCGAAGTAGGATCACCCCCACAACTCCCTGACTGACGTATACTTACATGTATATGTGTATATAACATCAATAAATACATATTCGAGCTATAAATGCTTATAATAACAATTAATCATTAAAAAATAATGCATAAGATGTAAATAAAATATAAATACACACACATACAGACACGCGCGTGTGCACACACTCACATGTGTACCTCACAACAATGTAAGTTGTTTTGATGGGAGGTTTTGGGTTGTTTTTTTGTTTTGTGCTTGTTTAAGGTTGTTTTTTTTTTTTTTGCATAATTGGCCTTGTTTTTGTGGCATTTTCCTTCACATTTTCCCCTATTCTTCCTTAATTTCTTTATTATTTAATTCAATTAACATTTAAAAAAAGCTGCATGGATTGAAGCGCGAAGTAGTGAGGGATCCCTGTGTGTGTGTGTGTGTGTGTGTGTGTGTGTGTGTGTGTGTGTGTGTGTGTGTGTGTATATATAAATATATATTCATAAATATAGATTATATATATAAAATATATAAATAAATATATATTCATAAATATAGATTATATATATATATATATGCCGTGAAGGTGGGGTTCACCCTCAACAACTTTCCAGACACACACCTACGGTGCAATTTGGACAAGCCACTGGATCTAATCTCTGGAAACTGAAGTACCCGGAGGAAACCATGGGGAGAACATGCAAACTCCATACAGAAATGCCTGAACCTTGAACTTGAACCCTAGGAGCTTCGAGCTGTGAGGCGGACATGCTGAGCACAATGCTGCTCTACTGCAGTCCTGTCCTGCATCCTGCATGTTTTTTTTTTGTTGTTTTGTTTTGGGGTTTTTTGGGGTTTTTTGGGGGGGGGGGGTATACAGTCACGTTCAAAATAATATAAATCAGACATCACTAACCTGAATGACTCAGTGCTTTTGGTAGAAATGATATTTCTACAGAGTAAATAATTGACTAGCAGGTGAAGTAGAGTAACAGAACCAACAGTTCTGACCCGTATGCTGCTGATTCTGTGTAATTGAATCTCAAACTGAAAGTGGTGTGTTCAAAATAATCAGTGTGGAGTTCAATTACTGACGTCATTCATTCTTTAAAATACAGGAGCCAATCATTGTCCTTATTTAAGGAAAGAAGGCAGCGAATGTTGTGCCTGCTGGTTATAAGCATTTCTTTCTGAAATTCTGAAGAAAATGGGTCGTTCCAGACATTATTCAGAAGAACAGCGGACCTTGATTAAAAAGGTCCAAAACGGCAAGGACTCGGCCACATCAGCTCCAGGAAGATGAAAGAAGGTCTAAAGATTTAGCTCAGTTGGTAGAGCGTCCGCTTTATCCTCTGGAAGGTCGGAGTTCGAATCAGGCCGTGTCATACCATAAGACGTTAAAATTTCAGCCAGTGCTGAAAAAAAAAAGACGTGAAGCGGTTACAATTCACCAAAGAGAAACGGAGCAACATTCTGTGGCCTGATCAAGGTAAGATTGTTCCATTTGGGTTTAGTAGCGCCTAGACAAGCCCCAAACACTGAACTCAAGCCACAGTGCGCTGTAAGGACATTGAAGCCTGGTAGCGCCATCCATCCATCATGATGTGGGGATGGTTCTCATATTACAATGTCAGGCCTATATATCACATCCCACAGATCCTGGATCAGTTTGAATCCATCAGAACGCTTGAAGAGATTGTGCTGCCTTATGCTGAAGAGGAAATGCCCTTGAAATGGGTTTCAACAGGACAACGACCCGAAAGACACCAGTAAACGAGCAACATCTCAGTTCCATACCAACAAGATTAAGGTCATGGAGCTTCATCCAATAGAAAATTGTAGTGTGACATCAAAAATTCAGCTTCTGAGATGAAATCCAGAAGATCTGTGGAATGTGCTCGGATCATCCTGGGCCGGAAAACCTGCTCACAGGTGCCACATTTGTTCATTATCCTTTTGTACATATATCATTGATGCTCAATGAAAACAAAAATCGAGACAATCGGGTTGAATATTTATCAGGTGGTGATGAATATGTGAAGAGATTAACTTATTTTTCTAATGTAAAACATCTGGAGTTGTCAGGCAGTTTCACTTTAATGCCCTAAACATCTGGGCCAACGCACAGGTAAGATGTCAGCCAAGTTGAGCAGGTCCAAGCTGTGTACTCATAATGATTTTTACAGAATGGAGCACTACAGGAGCAGTACGTTATGTATGGCGGTCGGTACATCAGCCACATACTGACCATTCAGATGCAGATTTTATTTAATGTGGCTAAAATAGCCAACGTGGAGGCGTTTTCGCACTTGAATTCAGATTTATATAAATTGCCGAGGAAAATGCAGCCGCAGCGAGTAGGGATGCGAACCCACAGAACCGGCGGCCATTAACTTGTTATATACGGAGAGTTCATTGAAGCTGAAAAATTGGTGATAAAATAAGTCAATTCACACGTCTGTGAATAATGGATTTACACCAGCGGATCCATTGTCTCTTTACAGCACAGTGGGTTGCGAGACGGTCCATAGTGGCGGTATAATGTTCTTTACAGAGGGGCCTTCTCCGTTTACGCCTGCCAAGGGTTGTAAGTAATATTTCTTTATGCCGGTTTAGCTTTGACGGTCTCCATCTTTGAACGCTAATACAATTTGCCTGAAAACATGAATGCCCCCCTTGCCATTAAGGTCCCCTATCAGTCATTGAACGAAGGAAGTTATTTAGCAGAAGGAGAGTGGTGCAGCTGTTACTTAAGCCGGGGACATGATGGAGTCCAAATGACAGCCTTGATGGGAAGAAAAGCTCAGGACGCAATTGGATTAGTGAAAACAAATGAATTTCCGCCTCGGCTCACTGTTTGCTGTCACAAAGTGAGTTGGGATGAAAATGGAGTCGCGCAACACGACCCAGGGTCACTGACCTCCGACTGATGCTTTAAAGACGAGCGAGAATAGAGAAAGCTGTTATTTGTCACGCGACCCAAGTCATATTCAATTTGCGAAGAGCATCAAAGTGACACTGTCATTTATTATCGTGACACTTCTCAGATGTGAGAGCGCTGATGACAAGCCGAGATTAGAAGGAGAAAAAAAAAAAAAAAAAACAACAACAACAACCCACGGCCACAAATTTGAAGTTGTATTGCCTTTATAAACACACACACACACACACACACACACACATAGGCCTGTTGGTGTCTTTTTCTGTTGTTTATTTGTTTGCTTGTTTGTTTGTGTGTGCTACAAAATCTGGGGATGTCCGTTTAAGAATGCTGCCAGATATGTATTTTGAGAACGATGTTATTCTGCCAGTTGTTTTAGTTGATATCTGGTGACAGCAAATCTCGAGCAGATTGCAAATGAGTCGCTTTAGGGTCATTAAAAAAAAAAAAGCAAAACTGCTTCATACATGGGCAGTGGTGGCTGGTGGTAAAGGTGCTGGATCACTGATCTTAAGGTTGGGAGTTCAAGACCCACTCTCAATGGTTGTCATTGTCTCCCCTCAGTGCAGCTAACTGGCCTATCAAAGGCCGGCCATGTCTCTTCCTGTATATGGTGGGAGGGTCATGTAGAAGAACCATTGCTGACTTTCGTCAGAAGGAGCCGCACAGCCGTCAGCATGTTTCTGCACTGAGATAAGCTGTCCAGGGTGTACTCTGCCCTCACCCGGAGTCGGCTGGGATGGACGCCAGCCTCCCTGCAACCCTAATTAGGATTAAGTGGTCACAAAAAAAAAAAACGAATGAATGAATGAATGAATGAATGTTTCACACATATGTGGTATATATAAAATAAATAAATAATAAAAAAAAAAACCTTGAAACCCGCTTCATATGGTGAAGTGTTTACGTCTGAAAACAATGTATGCCACGTTTCATGTAACAGTAATAGAGCACGCTAAAGGAGTAGTTGATAACCCAAGTTTGTTCTGGATCTAATTGGACTGGCAAGACCAGGTTGGAAGGCTGTAGTGTTCTGAACTGGACTGACCCTTGTACCAAAAAATAATAATAATAAAAATAAAAATAAAAGACTTAAACCAGAGATATAAACTCAGGGATATAATCTCACCGGTTTTAGGTCTTATTTTAAATGGTATGCAATGTGGTATCCAGTTGGTACTGTAAACGTGTATAACTGGGCTAAAAATTGCTGGTATTTATTTTTCTGACTCAGGATTGGAATCATCTCCAGCTCAACTACCAACTTTCAGGATACTGCAGCAATCAATCTTTAAATCCATTACAGTTCTGGGACAGAACAGTACAAAAAGTGGAAAAGTTCAGTGGGGTGAAAATTTATGCAAGGCGCTGTATATAGGGTATAATGGTCCAAACTGCTGTTTCTTTCTCCAAATAGGGCTCGGGAGAATTATGCGACTCATGAGGCTCTCAAGCATTTGAACAGAAGTATTGAGAAATTCATTCAGTTCAGTAGTTCTTAGCAAGCTACGCTAATGATATACTACAATAACAGTTAAAGGTGCCCACTCACTATACAAGAGCACATGTGAGGGCTTTTTCCTGAATTCAAACGGTTTCCAGTGAAGCAAACCTATGGAATGCTTGAATGTTCTTCAGTGGCGAGATCAGTCCTTGAATTGTTTGCCACCCACAATATGATGTAAATTAGATGAGGTATCGTCTCATATTCCAGTTTGCAAACATTACTCCTACCTAAGTCTCTGCAGACTGCCCTTCCAGACCTTGAAACTCTGACTGTTTGAATATAATTGACATAAAAAAAAATAAAAAAAAAGGAGTCAATTCGGCGCTGGAGTATCCTTGATTCTTAAGTGTGAATATAGAATCGTGTTCACACCCCTGGCCTGGTTTTAAATCAAAACGCAAATGAAATGCATCTCTCAAGCAGAAAAAGACACTTTCACCTCAGCACTTCTCAAGTAGGTTGTCAAATTTCCCAGAGTAAGCTGTTCATTCTTTAAACGAGCCAGAGGTATGCAAGTGTCTCTTTAGCCGCCATGTGGCCTGAAATTGGAAAAGGCTCCATTAAGGAGCGCCAGGAATCTCAGAGGGATTGCATTGATTTCTCAAATAAATAAATATATGGTTTGGTTTTTTTTGTTTGTTTGTTTTTTTAAGAATTGAGAGCCGCCCTCCCATCACAGCTCTGAAACTCTATCCACTTTGGCCACAGCAATTAGTGCCACAGCTCTGGGTCTGCAGCTCCCACTGCATTTATGTACTTTCACTGTATGATTTAAAAGCCACCATGATGCCTCAGCTTCATTTAATTATATTTCCGAAACGTCAGACAAGGCAAGTCCGGAGCCAAATGCATCACGGTGTTCATAAGCATCTACTGCGATGGACAGGTTTGCAGAGGGACACTTGGCTCAAAACACCGGCTCTCAAATTATTCAGCCTCTGCACTCTGCATAGTGCGGCATATTTTGATTGGTGGTGCAGCATTTAATACCTTTGCTATCTGATGACCATCCGACAAGCCACAAAAACTTGCTTGCAATGTAAACCTGCCGTGTGCTAGATAAGCACGATTTCCCGAAATGCATTTGAGCTTAATCTCCGCACAATTGACTTGATGCGTGTTCGAGACGCGCGGGAACGTATCCACGTTTCCGGCCGACTCTTATCAAGCAGCTATAGAAGGATCTAACAGTTCCTGTGCTTGTATACCAGGTGCACGGGACGTGCCCCAGGTCTTGCCAGCAAATAGCGTAGGAGTCGGGCGTATAGCTCGCAGCACCCCCACCCCACCCCCCCACCCCATTGAGAGCATGACCATCAGAAGGATCCAGAAGGTGGGGAAGTTTCCAAGTAAAATTGCCTTCACACAAACGTGCCAGATGATACAAATATCAAATTGGCATTGCATTGCTTGAGTGGCGTCTCGTGCTGGACCATCAAGAGAAGGAAGCTAACACAAAGAAATTAGGCTTCATCTCTGTATAGTAGAGGCGTGCAGTGGGGCTTAGTGTTCACACACTAATTTAATTATGCTGTGGACTTTGCAGCCAATTATCCTCTCTTGAGGTCCTTAGAGGGGACACCACGCAGCTGCTTCTCATGCAAAAGAATCCGCAGACCGCTTCAAAAGTTGGTTTCAAGATGGAGGCCTGTTGGGTTTGTCACCAACCATCAAAACGATCAGTCTTATGATGGAATACATTTTGCTCAATGACAACTCTGTGCTGGCCAGTTATATGAATTTCAACAGCAACAACAACAGACTGCAAACACTCCACATCTGTACAGCTTTTCATTCAACAAAACAAATGTAAATCTTTGAGGATCAGGAAAGTGAAAACTGTATTCATTCATTCATTCATTTTCTGAACCGCTTAATCCTAATTAGGGTCTCGGGGAGGCTGGCGCCCATCTCGGAAGACTCTGGGCGAGAGCAGAGTACACCCTGGACGGCTCACCAGGCCATCGTAGGGCAGAAACACGCTGACGGTGATGCAGCTACTCGTGACCAAAGTCAGCAATGGTTCTTTTATATGAACCTCCCAGCATAGACAGTGAGAGACATGGCCGGCCTTTAATAACCCAGTTAGCTGCACTGGAGGGACAGTGATAAGCCATTGAGAGTGGGACTTGAACCCCCAACCTTGGAGTCAGTGATCCAGCACTTTTACCACCAGGCCACCACTGCTGAAAACTTTATTCAGTACTGGTATTCAGGTTCATGCTCAGGTAAGGTAGGTAAAGTCCTTTGGGCTTTTTACACCCGAGCCTCCGGACTCATCAGGCCAGTGCTTATCCCCGGTTTCCGTAGCGTGAAGCGACCAGGAGTGCAACTGCTCCAGGAAGGGACGCTAGTCCATCGCAGGTTACTTTCCCAGTATATTGTTACTGGTACCCATTTATACTGCTGGGTGAACAGAGGCACACTTGTGGTTAAGACTTTTCCCAAGAGTCTTAGCATAGTGGGGGTCTTCGTGGGATTTGAACACACACCCTCCCGATCATGAGCCCAGCACACTAACTACGACACCACCAGCCCCTCGAGGTTCATGCTCACTTATGTGTAATAGTAGTTGGGCAGTGGTGGCTCAGTGATGAAAGCTCCGGTTTCCTGGTCATGGGGTTTAATCCCCAGTCCAAACATGCCGCCACACTGTTTGGCCCTTGAGTAAACCCTTAGCGCAGTTGCTTAGATGTATAAAGATGATAAAAATGTGAGTCTCTCTGGAGAAGAGCATCCACTACGTTCATGTAAAAGTACGAGAATTCATCAAAATAATATGATTCCAACATCTGATACACGTCGGCAGTAAGATGTGGCTTTTTTCCCATTGTAGCACAATTAGTCCAAGCACAGGAAATGATGGCAATTTGATCTCATTTCACAACTAACAATTGACCGTCCTTGCTAGCTATGGCGGTATAGAAGTTAGCATGTCCACCTCACACCAGGAAAGTCCTGAAGTTCTAGGCATGCTGAGGGTGTTTCTGTGTGGCATTCTGATGTGCTCCGTGTGCTTGCATGGGTTTCCTCTGGCTACTCCGTTTAGAACCTGGCCGAGTCTAAAAATTTAGCACCACTTACCAGTGAGCTGCATCGAAATGTTTTGTTGCTATTGTTTTTTTTTTTTTAAATCGCACTTGGATTTGGTGTGACTAGATTGAGATGGTTTGGACATGTACAGAGGAGGGATAGTGAGTATATTGGTAATAGGATGCTGAGGCTGGAACTACCAGGCAAAAGGCCTAGAGCAGGGGTGCTCAATCCTGCTCCTGGAGATCTACCTTCCAGAAGACATTCGCTCCAACCCTAATCACGCCCACCTAACCATCCAATCACCTCATGAAGATCTGACTGGGTGTTACATGTCACATGGGCCACATTAGGGTTGGAAATGAAGTCATCTGGAAGGTAGATCTCCAGGAGCAGGATTGAACACCCCTGGCCTAGAGGAAGACCAAAGAGACGATTCATGGATGTGGTGAAGGAGGACATGAAGGTCGTTGGTGTAAGAGAAGAAGATGCAAAGGATAGGGTGAGATGGAGGCAGATGATTCGCTGTGGCGCCCCCTGAAGGGAAAAGCCGAATGGAAAAGAAGAAGAAGAAGAAGAAGACTTGGATTTGTTGTGAAATTGAAAATAACATTAAAAAAAATAATAAAAAAAACTTTGAAAATTTTATAATTCATATTATATCAGAGCTAGTTGATCTTTATGGCAACTGGTTGCTTTTTGGGAGTTTTTCACCAGTTTCTTGAAAACAGACTGCTGGTTTTTACTCGTGGCCTCTTCCCGCTCATAGTGCGCTGCTCGATGAGTAGTTAGCATGGTAGCTTGCGTGACATGCTAGCAGCGCAGTGACGGTAAGGAGGTGATTTACCCCCGAAAACATAACAGAAAAGAGAAAGGAAAGATGATTTTCACAGTCGGAGGGATGAAGAGTTCTTTTTTTCCCACTGTGAAAGATTCCTATGTGTATCGCATTTGCGGGGTGTGGGGGGTGGGGGAACAAACAGGCATAATGTTGAGCGGCATTTCAAAACGTGTCATGCAAGCTACCATGCTAACGTTAGACCGGTTGCTCTGAGGTGTGAAGGTAAATGCAAATGGTTGTGCATGTGCGCATGTACTGGACCTCCAAGTGGAAAACTGTTCAGGGTGTACCCTGCCTTCTCTCAATTGACTGAGATAAGCTTCATCCTCCCTGTGTCCACAGTACAAGAAAGCAGTTTGGCAAAACAATGGATTATCTACAATGGTTATTGATGCCTCCCGAATTATAACCACTTTGGCTTTAGAATAACGTGGCCCAGCAGCTGGTACTTTGACTATTCATGGCCAGAAAGCAGAAGTGCGCTTGTTTTATTCTTCTCAGCAGCACCACCAGGGTCGACATGGGGCAGCGCTCAAGATTCCCTTGAGGATAAGAGAACAAGGTTGATTTTCTTGAATACTATTGCTCAGAAGCTACTGCAAGGTCATCCTTTGTTTTGCTAAGTATGACCATCGCGCATCTCTTCGGTAACTCAGGAACCTCTCTTAACCCTCTGTGCAGCAATTATAAATGAACTATGATCGGATCCTCTGCACCCCAGAGCTTATAAGGTTTCAAAAAATCTCGGGCCAACCCGCGACTTTCCAGTCCAGGCGATATGCAGTAGTCAGCTTGACTGAAATTAGACACTCTTATGGGACTAGAGAATGGAGATTTCCAAGGATTTGGTCAAGGCTGCTGAATTAAACATGAAGCCAAAACTTTGTCCTCAAAAATGTTCTCCTTCTCTTGCTCAAATTGGATTTGGTTTTATTTGGTGTATGTTTGCAAGAAAAGTCCGACGTTGTCTTTAGACATCTGTAAGTTATCCGTTGCCCGTGATGGCGTTACAGAATCTCAGTTTTGCGGATTACTGGTGAGACGACTAGCAGCCGGGCAGTCCGCCTACCTAACACACACATCATGAGGAGCCATTACAGAACGCTGAAGTCTTTCTCCCCCATTAAACTCCTCTAATTCCCGCTGCTCTGAAATTGCAACTGTCAATCGCCTCGAGGGAGCCGCGGCCGTCTGTAGATCACAGTGTTGTCCTTCCGTCTGCTGTTCTCCAAGTTTTTTCGAAAAACTATTTCAGAACTGGTTGGCGGTAGGCAACGAACTACGTCCTGATCGCCCAGATGTTTCCCAATCCCCAAATATAGAGACTTTGATTCTGTCAACGGAGAACGAAGTAAATGTGGGGAGGATTTCCAGCAAACTGGATAAACCTCTTCGAGAAAAGCTGTAACCTTGAAGTCAGAAAAAGTAAATGGGTTCACTGGTATCTCTATTTTCATTTGTGTGTGTGTAGGGGGGAGGGTGGTTTAGTGTGTGTGTGTGTGTGTGTGTGTGTGTGTTGGGGGGGTTAGTATACGCTGCAACTTGCCTCGGCTGGAAAGCTGAGGTCAGCAGTTACAGAAAAGAGAAATGAAAGAAGACTTCTGGTGCTTTGTTGAGTCTGCGAGTTCCACAAAATGCTTTTCCAGTACACTGAGTAGCTTTTACAAAGCATGAAAATACTGATAGAAACAGCATATTATAAAAGAATCAATCAACCCTGATGGCAGTCAGAAACTCGAGATTGACTGCCATAACTTTCCCAATGCACAAAAGAAAAATCAAAATATGCACCGATGCTATTTTACGATAAAATTTCAAAGACGCACAGATGATGTCAGGGATATAAACTAACTGTGAACGACTCGTCTTCTAGGAAAAGAATGAATTAGGAGCAAAACTCTGACAAGAAACACACGACCAGACCAGCAGATGCTCAGGAGGAGCGTAGTGGAGGCTGTTTTATTACCCTGCCTTTCCTCCCTCCTTCTTCCTCCGCCGTCAGGTCACCAGGGAGGGGGACGTGGTGTATGTAGAGTACCATATCATTCGGCAGGTGCTGTTGTCTGACATCACGCTCTGCCTCATTGTCCTCCCCTGCTAATCCCCCTTTTGAGAGCGATTAGCAATACTCTGGTATCTGTGCTCAGGGGAACTGTACGAATGAAGAATGAGCGGACAAAGGACAACGGCCTGCTGCTAGTCACGGCGTTTAATTTTATTTTGCCACACATGCCGGACGGACGGAAAGGGGCCCAAAGCAGCTGGGTTTCACGCTCTAATGTGCCTCTAACAAATAATCTGATTTGGGAGGTCGTCCGTCTGAATGCTGCGTATTGTTCAGTCCTGAGTTCTGACAGTTCATACATATTTGGGTGAAGAGCAGGAAATCAAGTTTTACCTGAACTGATTTTTGAATTAATCAACAGGATCAGGTGAAATGGTTAACCCACTTCCCAACTGGATTTTTTTATTTATTATTATTTTTTTAAACATGCGCCTCCTACTATAAAATGTTGCTAAATATGAACCGGCTGGCAAGATGCAAACCTGGGGATTCCTGCCGTCTCTATATATTTGCATCTGGCAGTAAATAACATGTTTCTCGGAGTATTGATTCCTGAAAAGATTCGAACACAACACAAACAAAGCTCTCACTAATATATTTATGCCATCTGTCTTGTGCTGATAAAGTGTGAATTGTTTTCATCTGGTGCTTTTGTTTTCCGTTTATCAGCTACTTTATGGATTATGTCGTTTCAATCACGACTGATTTAGACCATTTCGCTTGTGTGTGACAATGACTGATGCCAGCAACAAGGATTTTTCAATATAATACAACGCACACAGCAGATCGTTTGATCACAGTCTGTGGTTTTCATTTATTTCCATAAAACGTAGTGTGATAGTGTAATGAGACACTTGGAACTCATTTTGCCCGTTTCATCTTTTGGTGTGATTTGTTCGGTCTAGACAGCTAGGTGTTACCCAGTGATACCATCTTGAATGGTTCTATGGCCCCAGAAATCAGATTAAATTGGAGACTGTTGCCTGAATTATTATTATTATTATTATTATTATTATTATTATTATTATTCATTTGAATTCATTTGTATTTTAAACATGTTACTCATTATCTATTCCAAGTAATATATTTATATTTGGGGTATATTGGTCAGGATGTTGGTCAGCTGGGAGTTAATCTGATTTTACGGAGCTGTGATTGATTTCTTGTCAGAATTTGTAAATGTTTATTAAGGATTTTTATGTTTATAAAAAATATATTCGTCACTGTCCCCACCATCATCACTGCTCATCATGTCCTGCTGATTATTTTGCTTTTGATATACAGTGATACCTCACCTTATGAAATTAATCTATTCCAGAAGTGGTTTCGTAACCTGTTTTTTTTGTAAGTTGAACCGCATTTTACATGTAAAAGGCCTGATTCATTCCAAGGCTCCCAATACTACCCCCCTAAACCCTTTAAAAATGTTAAAAGTGTACCTTTTAAGACCTTCTTCTGCTTCAATATCGTACCGATGGTAGACGGCTTTGGCCATATTCCTTTGCGATATCACTCAACCGCATGCCACAAGCCCACTTCTTCTTTTCACTCGCACGGGAATCACTTGATGAATGACGAAAAAATAAAGTTGCAATGAGCACACTCAAAAAACTCACAAAACAACACTAACTGTCCTTTACGCGTGTTAGAACTCCGTGTCGAACAGTGGGTCGAAGGCACACGAAAAGCATCATGGGTATTATGGAGATACAGCTCCCTCCTAGCCAATGGGAGGCCAGTGGGGCGGGGTGTTGGGAGATAGCCAATGGGAGAGCAACTCGCACATTGTTTGAATTTTTGAGATGGCGCTTTTCGTAACGTGAATTTTTTTTCGTATCCAGAGACAGAAATTTTAGGTAAATGCATTTCGTAACTTGGATTTTTCATTTGTTGGGTCTTTCGTAAGGTGAGGTACCACTGTACTGTATTAATCCTGCAAGGGAATTATTGCCTCTGCATTTATCCCATTCAAATTGAGCTCACACACATATAAATTTACGGTGCATTTACAGGATTTGGTGGATGCTGTTATCCAGGGTGACTTACAATGATCTTTTTTATACAACTGAGCAATTGAGGGTTAAGGGTCTCGCTCAAGGGCCCAACAGCTCTGTCCTTCATAACAGTAACCCCTTGCCCTTGCCTCATCCACTATGCCACCACTGTCCCCACTCACTTGGAGCAATGGGCTGCCACACATATTGGGGGCACCCGGAGAGCAGTTGGGGTTATAAGTGCCTACATTTTTTCCCCGCTGGTTCGCAAATCAACCCGACGCCCTTTCAGATCCCAAAGTCATTTCCCTAACCATAAGGAGACGGCTGTTCCTATCAATAGCATCAATAGAAAGAGACCACCTTGAAATGCTTAATGGCATTTTTATTTCAAGATTCTGCAACCAAAGTAGTTTATTTGTTTTTTGTATCCTCAGAAAGGAAGTAGTCGAGAATATGGACTCTAAAGGTTGTTCAATGCATCATAGATAACTAATAAGAAGGCCTCCTCTTCCCTGTGGTCTATTTTGGTGTGCTGAAATTTATATGTAAAATAGTTAGAAACAGAATGTCCTGTAGGTTCCATTTTCAGGAAATATATGAATATGAATGACAGGGATGCGGTCTGTGTAAAGATGAGCTGTTTTCGGTCCTGTGGACATAGATTAATCTATGCTGGATTTGTTTTGTTTTCTTTTTTCTTTTTAGATACTGTATAGCCGAGGTAGAGGGGTTGAGAAATAGTGTAGAAAGGAAACAAAACGGAAAAAGAAATCCAATGAAAGAAGTGGAAAATGACTAAAAAAAAAGAATGATGAAAGTAAGGGTGAAAGAAGGGGGTACTAAGAGAAATGGAAGTCCTACCGGCATAGTGGTGTTGAACGATAGTCCCTGTGACGTGCCATCTCTTCGTCTAAAAAGCAGGAAAAATTGGTAAATGCAAGGATTTGAAATGGCTTTTTTCAGTGTGTGATGGCTAGACGACTGGGTCACAACATCTTCAAATTTGGGGGGGGGGTGATTATGGTATGTAGTGATTAGCTCTGACAGAAAAGTGCTCTGCTTCAACCTCAATACCACAGCGAACATTCAGAGGTCTCATTCAGTCCATGCCTCAAAAAGGTAAAAAAAAAAAAAAATAGAGAGAAAGAAATAAAAATTTACAAGTACAAAGTGCAAAGATACAGAGAGAAAAGAAGTCGGATAAAGGAAACGGGGGCAATAGCAACAAAAAATAGACAGAAATGAAAAATGAACAAAAAAGTGGCGTAGCAGGGTAAAAAAAAAAAATTATGAAGGACATCAGTATGAGGGTCAGAAGACTAGGATGGCTGCGTGGATTATGGTTGACTGGATCTGGAGATGGATGGATGGACAGACATGGACTGGTAAATGAATGAATGAATTATAAATGGACAATGGATGGGTGGATTATGTATGGATTTGAATAGATGGATGAGAGGTCTATGGATGGATTCTGTCCTTCTGGATGGAAAATACTATGGATGGATGGATGGATGGCTGGATGGATTATATATGGGTATTGGATGGAAGGATTAGGAATTGGTGGATGGATTATGGAAGATCTATAGATGGATTGATGGATGAATAGTTTCCTCATGCTGTCTGGATCATGGGCAGGTTATGTATGGATGATGGATGGAGTGGAATACGAACAAAACAGCAAGGATGAATTTAGAGGAGAGAGAGAGAGAGAGAGAGAGAGAGATGGAATGAGTCAGTATGATGATGGAACAGTGCATCTGCAGCAGAAGCTCGATGCAGCCAGATGGAGGTGTAGAATCAGGGTTTTCGGTCTCCTTCACTACTTAATGAAGCTCACTTTGGTTCTTCATGTTTCCTGAACGAGAATCCGGATCCCTGCCTTTCAGTAACCACACACAGCACCCTCCCGCTCCGGCAGGTGAGCATGGCATGCTGAGGAGCTCCGATTCCTCACTGTAACATCTCTCATACATTTATAGACAGCATGTCGAGAATTATATTTTAATAAAGCTGATTGGTTTGAAGCAAGCATTTGTATACACTCAAAAGAAAGAAATAAGGGGATGGTACAAAAAAAAGGAACAAAAATTATATGAGGGTGTGGAAATTGCTGACTTTCGACAAGAGTAGGCTGCAAAGCCGCTAGCAGGTTCATGCCCTGCAATGGCCTGGCGAGCTATCCAGAGTGCATTGTGTCCTCACCCAGAGTGAGCTGAGATAGGCACTAGCCTCCCCATGACCCTAATTAGGATTAATTGGTTCATACCATGAATTAATGGATGAATGAGAATGGCTACTGCTATGGTCATACCTTGCTGGGTGCGAATGGTGGCTGTCCAGTCTGAGGAAATTGGTCAGAAATATTGCCCAAGAAAATATGCCAATCAAGTACAATGTTCTTGACCCACAGAAATTCTAAGCACAACCAAATTTACCAGGAATGGAAACTAAGCCCTCCGAGGATCACAAGGTGGCTAAACAGGAGAGCTCTGCTGGTTGATCATCAAAAGGCAAAAAAAAACCAAATATATTTCATTCATTCATTTTCTAAGACAGTTCATCATAATCAGGGTCAAGGGAAGGCTGGCACCCATCTCGGCCGGTTGTGGGCAAGGATGTGGTACAGTAGGCACTTGTTATTCGCGGTGGTTTGGTTCCGGCCCCTCCCGCGAATCAAGATAATCCGCGAGTTCTGTACCCGGAAGTAGAACCCTATTAGTAGAACATATTACATGCGCGAATGATCAACCGGCAGTAAAATACTATGTATCTATTGCATGCGCTAAAATATGCTTCTTAAACACATTCTATAGACAGTCTTACTCATTAATACAGTATTAATATAGTAAGACATAGCAATGATTAAGAAAAACGTTTTCATTTTGTACTGTGATATTTATTAATTAAAATATATATATATATATATATATATATATATATATATATATATATATATATATATATATATGCTCTACGAAAAAGTATTGAGCACTCTATTACAGAAGAATCTACTCAGAAAATTATATATATATATATATATATATATATATATATATATATAGTGTGTGTATGTATGTATGTATATATAGTATATATATATTGTACAACACATTAATGGTTAAAAATTCTTATCAGATGCCCACTAGAGGGAGGAATTGCATTATTTGTGAGGCGCTCCACCGAATGTAGGCACTTGTTGCAAGTGACATATTGTGCTTGTGAGACAAAGTTTGGCTTATCCGAACTTTCGATCTTTCAAGTGAGAAAGTGAAGGTTGCGCACTAAACAAGTACTCAACACGCACTTGCTCACTTCAATGATCAGAAGTCCGAATAAGCCGCACTTTGTCTCACAAGCACCATACGTCACTTGCAACAAGCACCTACATTCGGTGGAGCGCCTCACATTTATTGTACTGTACATAAAGAACATAAAACTGTGACGTAATGACGTATTGAGCTTTCAGTTGGACGCAGAATGCCGGAGGCAGCGTGAGATGGTAAAGTGGATTTATTATTCAAAGGGGAAGCGCTTAAGCAGTGCGCTTTAACTGAGGTGAGCGTGCTTGTGTTTATTGGGAGTAGATGAGAAGAGTGAATTCAGGTGTGAGCCGAGCAGCTCAGCCATGCCCCTCAGCCGCAGGGGAGAGAAAACAGAGTTAGCGGCACAGCCGCCAAAATCAAAGTCCCCAAAAACACAGACCATAACAAAAAGAACATTAAAGGACATGAAGTGTAATAAATTGTATAAACAAAACAAAAGGATAAAGATGCTACACCACAGTACATAAAATCTCACACACAAACATTCTAAGCATTAACGTAGGTACTGTACTAGAATAATAATTTAAAAAGACTTTAAACTACAGTGCTTTACAACAGTTCAGATGATTATGCCTCTTCAGGCACTTCAGAGGAAACTGTTGTTTCTTCAGGAGAAAGTCTTATTTCCTCCGGTGACATCCAACATCATTACCTTTTTCTGGCGCTTAGCCGAAGTTTAAGTGGCATCATAGAGCTTAACTGGAAATTAAAACACACTAAAAAAAGGCTCATTGACAACTTGTGTGCGAATGAGGAAAAAGGGGCATATACCTCATCTCAACCAATCAGCAGGAAGGAGGACAGCCATTGGCTGAATTTAAATCACGTGACAGTTGCTCGGCAATCCACGAATATGCGCAGGCACGAGTGCAAAACCGTGAATAGTCAAGGGCCTACTGTATATCATGGACAGCTGGGCATGCCATCGCAGGCATTACACACACACACACACACACACACACACACACATACACACACACACACACACACACACACACACACACACACACACACACACACACACACACACACACACACACAAAGCCATTCATACTCATTCTCACACCTAGGGGTGATTTGGAACAGCCAGTCATTCTGCTACGCATGTTTTTGGAATGTGGGAGGAAACTAAAGAGCCCGGAAGAAACTCTCCACAGAAACACGAGCCCAGAAATCAAACCCAGGACCTTTCTTGCTGCGTGGTGGCAGTGCTGATGACTACACCACAGTGGGATCAAAAAAAAAACCCCGAAAATCTTCTACCGTGAAGTCAGTCTGGCGATGTGAGACCAAGGCCTAAAAAGGAAAAGAGAAAAAAAATAAAAGAAAAAACTGTTGTGTGGAGGGAATGCATGAAAAGGGAAAAAAGAATGAAAGAGATTTGTGGAATGTTTAAAGGACTACCAATTAATATAAGGAGGAATATGAGAGAGCAGAAAATAAAAAAGAAGACAGGATAAAAAGGAAAGAAAGAAAGATGGGTGTGGCAGTTTGAAAAGAAAGTACAGTTAGTTGAAGGAAGCATATGGAGCATTAACCTTTGCCATTTCTCTCTTGGATTTCATGTTCTTTGTGTGAAATTTCTTTCTTTTACACTTCAATTCAAAATAAATATTGGAAGCAATTCCGATACAGATGTTGACTTCAATTAAATTTCACACAAACAAGCTTTAAGAGGACCCTGTTGGTGGTTCTTCAGCCGAAAGATGGAAGGCCGCTTTTCAGATCCGCTCATTTCAGCGTGAATCTATGGCTAATGCTGGGGGCCATGAACTATCTTGATTCTTCATCTCTCACCAGGGGCCTTCACAAAGACTCCATTACCCAGCTGACACCCCAATGAGACTTGCAGGAGGCATCAGGCAGAGTAGTAGGTTCTGCACAGAATAGCCTGGATGATAACATGACCTTCATAGCTTTTGGGAGTGATTAGCTATATATCAGCACTGCATCATTTGGTCTACTGAACCTTAATACCTGGCCTGACATTGAGGAGAACGGGGCATGAGAGTAATGTGAGAATGTGACATCTTGAAAGTGAAATCAAAATGAATGGTTCAGAACTTTAAGCTCCTTTGTGTCACGGATATTTTGCAGTATCCTCAACAATTGCCATTTTTCTGATGCCCTTCTCCAGAACAACGGTTTTTCTCATTTAGACAACTGAGCTTTAAGGGGCGGGAAGTGGTGGCCTGGTGATAAAAGTGCTGGATCACTGATCCCAAGGTTGGGGTTTCAAGCCCCACTCTCAACGGGTTGTCATTGTCCCCCCCCAGCGCACCTAACTGGGTCATCAAAGGCCTGCCGTGTCTCTCACTGTCTGTGGTGAGAGATTCATGTGAAAGAACCATTGCTGACTTTTGACAAGAGGAGCTGCATAGCTTTCAGCGTGTTTCAGTCCTGCGATGGCCTGGTGAGCTATCCAGGGTGGACTCGGAGTCCTGGGATGGGATGGGATGGGCGCCAGTCTCTTCGCAACCCTAATTAGGATTAAGCAGTTACAGAAAATGAATGAATGAGCTTTAAGGGTCTCGGCAAAGGCCCGATGTCAGCAGCTTGGTTTGACTGGGGCTTAAACCCCTGATCTTTTGAACAGTAATACAGAGCCTGGACCATTGAGACATCATTGGTTAATTTGGCAAAGTCCTTCGCACTGTCACCTCTTAGCAAGACATTTTGGGGTTAAAATCTCAGCATGGAATTTGTTTCTACCCTGTGCTTGGTTCAGGGTAGTGTGGTGCTATAATGGTTAGCATGTCCACCTTGGACAGGACCAAGAAGGTCCTGAATTTGAGTCCCAGGCTCAGTAAGGGTGTTTCTGTATGGAATTTGAATGTGCTACCCATGTTTGCATGGATGTTCTCATACAATCCAAAGATATGCACACGAGACAGGGGAAAGAAAGATAGCTATCTGAGGGTATGGTCAATTTTACTCTTGATTCCTGATGGCGGTGACGTCTCCTGCACTCAAACTGCCAATTTTCTGAAGATAGGGTGCAGCCTGTACTATCCTGCGTGTTCTATAGTCGTCTTTGTCAGCTTGGGTGCTGCTGCATTGTTTAAAAATGGCAGTGGAAAATATAGTGCCAAGGGAAGAGTTAGATGCAAACAAGTCATTTTCACGATTTCATTTCTGAAAATCAAGCCAGGCATGCCACAAAATCAGTATTTTGGAAATGTTCAGTTCACATCAAAGGCCATTTCACTTCACAGGTATTCAAACAATCGGCTCGAAGACTGTGAGAACACAAGGTTCCCTGGATTCCCCAATGCTTTGCTTGCTGTATGGCGCCAACGGCAAATTCATTGGTTAAAAGCATTAAACATCCAAGCCTGTGATTGGTCGCAGATGTGTCTTTTTCAAGAGAACTCAATCGAAAATAGATGTCTGTAAGAAGTGGCAGTGTTGCTTTTGTTGCTGGATAAGTCTGGAGGAAATGATACTCATGGATGTCCTGAATGAGGTTAGCTTCTAGCTTTGTATGACACATGCATCGATCAGCGATGCAACTGTAGCAGGGAGACACCGTGAAACCACGTGTTAGAAACTGCCAACAAAACCCAGTCCGTTTTTATCGTATTTAAAAATAGCATTAATTACCCAGTGAGTATGTACGTGACAGCTGAAGAGAATATTAAAAGGACTGATGGCAGGCCAGGAGCCTAAAATAGATTGAATTCATGAGACTGACTACCAGTCAATATCAGCTGATGTTATTTAATTAATAATCTTTGGTTTTTCTAGCACCAACAATGTCCATCATGCTCGGGTGATTATATTGTATATTCCTCATTAAAGAAATGTTTGCTTTCTTATCTGCTCAAACCCGGATTATACCGAAGAATGGACGGATAAACGAGTGATGAGCTTGAATTCATACATAGTTTAAACAAAAAGGAAATAAATAAGAAGGTTCGTTTACGGTCAGTAATTTCATTCATTCATTCATTTTCTGAACCGCTTGATCCTTATTAAGGTCATGGGGAGGCTGACGCCCATCTCAGCTGACTCTGGGTGAGGGCTGAGTACACCCTGGACGGCTCACCAGGCCACCGCAGGGCAGAAACACGCTAACGGCTATGCAGCTACTCTTGACAAAAGTAAGTGGTCATTGATTTCAATCCAGTATAAATCGGTCAAAAAAACCCAAAAAAAACAAAGAAAGTGAATTGGTGTGAGCCACACAATATTATTCCAGCCAATCAGCAAGAAAACTCCCTCACAGTGCAAACCCACAATGTTGCTGATTGGCTAGCGGTTTTTTTGTTTTGTTTTGTTTTTTTTTTTTTTTGTTTTGTTTTTTTTTGGGGGGGGGTCACTCATTGTTTGTGCAGTTACTTCTGCAATGCGTTTTAATAAATTTAGGAGGGTGGTGGAAATGAAAGTGGTGCGGTTTAAATATTGTGGGCTTTTTCCAGAACCGATGGCCGCCCCTTAACTGCACTATAAGTAAATATAGTGTACGATTCATCATATCTGTTAACAGAGTTTCTGCCTCAACAGCCATTTTTTTTCCAGTTGTGCAGCGGTTCCAGGTGTGAACAACAACAGTATTCACTGTATACCAAGAACAACCGTTCATGAATCTCATTCGTTTCATTCATTTTCCGAACCGATTAATTCTAATCAGGGGAGGCTGGCCCCCATCTCAGCCAACTCTGGGTGCTGAGTACACTTTGGACGGCTCGCCAGGATATCGCGGGTCAGAAACACGCTGACGGCTTTCCAGCTCCTCTTGACGAAAGTCAGTAATGGTTCTTTTACACGAACCTCCCACCATAGACAGTGAGACATGGTCGGCCTTTGATAACCCAGTTAGCTCCACTGAGCAGGATAGCAAGACCTGTTGAGAGAGGGGTTTGGACCTCCAACCTTGGGATCAGTGATCCTGCGCCTTTGCCACCAGCTCACCACCGCCCCTCAATGTGCCTTTTCTCAATTATTATTTTTTTTTAATTAGAAATGGGAATCATACCAAACAGCACATGTTATTCTTTCATGTTAATTACTTTAATCATAGAGAGGGAGAGTGTTTGTGTTCATTTCATCACTGTTTGCTGAAGCTTGTCCCACTGAATTCCTCGCATTCTCAAGAAGAAATCAGTTCCAGAAAGTAAATACAGGGATCCCTCACTTTCTGACGTTAATTGGGATCGAAATCCCCATGCGACCATATAAATCCGCGAAGTAGGATCACCTCCCACCCCCACACCCCCGATTGACTTATACGCACATGTATATAATATCAATAAATACATATCCAATCCTATAAATGCTTATAATAACAATTAAACATTGAAAAAATAACATAAGATATAAATAAAATATAAATACAGACGCTCTCCAACTTACCAACATTCGTTATGCAAACATCCGGTGATACCAACAAAGCTGTCTGTCCAAGGTCGAAAGTGAAAGTGAAATGAAATTAAAGAACAAGTAGAAATAGAAATGGAATAAAATTTACAGAAAGATAGATCTTAAATATAAGTATGAAGTACAGTCGGCCCCCAATTTACGAAATTAATCTGTTCCAGAGCCAATTTCGTATAGCGGGGATTTCGTAAGTAGGGGTCGCATCTTACATGTTAAACGCCTAATTCGTTCCAAGACTCCAGTCCTTGGACTGGATAAACCCCATAAACCCTTTAAAAATGATAAAAGTACAACAATTTTGTATGAAATATGTGTTAAAAGTAACAGAAAATTATTTATTAAACCATTAAACCATTTTATTAACATATTTATTAATTAAACCATTATTAAACATTTTTATTAACACACCTCTCTCTCTCTCTCGCTCTCTCTCTCTCTCTCTCTCTCTCCCTCTCTTTTTCTCTATCCCTCTCTCTCTTTCTCTCCCTCTCTCTTTCTCTCTCTCTCTCTCTCTCTCTCTTTCTCTCTCTCTCTCTCGCCTTCTCTCGCGCGTGCTGCGGGCCACGCCCACAAGACGTGAATTCAAAGTGCATTCCCTGCTTGATAAACTCAACTTTAATTTGATTCCTTGAGGGATCGGATCAAATGCACCCACATTTATTAAAAATTTACTAAATTAAAGCAACTTAAAAAAAACTAAACTAAAAACTAAAGCGTGAAGCTTCCTTCTGTCTCTATCTGGGAGGCTAGCGGGGCGGGATGTTGAGAGGCAGCCAATGAGAGAGCAACTCGCGCGTCGTGTGAAATTTTGATTGGCGCGTTTGAATTTTGAATTTCTTTTCGAAAGAGGGGGTTGTGTCGTATCTCGGGGACGGACACTCAAGAAAATGTTTTTCGTAATCTGGGGATTTCGTACAAAAGGGGTCTTCGTAAATTGGGGGCCGACTGTATTAACATTAACTGTTAAACATTATCCTGAGGTACACTTGATACTAGGCTCCGGCAGAGGGGTGTGTGGCTGCGCAGACGCACGCGTGCACACACAGATGCCACAATGTATCCAGTTTTGATGGGAGATTTTGGGTTGTTTTTTGGTTTGTGTTGGCTTTGGGGGTTTTTGGGTTTTTTTTTGTTTTTTTTTTTTTTTTGTTTTGTTTTTTTTTTTTGCATAATTGGCCTTGTTTTTGTGACATTTTCCTGAACTTTTCCACCAATTCTTCCTTAATTTCCTTATTTTTTAATTCGAGGAATATTTATTTATAAGAAAACCGTGATGCACTGAAGCGCGAAGTAGTGAGGGATCCCTGTAAATAAAAAAAATTGATGACGCCGTTGTGGGTGAGAGAAAACTTTTCTCCTTCATGTATCACTCACTATCTATCTCTCCATCTATCTGTTCATATAAAAATAGAAGTCATCGCAGGCTAAGTAGTGAAAGTGTATTCATGGTGGCTAAATTCTGGAAAATTGACATCATTAAATTGAACGTTGTTGATTGAGTCCAAGCTCTAATGGCTGTTTAATGGGACACTCGAGCTCAACCCACAGGATCCCGCCGCGCAGGCTTCCACTCGCGCTATCACTTTAGTACGACTGGAAATGACTAGAATCCCTTTTCTGATTGGATACTTGTCACTCGGTTATTCCAGATGTTTTCTCGCTGTTTCGCACTTTAATGTAGAAAGAATGCTTGTTATTAATGGTGATGCTGTGGTACTGTCAGGAAATTGAGCGGCTGCCTGGATAAATAGGCTATAATTTGGCAAACTTTATTCCAATCTGCATTACAGCAGACAACACGGATTGCTTCAGTGACATAATAATGTTCAGACCTGATTATAGAGGAGACCAGAGAAAGAAAAGACTAAGACAAAGCAGAAGGAACCAAAATTGAAATCTTATTAGAGTTTGGTGTCGTCTACAAACAGAGCAATCTATAAACAATACGCTTATATGTTCAGGATTTCAAAGTGAATACGATGGAAAGGTCAAGGTTCAGGCTTCTCTCATTATTACATTTTATTGTGGATGGAGAACAGGGGCAGTGGTGGTCTAGTGGTATAGGGCGATCCAAAGGTTGGGGGTTCGAGTCCCACTCTCTACAAGGTTGTCACTGCCCCCCCCCCCCCCCCCCCCCCAGTGCAGCTAACTGGATTATCAAAGGCGGGCCATGTCTCTCACTGTCTATGGTGAGAAGCATGTAAAAGAACCATTGCTGACTTTCGTAAAGAGTAGCTGCAAAGCCGTCAGCGTGTTTCTCTCCCTTGCTAAAAAGGGTTGTGACAGGAAGGGCATCCGACGTAAAAACCTCTGCCAAATCAAACGTGCGAATCAGATGATTCGCTGTGGCGACTCCCGAGTGAAAGGGAAAAAGCCGAAAGGAAGACGGACATAGCGGATGGAGAACTTTGAAGAAACAGCATTTCCTCTGAGGCACTGCAATGGACGAACAGGCTGTTCAGGGTGTCATCATGATGATGATGATCAGGAAGGGAACCATAGTGGGCAGTGATGAGCATTGTCAATTCACCTCAAGCAGTATCTCGATTTGAACCTCCTGGCCGACTTGTGTTTTCCTTTTCGCTCTATGTTCCGGTTTCCTCCCACGGTCTAAAGACACGTGTATTAGCATAAGTCTAAATTGCCCATAATAGTCGTGAATGTTGTCGTGAATGAATATCGGGTTCTCTGTGTGAACCATGCAATGCATAGGCGGTGTGTACAGCAACACACATTCCCCCCCCGGCACACAAAATGGCCTGGGATATATCTCGACCTTTGAGTGATGATTGGGGGACAGCTTGGATATGTATCCTTGGTATAACTACCATATGATGTCTTTGGTGAATCTGGGATATATATAAAGTCACTGTTGTTAATATTGTGTATAAGGTCATCAGTGACACTACCAGGTGTGAGGTCATTAGTGTTACGAGCAGGTATGAAGTCACTGGTGTTGATATGACATGAGGTCATTGGTATCACGAGCACTCGAGGTGACTGGGGTCACAAGCACGAATAAGGTCGTTGGTGTTTCTTGAAGGAATAAGGTAACTGGTAGTACTATGTCCGTGGTCTGACCATCGTATACGTTGTACTTGGAATAACTATGGCGCATGTGGCCCCTGGTGTTACCATCACCTATGAGGTCAACCAAGAATGCAATAGTTCATGGGTGTCATTAGTTATTTGGGGTAAAGTCATTGTATGATGTTCTGGGTAGATGTACGACATTTAAAGCACCTATATTGTTGACTGTCGACCGCCACGTATGAGGTCACTGGTGATCCCTGGTATAACTGGTACACCATGTATGAGCTGATTGGTGTGACTACAACATAGCACTTCTGATGTTCTGAGTGTATTGACAGCGCAGCGTCTCAGTGTCTTGGTGTCACCGTGCATCCGAGACTTTCCCCCAGTCACCTTATCTGCCATATAACACAGTCTTCCCTGACAAGCAGCAGCTGCAGCAGACCAGCGACAAGGCTGTCAGAGTCACTGAATGGTGACAGACCACAGCGCTGACACCTTTCACCTATAGCTACTGAGACGAAGCAGAAGGAGGACGGTCTAGCATGTCCCAAAGCACACCCAAGCACTCGCATGCATCACATGATCATAATCTCAGGAAAGCGAATCAACCCTCAGCAGTTCGTGTGGCTGTAATTCAAAAGCCGGAGATATTTTTTTGATTTCTGAGGCGTCTTCTTTGTGACCGTGTGAACCGTGTAACAATGATTCATCACACTGGATAACATGCTTTCTGCTAATGAGTCTCTGGCACTGACGCGGCTGTCTGTGTCATGGTTTCTAGTGATAATTCCTAAAAGACAAAGAATTGAATAGCCTCACTGGAGTATAGTGACTGATTATGGAGTAAACATTGCTGGTGTCAGATTAATAAGAACGTTACGTGGCGTGACGTGCAATGTGAGTTTGCATTGAATGAGCCACGGGGCATGGTGAGAGTTACTGGCTATGTTTTGACCCCACGGGGATCATCCATCTGCAACACAAGCTTATGTAATGTCCATCATTTGACAATACTTTACAATTTCCTCAGCTCTAGAATGATGCCACGGTTTCTCAATACTTGCCTTAAAAGTGTCTGTGTCAGGCATTCGGAGACATCTCTGCAATTATTTACAGGATGTCCAGCACTTTTAAAAATTAGAAGGCTGTGCAATATGTTCCAGACAATTATTGGTCAGGAGAAAACACCATAGCAGGATAAATCTTAAAATTGAAAATCATTTTTAGATATTTTATTGATTTATTTATTGGATTTTAATATTCTATATGAGCCCAGCAGGGGGCTCGAGCTCTCCATTTGAACCCATCCAAAGTTGAGTACACACGCCCAGGGGCAGTGGGCGGTCACATTGGGGTGGCTAGAGAGCAGGTGGGGCGAAGGTACCCGTGGATGAAGGGAACGGGTAATAGGAGGTTCCCATCCCTCATGCAGCACGCGATACCGTGCACAGCCGAAAACACGTTCGTATGCCGTAAACAAAAACGGTCGACACGGTGGGTACATGCCAAAACCTTCAGAAAATATTCGTTCAAAGATGACTTTGAAATACAAAACATCAATGATGATGCTATGTTACCAAAATAAGATCTAAGATTTGCTACAAGTGTATCGTACAAATGAGGGACGAATCTGTTCTACATTTATGAATATTAATAACTCGTGAATGATCAAAAAAAATTTAGCGACACAATGGAGTTACAGGGGGCGGTGGTGGCCTGGTGGTATAGGGTGCTGGATCACTGATCCTGAGGTTGGGGGTTCGAGTCCCACTCACCACGAGTTGTCACTGTCCCCCCAGTGCAGCTAACTGGGTTATCAGAGGCCGGCCGTGTCTCTCAAGGTCTTTGGTGGGAGGTTCATGTAAAAGAACCATTGCTGACTTTCAATAAGAGGAGCTGCATAGTCGTCAGCAGGTTTCTGCCCTGCGATGGTCTGACGAGCCGTCCGAGGTGTACTCGGCCCTCGCCCGGAGTCGGCTGGGATGGGCGCCAGCCTCTCCGTGACTCTGATTAGGAATAAGTTGTTACAGAAATGAACGAATGAATCGAGTTCCAGGTATTAATGTGAGCGATTTGTGAACGTCCCAGTTCAGCCAGTTAAAGGTTCAGGTTGGTGCTGCTGGTGTTGACGATTATGTTGATTGATGAAACTTCGCATGTTGATGTATTAAACGTATTTCAGCAATATTATGAAAACAGCGATGATTATTTGTATTAAAATTAAATGTTTCAGAATAATTAGTTGTTGATAATTTCATCCTTTAATATTAGAAAATTCAACGATATGTAAGATATTATCCACACACCTACTCAACTTAAAAGCACAAATCTAACGGATTCAATAACAGGTTTGTTTAATCATTTATTTTGAACTTCAGGGAACCATTTGGTGTAACCTGTGGGTCACGCGGCTCATTTTCAACTGAACTGACTTTGGGTTAACGGAGTCATTCACCCATGAACCATAACCTGGTTCCCTAAATGTTTGAAATGTCGAGGCCTGCATTTCATATATATATATTTTATAAATATTTATATAATATACAGTGATACCTCAGCTCACGAACATAATTGGTTCCCAGAAAGTGTGTGTGAGGCGAAAAGTTCGTCTTCCGATCATTTATTTCCCATAAGAAACCATTAAAATGAGAATAATCCGTTCCCAGGTCCCCATAAAACATCATTTTCTACTAAATAAGCCTTAAAACTACACAAAAATATACCTTATTTTATGTATAATAAATGTCTATTGTATTGTAATTAAAGAAATAAACTGTACTGTATAATAAAGTGGTTTTATTTACCTTTGTGATGGTAGTTGATGGCTTGATGGAATGGAGTGGGAGGAGGAGGAGGGAGGGACTTACTGTTTGGAAGGCGTGTTTGGAAGGCGTGTTTGGAAACACCCTTAGCCACACACGCACCCTTAATAGCTTCCTTGTTCTTAAGGATGGGAGCAATGGTAGACTTAGCGTACTGGTACTGGGACGCTGAGTCACACAAACGCACACCTCGTTCGTGTTTTTCAATGATCTCCGCCTGTGGTGGGTCTTTTTCGGTCCCATAATAGCAAAAGTACACTCAATATGGTCCAAAATGTCTATCAAACACAAACCACTTCCGCACTCAAAGAAAGGGGGTGACGAACTGTGACGCCATGAGCGTGCGTCAGCTTCTCGTGGCCGCCACCGTGGCGCCGTTCGACCGCGTGGTTTGGTTCGTCCGCCGAAAACTAGTTCGTCAGCAGAGACTATATGCTCGCAAATTTAATGTTCTTGAGGCGAAAAGTTCGTGAGCTTAAGCGTTCGTCAGCCGAGGTTTTACTGTATATAAATGAAACAGACACACACACACACACACACAGAACTCCAGGCTGGGCCATGGCATTCATTTCAGTGCCTGTAAATCAAAGGGAAGAATTTCAAGCAGCGCACTTCATTTTCTTTCTTATTCTTCCCTTCCGTGTTCTCTTTCCTAATATTCAGAGCAAAAGCAGATTATAGTGAAAAATAGGTCAAGTCAAGAGAAATTACTTTTTCTTTCTCAACTCATCATCCAAGGCTCGTGTGATTTACTCATTTAATCTGATGGTTTATTGCGGTTCCTGTTATTGCGCTAAGCACCCACCGAGTCATACACGTATATAAACATCATTCATTTTCTCAGCCGCTTAATCCTAATTGGGGTCGCGCGGGGATGGGGGGGGGGGGGTTCCACCCATTTCAGGTGACACTGGGTGAGTGCTCAGGACACCGTGGATAGCCCGCCAGGCCATCGCAGGGCAGAAACTCCCTGATGGCAGCCCAATGGCCTACTTTTTGTCAGCACTGGTTCTTGGACATCAGGGGCGCTCAATCCTGCTCCTGGAGATCGACCTTCCAGAAGGCATTCACTCCAACCCTAATCATGCCCACCCAAACATCCAATCATCTAATCAAGGGACTTTGAAATGTCTTAAGACCTGACTGGATCTTACATGTCACATGGGCCACATTAGTGTTGGAGATGAAGTTATCCGGAAGGTCGCTCTCCAGGAGCACGATTGAGGACCCCTGTTTTACATGAACCTCTCAGTAGAGACAGTGAGGGACATGGCTGGCCTTGGGTAACCAAGTTGGCTGCACTGGGGGAACAGCAATGACACCCGGTTATACTGGGGCTTGACTCCCCAACCTTCCAATCAGCAATCCAGCACTTTACCATTGACCCACAACACACACACACACACACACACACACACACTCACTCAAAGACACTTCACACATATAAACAGTGAAACATATAAAGAGTTCATGAACATAATAATGTTTAAAGAAAGATTTGTTTGAGAATATATATATCTGCATAAATGCATATGTTTAGATCTGTAGTTTCCCAGTTTCTCTGCGATGGCTTTGAAGGGAATTATCACAGCCAATTAATTATCCAGGACCTGTGCTCTCTGTGTGTGTGTGTGTGTGTGTGTGTGTGTGTGTGTGTGTGTGTGTGTGTGTGTGTGTGTGTGTGTGTGTGTGTGTGTGTGCTGCGTGCCTGCACTGGCCCTGACTCAGCAAAAGGCACAGGGAGTGAAATCCGGCAGCTGTCAGTCGTTTTAATGAGGAAAGAGACCATATTAAAGATCAGCTGTATTGCTTAGCTACAGCACTTTTCATTAGTGCCACCCAATAACAAGGGCCTCAGGGTGTGTGTGTGTGTGTGTGTGTGTGTGTGTGTGTGTGTGTGTGTGTGTGTGTGTGTGTGTGTGTGTGTGTGTATTACCAGACCTCTGATTTTTCATTTATTAAGTCTGTTCATGATACCAGTAAGCAACTTTTGGCTCCCCAGCGGTCCAACAGAACCACATGTCCAGTACTGTTCTGATCCCCAATACGAATCAGTGAGGACATGACTGTCCATGTCTGAGGGTTTTAACGGTAAAATTGTCCATACTTGCATGGTTGGAGAGTTGATATACATTACTGTCTTTCTCCAGTCAATCAGAGCAACGTTAGCCAATCGGTTGCAGTTGTGAACTTGCGTATCTCCCGAGGTAGATATTTCCAAGCTGTCTGAGCAGCGCTTCCAACGTTTACGGCAGTGGTGGCTTAGCGGTTCAGACGACGGGGTACTGAGCCGAAGATCAGTGGTTCAATCTCCAGTATCACCATTGTTGAGCCCTTGAGCGAGGCCCTTAACCCTCAATTGCTCAGTTGTATAAAAAAATGCTAATTGTAAGTTTCTCTTAAGATAAGAGCGTCTGCCAAATGCTGTAAATGTCAACAAAAACTGAAGGATAATATCTCGCTCAGAAAAAAACAAAAACAAAAAAATCCAATCCTTTCAGACCCAATCTACTTTCAGCTCCCGAAATTAGACTTGAAAAATGTTTCACTACAATAACAGCTACATCCACTTTGACCAAAACCCTGCGTTCAAGGCATAGGCAGGACACTCAGATTCCACTCACGAGATGCAGTCGCGCTCAATTAACTCTCGTTACCGTGGAGTCCCAATCAACATCTTTTTTATCGAAGAACTTGAGGGAGATTGAAGAGTGAATGACGGGGGAATGAATGTTTCAGGATAAAAAGCAAAGCAACACTTTATCACACATCCCTGTACCCCCTCCCCCCACCAACCATCTAATCGCATAATAATTAGCATTACCTAAATTAGGCTAGTTAGCAAGTTAGCATAACCCAATAGCACATGGGGAGGTGATTAACTAGAAATGAAATCTATTCATACAGATTCAGGAAAGTTATATTTTATGAGATGACGTTTATGTCACACTTTGTGTTCCTGCCTTACTTGATATATATATCCAGGGTGTACTCTTCCCTCGCCCAGAGTCGGCTAAGATGGGCGCCAGCCTCCCCGCGACCCAAATTAGGATTAATTAGTTCAGAAAATGAATGAATGAATGTATTTATATAATTGATCCGATATTTGTTTCTCACACTTTCACTGTCAAGGTTGTGTAATACTGTAGGTATCAATTGAGCAACGTACCAAATAAAAAAGGAGGGTTTTCTCTTTCTGTTTACCGAACATTCAACAAAATAAAATAAAATAGCCGTACTTGTGTACACACTGTAAACCTACGATTTGGGTTTTGAGGCCCGGCATCCTGCCAGCAATACTTGTTTTTATTTACACGTTCACATTCATTTCTAATTCTTTCCTCTTTGACCCGAAACAAATAGTGACTCAGTGGAAACATGCATGCGTAGTCATAGTTAGAAACATTTTAGTGAACAAGACCGTAACGAGCTTTGGCGGTCAAAACGGCGGGATGTTTTTTGTAATGATAATAACCAATAACCTCAACTTTAGTGTGTATAATAATTCTTTCATAATCATTCAAGCTCAGTGCAAAGAGACAGCCTCAAAGACATTTTGTGCATACATTAAAATAGGTCTTCAATCAGTCTTCTGAAGGAGCAGGCTACTTATGGGAGAGAAAAAAACTTTCCCAAAGCCCTTTTGATGCAGTTCAACATGAATAATTGAGGCTTCTCTTCTTGCACATCAGGACCTCATCAGAGGAGCTTTGGTATAATTACGCTGAACATACAGTCTTTTGTTGCAGGCCCATATTGAGGGGTGGAGACATTAGGACCTTTTACATAGACATTAAAACTAGGGGTGGAGATGGGTGGAGTGGTGCAGAGACAGCTAGATATATTGAGTATCAGTATCATTCGTAAAAAAAAAAATTGAAGCAGTTATACCTACATTGACTTTTTTTTTTGCTGATGGGAATGTGGCAGATGGCAGAAGAGATGTACGACGGTGTCGAGTGTTAAAGTTCAACATGCTGCCTGTGTGTTAATGGAGGGTTGGACCTCGATACTTTGACCTACAAATGCCGTGAATGTGCGAACCGTTGTGCTACCATGACGTTCCAGAAACATTGATGAGTGTGATGATCCAAACGTTGGGTCTACATTGTTTGGATGTTTGGTCTACATCACGTTTAGAACGGGACTAAAAGCAGAGTGTAAACCTCATTGTAAAGCTCCTGCAGGTAGGATGTCCGAGTATGGCAGTGCCCAATTCCTTAGCATCACCACACAGTGTGTAGGTCAATCAGTAGTCGGTGTCACAGAGTGTGGGACATGGAGGGACACAAAGTTTGCCCAGAACATGGGACGTCCCCGAATAAAACCCTGTGTGCTGGTTTACCATCGCCAACAAGCTGGTGGTGGCGTGTGAGTGACCAGAAGTAAAGTGAAGATGTTTTCACTACTTCTGACTGTTGTGGTATTTATACTGTTAATTTTCCAAGTATAAGGCAGCAGCTTGAAGATCTTTAATTTCCGACCCACAAATGGATTTTTTTTCCCCCTCTGCTAGCCTTTGATTACGAGCTGCAAATATCACAGCGTGTTTGGGAGTTTATTTGTGTTGAAATACCAGTGCTAAAATTGTTATGGTGTATTTTGACAGGGTGGGGAGGAAGGCGGGGCTCCATTTTAAGCACTGTAATTGATGCTGCAAGCTTTTAAAATGGTTGCTTACCTTGCATTAAACATGAATTGTGACTCCAAATGGTTCAGAGAGATTCAGACAAAAAGAAACTCGCCTCGCTTCACAAAACTGAGCAACAAAGTGACACTGTAGGCGAGTTCCTCTCAAACACTGAGCTACCAGACAGTGAAGATTTGAAGTTTTATCCTCGCTTTCTTTCCCCCTTTTTTCAGGGAGGGCAGAACCGAGGTAAAGCCTTCAGCTCTCAAGCCGTTAATCTCCGTTTCTCGCCTCTTATCACCATGACAGCGAATGAGAGATGTGATAGACTGCGCCGCAAGAAGCAAAAGAATCCTGTTGACAAAAGTGCCTCACTGTTTATCCTGGCACTTAGTGTTCTCTGCTCACTAAAGCCTGGAATGCACACATGAGGGAAAGTGCTTTCTTACATGCCAAGAGGACGAGTGGGAAGGGCATTCGTGAGAAACACTGGCAATGAGATACTTCAGTGGATATTCCTGCGCTCTAGGGCGTTAGGGATGAATTATGTGGAGGACACTTGACTAGATCTTATGCTAATATCGTGGAATAATGATAGAAATGTAAAGCAACAAATCAGTCGGTCTTGTTTGCATGGAAACGGATTCAAGTCTTACTTAATAGCATCTGGGCTGATGTTGTACATTAGAGATGTAGCATAATAAAAGCACATTATTTAAATTCTGCTTTGTAATGTGTTCAAATAGACTGAAAACATATGAATAGGCTTGATACGTTGCTGGAGTGACATCAGAACACTGACGCTCGAGTCTCTATGACAGGGGTCTAAACTCTGCAACACTAATGGAAGGGTGTCGATCATATGGTGAGAAATAAATCCTATTTGATCAAAGTTGTCCACTGCCTCATGGTCAGCTGATGAACTTTTCATCCCATCCATGCGTCCAGACTAAAGTGGTAGGATTTCCATCATAAAATACTTGGTCAGCACGCCCGCCCCATAGCAAGAAGGTCCTGGCTTCAAGTCTCAGCTTGGGCGTTTTTGTGTGGTTTGCATGTTCTCCCCGTACTTGCATGGGTTTCCTCCAGGTTCCCCGGTTTCCTCCCACATTCCAAAAACATGAACAGTAGGTTAAGTGGATGTTCCAAATCACCCCTCGGTGTGAGTCATTCATCCATTCATTCATTTTCGGTAACCGCTTAATCCGAATTGGGGTCACAGGGAGGCTAGCGCACATCCCAACCGATTACGGGCGATGGCGGAGTACATCCAGCCCATCGCAGGGCGGAAACATGCTAACGGCTATGCAGCTACTCTTGTTGAAAGTCAGCAATGGTTCTTTTACATGAACCTCTCACCATAGACAGTGAGAGACATGAGAGACATGAGAGCCTTTGATAACCCAGTTAGCTGCACGGAGGGGTGGGGGTGGGGGGCAGTGACAACCCGTGGAGAGTGGGACTCAACCCCCAAGCTTAGGATCAGTGATCCAGCGTTTTTACCACCAGGCTACCACTGCCCCATGAGTGTGAGTATGAATGTTTGTGTGAGGGCTGGCCCTGCGATGACCTGGTAAGCTGTCCAGGGTGTACCCCACCCTCTCCCAGAGTCAGCTGAGATGGGCGTCAGCCTCCCGGCAACCCTAATTAGGTTTAAGCGGTTAAGATAATGAATGAACGAATGGCCCACATACTTCTAATTTAAAGCTTTATTCTCACACATCTGTAGTAAAGAGACACGCATTTTGGCATTACGTTGGTACTGGGTGTGTCGGTTGTTATCTTTGTAGTGTATTTTTCTGAAGAGTTCTGCAAGCGTTGCTATCCGCAACCCTCTCAGTCATGGTCCATTAGCAAGCAAAAGGCCGCTAGAACATAATACAACCACTTTGGAAAGTGATCAGAAATCTTCTATCCCCAAGTCTCCAGTGTCTGATCGAAAAATGTTGTTTCTCTTAGTCCATTTCTCCTGCTTCCATCAAGAAGGGTTTTAATATCTCCCAGGTGATCCATTGTAAGCAGACACTAACTTCAGCGCTCAGTTAACAGGAAGCCTGCCTTTCGCTACATTAGCCTCCGGTGGTGTAATCTTGAACCTCTACTGCAACCAAAAGCAAGTGAAATGGCTCCAGAGAGGTAGCTCATAGGGTCTCTGTCCACAGAGTGAAAAGAAAGTTTGCTCTGCCCAAATGGTTCCTTAAAAGTTGAAACCTTCCATTGTTTCTTTGGCCCAATCAATAAAACATATGCTCGCTTTCTCTGGGATTCGTGAATATTTAATAGGGGCAGTCTGTTTCCCTTTATCTGGCGGCTTTCTAAATAAAGATTAAGATCAAGAAAGCTTTCTCGTCCAATTGACTGGAATTGTTTCACTTCATCTGACTCATGCGAAGAGATTTTTCCTACTGAGGCTATTTATCAACAATTCCCAGGAATTCCGGAAAAAGACCCACCACAGTGCAATGATCCATGCTGATATCATAACCTGCTTCCCCTCCCAACCCGCCACCCCCAGGTCCTGCTTGCAGCTGGATTGCAGAGAAGCTCTGACATCAGCAGCTGGTGGAAGTGACCGAGTTTGTGTGGGGAGGAAATGAGGCAGAACTAATGCTGCTAATTCAACCTGCTTGCACACTTCCACTTTTGCCAGAGCCATAAATGTGCAGATGTTCCAAAGATGGACATGGTTTTGGCAGAGGAAATGGTACCAGCTGCCTGAAGAGCCTGTAGAATGTATCTGGCCAATGTTTGGGTGATGAACGTTAACTTTCTTGAACATCATTTGTAAATTGGTGTGAGATGCTTAATACCTCCTTGATATACTGAGGCCATCATTTGTTTTTTTGTTTTTTATGGGTTTTTTAGTAGATGTGTAATGTACTTGCGGGTTTTTTTTTTTTCCTTAATTCCCAACCCCATGGTGCACCTTTGCAATCGAAGAAACTCCCTTTCTTAGAATATGTATCTTGCATTGCTGCAAAGAATTGAAGCGATTGCTTTGGGTACTTCAAAATATTCTTGACCTCACCCTCAAACAATTGGCACGATAACTTGAGGATAAAGAGCCTTGTTCAAGTGCCCAACAGTGGCGGAACTGGGGATTGAACCGCCCAACCTTTCAATCAGTAACCCTTTACCATTGAACCATTGAACCTCCACTGCACTCTTTGAAGCACTTTTATCCAACATTCATTTATCAAATATGCCCTTGAGGTCAGAGATCAATCAAATACATGTAGTGAATGACTTACGAATGCATTTTGGTTCAGACCAACGGTCAGATGGTTTGAATGTAAGTCGGGTCTGGACATGTATTATTACTAGGTAGAATGTACAGTATATACTGGACCTTTCAACAAGTTTGGGTCAAATTTTTGTTCACAATCTTTTTAAAACCTTTACACATTAATATATGGATGAGGAGAAGGACTAGTGTACATGTATTTTCAACCTAATGAGTCTCTTTACAAAGGACGTGGGGGAGGAGTTACTTCTTGTAAATCACTTTGGTTCAAAGAATGAAGAGTCGACTCCAGAGTATCGGGGTCATTGTTCAGCTCAGACGATCGAAAGAGGAAGAGTATAGGATGGATATATATATATATATATATATATATATATATATATATTAGAGCCCTGCATGGGCCAAGATCACAACCCCGTGCCCGCCCCGCAATTTAGAATTGTGGCCCGCAGCCCGCCCCACACATTTACCCTTGTAGTTCAGCCCACCCCACCTCGCAAGTGAAATTCTAATCTGGCCCGCAGCCCGCCCCACACAAAATACTTCAGTCCGCAGCCCGCCCCGCCCCACAGTGAGTTTCTAATTCTGAGCCCGCACAACACAACTACATATTAATATTCAACCTTTAATTCACTCAAACCATAAAAAGTTACATTATAATCAACAATTTTTTCGCAACAGCCTAATAATATATATTTACCTGATACAAAGTGTTCACTGCATATTCTACTGTATTCTGTAGGATTCCAGTCTTTCCTATTTACCGCTGCGATCCACTTGGCTTTTCTCTCGGAGTCAGATGGAAAACGATAAAATGACAGTGCAGGCTTTACTCCTCTGTCTATTTGCACAGCCAACAGCGCAACACGATATAACCATACTCACTGGTTATTTTCTATCACTCCAGGGAAGTTAGTAACGACAAACAACATCCAGTTGGGTAATGCTGAACCACTATTACTTATTTTAAAATGTTTAGCAATGTTGTATGAGCGAGCACCGTCCGGATCATGCTGTCCAATATGGCAGATAAACAAAAGTCACGTGACCCTGTGACATCACGTGCAAAACCTCAATATGTGAGGCGCTCAAAACCGAAAGTAGTGTACTTGCTGTGGGTTATAAGGACTTCCGGTCTTTCAAGTGAGAAAGAGCACCGTTGGACTCATTTAGAACTCAGCCTGCACTGATGTGAATCACCAGCAGAGCGGAGAGTTCATTTTCTTTTCTGGACAGCCCGCATGAATCCGTGACATAGCATGCAGCCCGCCTCACAAAACTTGGATCATTCTCAACCCGCCCTGCCCCACATAAGTTTCAGATTGACCCGCCCCACTCCAGCTTGGCTCAGCTGATGATATTCACATGCATGATACCTAAGTATATCAGCTATTTATTTTTAATTTTTTAGTCGTGGGCGGTTGTAGAGTCGAACAATTGTAAGTCACGCAGGTCGTAAGTCGGCGAATTCCTGAACTACTTAAAGTAGCCTAAGTGCCCACTCTCGCATTTGTAGTCGAAGTTTTAGACCAAATTATAACTATTCATGGTGTTCAAACATCTGTATCATCAATCTTTATGCAGGCGATATATTTTTCTTCCTACAGACTACCAGGATCACATCCACTAACTTATCAGACACTGCAGTCCCCTTAAGCGCTGATTTCACATTCAGGAAAGAAAATACTTCTCCAGTTGTCAGCTTCAATCCATCACTCAAATCCATAAGCAATAACCCTCAGCATCATAAAACCTTCTAAAAATAAACATATCTTCAAATATGACCTCTGCTCAACTCCCTTATATCAGCAGGAAAGATCGAGATACTTTGATTTAGACATTTTCACCAGGGGAGAAAAACAGACTCGTATTAATAAAACTACAAAAAATATTTCAAAACTCAAAGAGGTATTGAAGTTCAGTTAATTTTCTGTAACAACTTAATCCTAATTAGGGTTGCTGGGAGGCTGGTGCCCATCCCAGCCGACTCCGGGCGAGGGCAGAGTACACCCTTGACAGCTCGCCAGGCCATCGCAGGGAGGAAACCTCTTTGCAGTTACTCTTGTTGAAAGTCAGCAATGGTTATTTTACATGAACCTCACACCACAGACAGTGAGAGACATGGCCGGCCTTGAATAACCCAGTTAGCTGCACTGGGGGGGACAGTGACAACCTGTGGTGAGTGGGGCTTGAACCCCCACCCTTGGCAAAGTCTGTTGGGTTTACACCCGAGCCGAGTGGCTCATCAGGCCGGTGCTTGTCCCCGGTTTCCGTAGCGTGAAGCGACCAGGAGTCCAACTCCCCCTGGATGGGACGCTAGTCCATCGCAGGTTACCTTCCCAGTATATTTTTACTGGTACCCATTTATACTGCTGAGTGAACAGAGGCACACTTTTGGTTGAGACCTTGCCCAAGGGTCTTAGCACAGTGAGGGTCTCAGTGGGATTCGAACTCACAACCTCCCGATCATGAGCGCAGCACTCTAACCACTACGCCACCGGCCCCTTAGGATCAGTGATCCAGCACCTTTACCACCAGGCCACCACTGCCCAAGGTGTTGAAGTCCAAAACACAGTTTACTTTGCCAGCTGACTTCACTGTGGAAATTATCAAGTAAAGCTAAAGCTGAGTGAAAGCGGAAGCAGTGCAGACACAAGGAAGTTAAACTCACATTAAACTCACATTTCATTAAATATTCAAATACCCGTTAAAAAAAAAAAGTCAAGTGTTACGGCTCGGGAGGAAATTTCACGATACTCCAAATTCTGCGTGTTCACCAACCAAATAGCCACATTGACGAAGTCCATTCCTCACCAGAGAACCCTTTAGAACTGTGAGGAAATCTGAACGTCTTTGGTTTTTGCCACGGAGAAGGATTTCCAAACAGTATTGAAAGAGGAATCATGGGAAAATAAACAATTTTAAAGAAAAATATCCATCAATACTGCATTTAGCTGACTAAATTAAATTGTTTAAACTTAAAAGGTACCTGTACCCAAAATGGACAGCGTTAAAAATATATCCACTATACCTTATTTTTAACTTTTAAACATCGCGTGATGTCGGTAGGTTATGTATAAGTTCACATTTCCTTTTCTTCTGTATGGCATTTCTTGCTCACGAAGGTTCAGCGCGTGGACATGTTGGCTTTTTTTCACCAGGGGTCAAAGGTCATTGTGACGTAACATTGACGTGACATTGGTTTTTTTGACGCACGCATTTTCCACAAGAGCACCAAATATTTGCTGGTTGTTTGCTGCGATTTTCCCGTGTAAGAGCTTCTGCCGACTCTCCAATATCGTCCTCCGAGTCGTCACTTTCCTGGTCCGATTTCACTAAACGTGGATAGTCTTTCTTCAGTGGTTCATATAAATAACCTTCTTATCCTTCTACGAAACTGTCTTCGTCCATGGTTTTAAAAAAAAACTACTATAATGTCTGTTTTTTCCAAGTTTCCGTGAGCCTGTGCTGTATATGTCAGGTATATAGCCTTACGTTTACATTGCAATCTCGCAGTTCCGGTAGAGGCTTTGTCAACGATGTGACGTCACAGGAAATGCGACGCTGCAAAGCTCTGAAACTCGACGTTAGTGAAGCCCTTAAATCGCTGAAAGCTGGTTTGTGAGCGAATATAATAAACGCCTTATAGGTATATTGTCATTAGCTATACACAATACATCAAATTAGGGATATGAGCGCTTTCACTACAGGTACCCTTTAATTCTGTGTTCTTCTGTTTTTAACCAAAATATGACAGAAAATATAAATTTTATACTTCACGTAATTGGCTTAGATAGATTAAAAAGAAAAAAGAAAGAAAAGATTTGCATGTATTCTTTTGATTGTTTTAAAGAGTTTCATTCAGCGAGCATGGAATAATTACTCTCACTCTGTCGTTTTCTGAACCACTTAATCCCATTGGCTATACAGGAACACTGGAGACCATCTCAGTTGGCACTGAGTGAAGGCGGGGCACACTAAACAGCTCATATGGGCCAACACACACACACACACAAACACACACACACACACACACACACACACACACACACATATTTACTACTAGGAGCAATTAGAAACAGTTCATCAGCCTAATATGCATGTGTTTGGTCTTATGGAAGGAACTCGAGGTACCTTGAGGAAACCTACACATGCAGACAGAGAACATGTATAAATCCACAAAGAAAAAGCTGAGCGCGGGACCTTCTTGCTAAGGGCGGAAGGGGCGGTGCATGCTAACTACTATGCTACTGTGCTGTAGAAAGAATTAAAACTAAGAAAAAAATTAACTCGCACTTTCAACAGACTAAACCTTGGTATTCATAACAGAAACCCTCGGAGACTTTTATTTTATAAAAGACAAACTGGTCAGTTTTACTGATGGTTAAATGTTTTATTTCACTCGCAGTGCCTCTTGGATCCTGTTGTTGGTTAGGGAGGGCAGGTCGGGGGTGGGGTGCACATGTCTTAGAGATATTTATTAAAAATCTGCCAGTGCAAACTGTTTTCTCCAAGTTTTTTTTTTTTTTTTACGTATTCTACCAGAGTCATTTTGCAAGAGTGCTCAGTAAGGCTGTGTGGCTGTTCGATGTGAATTAAAACACATAAACAGACAATTATGGGCAAATAGCCTCGCAGGCCGTGTTGATTCAGATATATTGATGCCGGCGGAGTTTAATTCTGATAGGCCTCGTTAGGTTCTCATGAATATGTTCAGCAGATGCGGTTCCTTTTGTTGCAAACAGACCACACACAGACTCAATGAAATACATTCGCCATCAATCCAAACTCAAGTGAACCAGAAAGCCAGAAACCCACAGTACCAGAATCGAGCTGATCTGATAGATCCGACATGTTATACAGAGTTGTTTGGATCTGTCAGTGATCTGAGGAAATGTTCTCAGAACAGTTTGCAATCTAATAATATAAATAACAAACTCAAGCTTAGCATGCTAACATTATATTTGGGAAAAAATTTTTTCGAAAGCTGCAACGGGTTCCTTTCAAGCAAGTCATGAAATTAGACCTCAGTACTTCAGAAAAGGAGAGAATTGTAAATGTATTATTTTTAAAAATCAATTTATTTATTTTTTTGTGGGAAAAGTAATCGGCGCAATAAGACAGTCTGAGCTGAAGAATTTATTTTCTTTTTCTTTTCCTTTCGGCTGTTCCCTTCAGGGATCGCCACAGCGAATCATCTGCCTCCATCTCATCCTATCCTCTGCATCTTCTTCTCTTACACCAACTACCTTCACCACATCCATAAATCTTCTCTTTAGTCTTCCTCTCGGCCTCCTGCCTGGTAGTTCCAACCTCGGCATCCTACTACCAATATACTCACTATCCCTCCTCTGTACATGTCCAAACCATCTCAATCTAGCCTCTCTGACTTTGTCTCCAAAACATCTTACATGTGCTGTCCCTCTGATGTTCTCATTCCTGATCCTATCCATCCTCGTTACTCCCAAAGAGAACCTCAGCATTTCCATCCCTGCTTAAGAATTGATTTTATTGATTGGAAATTGTAGTGGGCGGCATGGTGGCATGGTTTTTACTATGTCTGCCTCACAACAAGAAGGTCCTGGGTTTGATTCCCAGCCCTGCATGTTTCTCTGTGGAGTTTGCATGTTTTCCCCGTGCTTGTGTGGGTTTCTTCTGGGTACTACGGTTTCCTTCCACTGTCCAAAAACATGCACAGCAGGTTAATAAGCTGTTCCAAATCACCCTGAGGTGTGAGTGTTGGCACTGCGATGGCCTTGCAAGCTGTCTAGGGTGTACCCCACCCTTGCCCAGAGTCAGGCCAGCCTCCCCTTGACCCTAATTAGGATTAAGCGGTTCAGAAAATGAATGAACAACATTGTAGTGTAAATTATATCTGGAGTAATTTTCGGTCGTAAAGGGTGTCAGGTTGGCTGTAGTTATATAACTGAAGTGTATAACAATAGTGGCTGTCATAGTGTACATGTGACAGCTTTTACACACACACACACACACACACACACACATACAGTGAACCCTCGTTTTTCGCGGGGGTTACGTTCCAAAAAGAACCCGTGATAGGCGAAATCCGTGAAGTAGAAACCTTTATTTATTTTTTTATTTTGTTACAATCATTATACAATTAAATGCTCTATTATACATTGAAACCAAAGAACAAACCTTTTATAGGCCCAAGCATTTGTTTAACAAATAAGAGTACTGTATAAACGTTTGTTTGCTTTTTACAAATAACTACTGTACTGTCAAATAATAATTTTAATCATCAATGTGAACTAATTGCGGAGATCAGCACCGCCCCATTGCGACAGGTAATTGGATTGAATGGGAGAAAATGAAAAATAAAAAGTACAGTCGGACAAATTGTGACTCACATGTACTGTTTTTTACTACTCTTCTGACTGAGCCGCTGCATCCTGACTCCGCTCTGCAGCGCTTTTCTTCTTCTGAAGCCCGAGGTGCAGGTGTGTTTTTCGTGAGAAGAACATAGTGATAGGCAGTTGTTGACGCTCTTTTCTTCTGGGCAAAAAGAGACTTATACACAGACATGCCACCATCGATTATGTTGGAGAACTGTAATGAACGGCTCATCAAAGGGTCCCAATCGTGAGCTGCTCGCTGAAGTTCAGTGGCCATTCTCAGAATGGTTGCTAAGTTTACCAAGTGTTAGTCCATCCTCCTCATCTTTATCCACACTTGTGTCCTCTTTCTTCCTTTTCTCTTTCATCATCACTTGGTGGCTTTGTCATTTGGGCCAGGTCTGCATCGGTTAGCGGGCGTAAGCTTCAGCATCAATCAGTGCATTAATGTCATGCGAAGTCATGTCATTAAAGCCGTCTCTCCAAGCTGTTTGGCGAGAGTCACCACAGTATCTATGACAGAGTGATGGATCTTGTCGAGCGAGCCCCGGTTGGGTTTTGCACTGCCTCTGGCCACAGTTTTTTCCCAGCAGGCATTCAAAGTTTCAGTTTTCATCTCTTGAATGGCCCTCTGAATATTTTGGAGACATGATGCGATGGTGTATCCACGCCAGTAGTCCTTTAGTGAGAAGTCTTGATCCGAGTCCATAAGGCCAACAAGATGTTGCAGGGTGTTGCGTGTATAGAGAGCCTTGAAAGCACGGATGATGCCTTGGTCCATGGGCTGAATCAGGATGTAGTGTTTGGCGGCAGAAATTCGAGGTTGCATACCATCATATACCAAATCATCGGCGTGACCTCCAGCGCTTGTCAACGAGCAGAAGCACTTTAAAGTCTAGTCCCTTTCCTCTCAAATAACACTTGACCTCCGGGATGAAACAGTTTTTGAACCAATCCATATTGAGCACTTTTGTCATCCAAGCCTTTGCGTTGTGCATCCAGTAAACGGGCAAATCATCCTTTTTTTTGTTTTTCAGTGCTCTGGGATTTTTAGACCTATAAATGAGCCCAGGCTTAATCATAAAACCTGCAGCATTTCCGCACATAACCAGAGTCACACGATCTTTTTGGGCTTTAAATCCTGGGGCTTGGGCAGCTTCCTGGAGGATGAAGGTGCGGAAGGGCATCCGATTCCAAAATTAGCCAGTCTGATCCATACGAAAAACTTGTTGAGGCATATGTCCCCCTTCCTCAATGATCGCTTTAAATGTATTGTTCACGAACGCTTCTGCTTCAGCGGTATTTGCAGAGGCGATCTCTCCGCAGAGAAACATTTTTAAGTCCAAAGCGTTTCTTAAATTTTTCAAACCAGCCCTTGCTAGCATTAAATGTGCTTGGTACTGGCGTGAACAGCACTTGATGATGGCCCGGTATCTGCATCCTCCTCCTCTTCCCTGTCACTGTCGCCGCCAGCAAAGGCTTGATACAGTGTTCTAGCTTTTTGTGCAGATAACATTCGTATCCAGCGTAATGTTTTTTTTTTCTCTGCAGTCATTAATCCACAAAGCTAATGCAGACTCCATCCTTACCATGGTCTTGTTAAGTAACAGTTGCAACCCTTTTTGCATCTTTATTAAAACTTACTGCTGCTGTAGTCCTTATGTTATTTTCCTCCTTCTTTATAGAACGAGCGGAAGATTCATTAATTCCGTGAATGCCGACCTGTTAGCCGCATAGCTTTTACCTTCCTTTAGCATGTCCAGAAGTTGAACTTTTTCTGCAATAGTTAGCATCTTCTCTGCCTTTTAGGCCCGACCGCATGTGCTTTTGCCGGTGCAGAACGCTTTGTCGACATAATGGGTTTTAGGGAGACTTGAAATTGCAAGAGAATTTGCACGTAGGGGAACATAAATGGCAAGCTGTTTTACGTGACGTGTACGTATTAAACCGCAAGCTTATTGACTAACACGTAGAGAAGAAGCAGAGAGACTGTTTAGCCAATCAGAATGCAGAACACAATGCACTATGCAAATCCGTGAAGTAGCGAGACCGTGAAAAGTGAACCGCGTTATAGCGAGGGTTCACTGTATATATATATAGAGAAATATATATATATATAATATATATATATATATATATATATATACACATACACACACACACATATATATATATACACACACACACACACACACACACATATATATATATATATATATATATATGTGTGTGTGTGTGTGTGTGTGTGTGTGTGTGTGTGTGTGTGTGTATATATATATATTTTTTTTTTTCCAGGACAGTACAGATAAAAATTCAATATATCCTTTGGGGTAAGAGATTTTCTTCTTTTTTCTTTAGTATAAAAACACTCCCAGGAGGGTTTTATGTTCATCATCTTTTGCTGGAAGCGACATTTCAAGTTTAATACCTGAAAGTTGTGACTTTGCCCTGAATGCAGTATATCAGTTTAAATTAATGCGGACTGTACATTTTTTTCTCATGAACATGTTAATATCAAGAGTAATAATTTATAAGTTGTAATGATTGAGAATTCAGGACCTAAAGTATAAAAGTTACTCTGGTAATAAACTATAACATTCAAACTAACCATGTCTGAATAGGGCTCAGAAATAAACATTACCATTAACAAGCGGTAGAAGAAGGATGCATTTTTGGATCACTGGATCCCCCCTGTATTCTCCTTATTCTTCCTAATAATAAAAGAAAACTTAATTCCTGTGATTTTAGCAATTAGGCTAATATGATGTATGCTAATTAATTTGCTCGCTAGCAAGTATTATAACAGTTAACTATCTTTCTAAATAAACATCTGTCTTCCCATTGTATGTACTGTTTATCGTTCTGAGTCATTTGGAAGCTGGAAAATACTCTATTTTTTTCCTCTAATCAACGAAGTTGTAGCCAATGACCACCTGTCAAGAATGCCCTCCCTATCAAGTGACCACCACCAATCAGGGAGGGGGCATAAGCAAGCAGCGTTTTTGTTTGTTTGTTTGTTTGTTTGTTTGTTTGTTTGTTTTCAAGCTGCTGCACATGCGTATTTCGAGCAGCCTAACACAGAGGAAAAAGCACGATTCACCAGATGCTCATGATCGGCTGGTGATTCCTTCCTCCCTCACTCCTTCCTGTGGGCACTCCAGCAATTGTCTCCCATCGACTCCTGGCTGCACGCATGAATCCGGATTTAAACCCCGTGAGCTCCAGGCTGAGAGACGCTCACCTAGTTGATGCAGCCATATCCCAGCTGACTTTGAGCATGATGCAAGGATGGAATGGAGTCAGTGCAGGAAGCCTATACAAGCAACAGAACCTTGTACTTCAGGGCAGGATTTGGGTGCATTAGATCTTCATTTGGTTTAGTCATGGTGAACATTTGGTTTTTAAATCAGAACTGATGACATCCACCGCCCAGATGATTTTGGCTGGATTTACGATTACAGCATTATTCAGAATACAATATAATTCTCAGTCCAAGCAGCAGAAAGAAACACCAACGGCCAGCTTTTTTTCTAAGGCTATGGAAGCTGAAGTTAATTGTTGCAGCTGTAACCAAAACATAGGGGTTTTTTTGAACAGTAGTAAGTTGGCAGCCCCAAAAAAGTAGTAATTGTAATGAATAGCACTCTTATGGAGCTTCAGAAGCCAGGACGGCCTGAATCTGCTTTATCTGTCAGGATCAATGCTCAGGTTGATAGAACTCCATAGACGTATTGAAAGAGAAGAGGAAGAGAATTTTTTTTCTTTACTCATTTGCTGGCAAGTTCCATCTCCGTACTTCTTTAGAGTAAGTTGTTATGGAGATTTGGCCCAAAGTTTGGGGACAGAATCACCATGGGAACCAAAAAGTTCCAAATCGTGGGAGACAAAAAGCTTGTTTTTTTTTTCCCCTGTGGTTTTAAACCCCCCCAAATTTTCTTTCTTTTTGTATTTTGAGTTCAAGTTTGCAAAAAAAAAAAAAAAAAAAAAGTTTTCCAGTGAGAAAAAAAATCCTTGAAATCCTTTTAGAAGTAAATGATGATGATAATTAACATGGAAATCCTTCAAACATGGTTATTACTCCACCGTATTCCAGTGCAGGACAGACACAACTATTTACATATACAGTATTTGCTTGACAAATTTATTCACCCACCTGTCACAACCGAGAGAAATGGAATTGCTTTTGGACGTCGATTCATGTCGATCAGGGAAAACAATAATGACAAATATATGAGCAGGAAACAGTGATCTGGAACAGTTCAGAATGATAGACTGGACCGACCGAGATTACAGATTTGAATCCGCTTGAACGAGTACGAGTTGGAATTCGTTTACAATCCAATCACACAAAGGTTTCCACCAAAGATATTTGTCTTTGTTCACATAAAGTATCGGAATAGTTATAAGCACTTCTTTGGAATGCAGGGCTGCAGACACGAGGTGGGGGGAGGGGTGTTAAAAATAAATAAATAAAATAACCAGAACTCGAGCAGCATCTATTAGAAAAGCCAAAGGAGGCGTGAAAATAACATTTCTACATGTTCCTGTACTGAATTGATTTTTACACACTTTTCAATCTTTAACTTTCTCACTCATTCATTTGCCGAACCACTGAGCTTTATTAGTCAGCAAGGGATACCTGGAGCCTATCGCAGTCAACACTGGTCAATGGTAGGGTGTACCCTGAGTGGCCTTCCATGCCCTGATCACACACAACCTTTCAAACTTACAGACAAATCTCAGGGCAATTTGGAACAGCCGGATAGTCTAGCGTGCATATCTTTTGAAGTTAAGCACTCGAGGTAAAATATGCAAAGTCCACACAGATGCGCCAACACCCGGAACTGGAATCTAGGACATTCTTGCTGTGATACCCACCACGCCATCATGCTTTTACTAACAAATAAAATGTGACTTGCAGTAAACTTTTCAAAAATATTTCTCGTTTATTGATGACTGTTGGGCTAAAAAACTTTGTTAACCCCCCAGTGAAACCAACATGAGAGTGCGCGTCATGTTTATTCAGGCATTATCCACTCGGAATAATGGGGTTTGAATCTTGACATTGTGGACTCGGACTGTGTCTTTGCTGTGTTGTATATACAGCACCAATAGACATTATCCATCCCACAAATTCAGAAGAATATTTTAATTAATTAACAATGTAAAAATAAAGAGTAAATATCTAATTTCTCGTTTATCTTTGTTTATTTTCCTGTGTAGTATAAACTCAAATGATTATTTGCTGAAGATGAGGTGGATATTGCTGAATAGTCCCCTCAATGATACAACTTTCATTTAAAGGGCTGAGCGCCACAGTGGTCTCACACGACAAAAGCTGTGGATAAGGCCAAGGCAGCCCGATTGCGATTTCCGGGCTCGGGGAGTTTCTATGTTCTTTAAGTGCTTGTGTAGGTTTCCTCTACATAAGTCCAGTTTCCTCCCACAGTCCAAAAACATGCACAGTTAGCTGATTGGTGATTCGAAATCATCCTTAAGTTGTGTGATTTTCAATGGTTATCTGTGTGTTGGTCACTGCAGTGACCTGGTGAGCTGTTCAGGGTGTACCTTGCCTTCACCCAGAATCATCCAAGATAGGAATCAGCTTCCTCATGACCCTAATTAGGATTAATCTGTTGAGAAAATGAATGAATGAGATATTGAAGCCATATTTTTAGTGGATGTAGATGTAGAGGCGAGCTGTCCAGGGTGTAACCCGCCCTCACCCGGAGTCAGCTGAGATGGGCGCCAGCCTCCCTGTGACCCTAAATAGGATTAAACGGTTCTGAAAATGAATGACTGAATGAAGTCGTGTTTCTATTCCATTTTTGTTCGTTGCATGTTCATTTCGGAGATGATATACAGTGAGATTGGCTCTTAAAAGTGAGGATTTTGTTCTTGACTTGTGCGTTTTGTGAAATTCCTGAACTGCTCCCTATCGAATCGTGTTCTTGGAGATATTGGACACACTTAATGTACACATAAGTAAGAGCTTTTTTTTCCCTTGATACACGATCACGCCTGGCATAAGGTCCATCCCCTCTTGAGATTGGTGGTTCCTGAGCCCAAGCTCTGCGTTAAGGTGAGTCCGACTATTTCTAGTTAGTATCTTTCCACTTCACGCACAGCTCAGGCTCCTTCCCCGCCAGAGAGGTGGCATTCCATGTCCCAAGAGTCAAAGTCAGTCGCCGAGGATTGGTCCAACAGAACCCATGCCTTTGGCCATCACCCAACTCACACTGCACCCGGCCTCTATAGCCACTCCCACAAGTGATGGGTCCATGGGAGGACAGACACATGTCTCCTTTTTGGGCTGGGCCTGGTCGGGCTCTATGGACAGAAGCCCGACCACCCCCGACCACTCGACTTCAAGACCCACCCCCAGGCCTGGCTCCAGGTAGGGGACCCCGGGTACCCACGACAAGGGAAGGGAAACTGTGTCCTTGTTTCTTCTTTCTTCAAAGAGGTCTTTTGAATTGCGCTTTGTCTGGACCTTCACCTAGGACCAGTTTTGCATCGCTTCTGGGACCATCGGACACGCAAATCCCTCCGCCACGATAAGGTGGCGATTCAAGGAAGAGCAGACACCCATTCACAGACACAAACAAACACACAGAAGTATAAATCAGATGTACTCAACGGCTCAATCTGTGTCCTGTAAACGCATAAGCAATGCTTCACGTGAAGGTGAAAGCTAAGCGTTTGGTTTGTAACCATTTATCAGCAGAAGACACCTTCTCCGTCAATACAGTCATTAGGATTCCCAGTGGGCTTCGTCTGTCCATATCGCTTCCTATTTCTACACTCATTAAGGAGTTTTCAAACTGAAATCAATCCTGATTTATGGGCCACCTGCTGCGCCTGCATGTCCGTTTCTGTGCGTTTTAACTACATGTAGCTTCGACCACTTCGACAACATATGAATATCTTCAGTATGTATGAAAGTGTAACTAACATCACTGGTGACTTCGGAAAACTTTCCACATTTCAACATAAATGGAGGGGAAAATATTAAAGACACTCATACTACACAATGCAGTTTTTCGTCATGTTTTAAAGATGATATCCATCCAATTTTGGTCAGTGTTGTCTATACACCCTGGGAGGTGATTTCTGAAGGATGCCCTGCCCTGGCTCATCAGCTGGATCGGTACTTTTAAGGCAATCTTAACAAATTCAAGAGGTGGCATTCCATGTCCCAATAGACAGAGTCAGTGGCCAAGGATCGCTCCGATAGAACCCATGCTTTTGACTGCCACCTAACTCACACCACACCCAACCCTTATAGCCCCTCCCACAGGTGGTGGGTCCATGGGAGGGCAAATCCATGTCTCCTTTTTGGGCTGTGCCCAGCTGGGCTCTTTGGGCAGAAGCCCGACCGCCAGGCACTCACATTCAAGTCCCTTCCCCAGGCCTGACTCCAGGGGTTGACCCTGGTGACCCACATCCGGGCAAGATAAACTGTGTCCTTTTAAGTTTATCCATAGCGGTCTTTAAATGACACTTTGTCTGGACCTTACTACGCCAGGTGGCGGACCTCTCCCATCGAGATAGTGTGAGAAGCTCAGCCATCCGGGAGGAGCTCAGAGTAGAACTCCTGCTCCTGCGTGTTGAGAGGAACCAGTCGAGGTGGTTCGAGCATCTGGTAAGAAAGCCTCCCAAACTCTCTACTGGTGTGGTGTTTCGGGCTTGTCCAACCAGGAAAAAACCCCGGGATCAGACTAGAACATGCTGGAGGTATTATGTCTCTCGGCTGGTTTGGGAACTCCTCGGTGTCCCTCTGGAAGACCTGAAGGAAGTGGCTGGGGAGGGGGCGTCTGGACCTCACTGCTTAAGCTGCTGCTCCCTGGGACCCAACCCTGGATTAAGCTAAGGAAGAAGAAGATAATGATGATGATGATGATGATGATGATGATGATGATGATGATGATGATGATGAAGAAACATTCAAGAGTTTGTGGTCGATAAATACACACTCATGATTTCAGGTCACCGCACTGGGTGAAGCTGACCAGATCTGGAAACATTTTCATCAGTACTTTCAGTAATCCTCATGCTGTGTGTCCTGTACCTCCAACTTTCAATCCACACAGTGGTCTTCAAGCTCAAGGTGTACATGATGGAGTTGGGCCACCAACAGATCTGAGCACTGGCTTTGAAATGTGAGAGGTAGGGCGGCAAACTGGGTTATCAAAGGCCAGCCATGTCTCTCACTGTCTATGGTGAGAGGTTCTTGTAAAAGAACCATTGCTGACCTTTGTCAAAAGTTGCTGCATAGCCATCAGCATGTTTCTGCCCTGTGAGTGCCTGGTGAGCTGTCCAGGTTGTACTCTCCCATCGCCCCGTGTCGGCTGAGATGGGCACCAGCCTCCTCGTGAACCTAATTAGGATCAAGTTATTCAGATTGGGGCAGCTGTTGCCCAAAGGTTTGAGACGTGGTTGAGTTTCTGAACCAGCAGGAAAAATGAGTGACAGTGGGCCCTTCCCTTCCTCCACATTAGTGGCTGAAGTGACCTTGAGCAAGGCACCTAACCTGCAACTGCTCTCCGGCACCACCAATGTGTGTGTGTGTGTGTGTGTGTGTGTGTGTGTGTGTGTGTGTGTGTGTGTGTGTGTGTGTAGTCACTGTTTATATGTGTGTGTGTGTGTGTGTGTGTGTGTGTGTGTGTGTGTGTGTGTGTGTGTGTGTGTGTGGCATAAAACGAAAAAGAAGAAGAATGTCTGAGGTTTTTTGGGTCACCTTGTATTAAAGACAGGACTGTGGTACTGGTGATTATTCACATCAAGACTCTCTTTCGAATACATTATTGTTTCTATGGTAACAATTTACTCTGAAGACTTGTACAGCAGATGTGCCACATAATAGAGCCAATACAATAATAAAGGAATGAAAAAAAAAACGATTGTTTCTTTCCTTCCTATTTGGTGCCCTGCACATTTCTATTCTACTTGTTGCCTTCAGCTGAAAACACTGCATATATTATACAGTAAATATTCTTTCGACACGATAAATAAACAGGTCAGTGCTAACCAGAGCAATGTTCGTTCTTATTATTGTAGCCTCCTTTTTTTTTTTTTCTTTTTTCTTTTTCCCCCCTACAACATCCAAAGAAGCACATCTGCCAGGAAACAAAGGAGGATATGGATTCAGGGTAACCAAGCAACCGAGTTAGGTGAGATAATCCCACTCTCAGAGCATTTTAATTACATTCCTCAAAACTTAGCATGTTTGTACATGTCTTTTATGCTCAAGTCCAAAATCTGGCCTGCAAAGACACTTACTCGACAACACACTTGAGGTTAAGAAGTTAAATCTAAAGGGGGGTTTTTTGTTCTTTTTTTTTATTTATTTTTTTTTAAATCTTTCCCATGGCTGAAAATGTAATATACCTTCGAGCTTATAGGATTTGCTGCTAGCTGTGCCTTAAACATTCATAGCTGCATATCTTCTTGATATTGTTTGTGTTCCATTATTTCTGTGAATTTTTCCAATTTGCACATTCCTCCACTCTAAATTAGATACACTAATGAGATATGCCTCGAGGCCTTGACTTTTTTTTTTGCCACGCTGGAAAAAAAAAATGTTACGGTCGTCAAAAGTCAAAACACGGTTGAATTTCAAGCTGCCGCTCATCCGAAATATTTGCATTCTGGGCCCTCTGATGTCTATCCAGATGCATTCCCTGGTTAGCACAATAAAGGAGGTCCCTGCCTCAAGCTGTTTTCATTCCATTTGTTTGATTGTTTGTTTGTTTGTTTTACAGCCAATAGACTCTGTAAACTTATCTCTCGAACCCCGCATCTGGAGGGTTGGGCTTGTCAACTTCGGTCAAAAATTGTTCACAGTAATATCGCTCAAGCTTCCAGAGTCTCTTGACTAGCGCAAACAATATTAGCAATTCTATCAAGATCTATTGTTGGCTTCCCGAACGCCTCCCTGGTGTGATGTTTCAGGCATGCCCAACTGGGACGAGTTCCCGGGGTCGACCTAGAACACGCTGGAGGCACTATGTCTCTCGGCTTGTCTGGGAACGCCTCTGTGTGGCCCCCCCGGAAGAGCTGGAGGAAGTGGCAGGGAAGAGGGATGTCTGGACCTCTTTGCTTAGGTTGCTGCCCCCACGACCCGATTCTGGATCAAGCAGAAGAAGAAGATGATGATGATGATATATAGTTGGCTTATCACTGAGACCTGACTCAGATATGCTCATCAGAACCACTTTGTGTAGTTGGACTCCACTCTAGTGGCCTAAAGGATTCAATACTTGGCCAAGACACCCATATAGCAACAAATAAGAAGGTCATTTCATTCATTTTCTGAACCGCTTAATCCTAATTAGGGTCACGGGAAGGCTGGCGCCCATCTCGGCCGACTCCGGGTGAGGGCGGGGTACACCCTGGACGGCTCGCCAGGCCATCGCAGGGCCGACACTCACGCGACCACTCACACCTAGGGTAGATTTGGAATAGCCAATTAGCCTACTGTACATGTTTTTGGACTGTAGGAGAAACGCTACGCAAGCACGGGGAGACCAAGCAGACTTCATACAGAAACACCCGAGCTGGGAATCGAACCGAGGACCTTCTTGCTGTAAGACAGACATGCCAACCACAACTCCATCATTCCACCCAAGTAGGCGTGTCAGTATTGTTCAGTTCATTTTCTGTAACCTCTTAATCCTAATTAGGGTCACGGGGAGGCTGGCGCCCATTCCAGCCAACTTCAAGCGAGGGCAGAGTGCACCCTGGACAGCTCGCCAGGCCATCGCAGGGCGGAAACACGTTGACGGCTTTGCAGCTACTCTTGTCGAAAGTCAGCAATGATTCTTTCACAAGAACCTCACACCATGGGGGGGGGGGGGGGTGCAGTGACAACCTTGTGGAGAGTGGGACTCGAACCCCCAACCTTAGGATCAGCAATCCAGCGCCCTATATCACAAGACCACCACTGCCCCTGTCAGTATTGCACTTGTTTTAAAGCTTGCCTTAAGCTCTGCACTATGAGGGTAAAGGGCCGCGCTTAAGTGTCCAGCAATGACACCCTGGGGCCCGAATGCTTGACCTTCTGATTAGTACCGATAATCCAGAGACAATCACTGAGACGTCGCTGCCTTTCCAACGTGCTTGGCAGGTTTACAGAAAAAGCAGAGCAAGCCCAAGTTTTCTTGAGGATCCAATTATTTGTTTGATCCAACTTATGTCGGTTACAAATACTTTATTCAATGAATACTTTTACACCAGACATTATTGGCTCATTGCACCAGAACCTGTCCCAGTTAGTGTGAAGTCAAACTAACGTTGATTAACTGTGATGGCAACCATCGAGTTTGGGTTCATGCACACGGTGTCGATGGGGTGTCAGATAAACTCAACAAAGGCGTTCTAGCTCATCCAGCAGTCGCTACAAGTTACATGATTTAAACCAATAAGAAAAGACCTGTGGGATGTGGGGTTTCGGAATTTTACAGTCTGCGTTCGAAAGTTAATTTGGCTAAAACATTTTGTAACGCAGGCTGCACTTCGCTCTTCTTCGCTGCACAGATTAATTTCAAGGCTGTAAGTAGCAAGTCAATACACACTCCGAGAGAACGGAAGGCTGCGTCCTGAACCACATAATGTGCACTAAGTAGTAAGTAGCAGCGATCGCAATGGTGCAATGTCAAATAGCCAATCATTGAAAGGTGTAATGGACCAAATTATGGCCAGTGCACTTATGAGGTCATGTCCACTTGTTTTGTATTATATCTAGTGGTCCATGTGTCATGAAACATTTCCACAGTTTTATTAATAAGAAAAAAGAAAAAAAAAGTTTTTCAGTTACGTCACTTTATAAACGATGCCTTTACATCATGCGCAGTAATTTCACGAAAATTAATATTTCATTGTGTGCTTTAATTTAATAAACGGCGGCACGGTGGCGCAGTGGTGAGCACATCCACCTCACGGCGAGGTCCTGGGTTCGATTCCCAGCCCGGATGTTGCTGTGTGGAGTTTGCATGTTCTCTTCGTGCTTGCGTGGGTTTCCTCCGGGTACTCCGGTTTCCTCCCACAGTCCAAAAACATGCACAGTACGTCAACTTGCTGTTCCAAATCGACCCTAGGTGTGAGTGTGAGTTATCACGTGATTGTCGGCCCTGCGATGGCTTGACGAGCCGTCCAGGGTGTACCTGAGTGCGTCACTCAACTAAGAGTGACTGGCTGTCGAAAGTCTGAAAACCTTTAAAACCAGGAGTACACAAACCATTTCTGCTGAAATGAAAGGCAGATGAACTCGAATAAGATCCTTAAACCGGATTTACACGGGAAGCGACAAGCGACCGGTTAAAATCAATAGTCACCAGCAAAATGTGCGAGGCGAGGCCGAATTTTCTCAAGCGACGTAAAGTAGGCAGGCGTGGAGTTCAACTGGGCTGAACTTTCACGGGAGGAATTCAAGTGATAACCAATCAGAGCTTAAAGATACGGTTAACTGACAGATGCTGTCAAACACTGCGTTTTCCAACACGTACACATCCGGTGTGAAAATAGGTGTCACGTGCAGTTCAAAGGCAAAGCGATTCACGTATCGTTCATCGCTTCCTGTGTGAGTGCAGCTTTCCAATCTCACATAGAAGCAGTGGAGCAGGGACATTGATGTGGGGCGGGAATCATGTTTCCTGACATTTATAGGTACCTGATTTCAACAAACACTGAGAAAATACACAAGTAAAACCTGAAGGCATACAAGGTCAAGTACAAGGTACTGGCGGCAACTTGTGTACCGCTACCTGATGCGTTTCTAACTTGTATTTCAAGGAGCAGTTCGCAACGTTTGCAGGCGGTAAACTGGGATGGATGTTGGTATGATACGAATAGTTCTTGGAGATATTACCCAGTAGGGCTGGGCGATTAATCACATTTAACTTCAGTTACGATTTTGGCTTCAGACAATTATTGCGCCTGATTCCGTTCCACAGTGATGCCCTCACTGTAGTGTTTGGGAGACGAGCTCCTCACCTTCAGTGCTAATTGAAATGAAAGTAAATATGCATACACTGTCCCTGCTGACTTTTACTCTGCATTGCGCTGAATGATGTGGCATACAGCATGGAAAGTAAATGAGTTAATTCGGTGAGAGATTTCTCATCTATGTTATTATGTTCCATTATATTTAACTAGAGTCTTGTTAAAATAATCATCATAATTATAGCCGAGGTCCTGCTGCGCCCCATACCTAAGAGAATTTGGTAATACATTTAGCTTGATTTCCATTTCAACATGACACCTGCCATCATGTCCACGAAGCACAGGTAGACCAAATTGTAGCAGGAAAAGTAATTCAGGGATTATATTTATACACATGTGCATGTATGTAAAAATATACTGTATATCTGTATATATATATATATATATATATATATATATATATATATATATCAGGACGGTCTGGCTTTCAATCCTTGGGTTTCTTCCGGGTGCACCGGGTTCCTCCCACGGCCCAAAGACAGACACATTAGGCTAATTGTCTGGTTTAAATTGTCCCCCAGCGTGCTTGAGCCCGTTTGTGTGTGTCACCCTATGATGGTCTGGTGAGATGTTCAGGGTATACCCTTCCATTGCCCAGTGTTGGCCAGTGTTGGCTGAGATTAGGCCCCAGCCTCCCCTGCAACCTTAAGAATAATTAAGTGGCTCAGCAGATGAGAGACATGAATCAATCCAGCCATTATTCATTCATTCATGCATTTTCTAAACTTCTTAATCATCATTCGGGCCACGAGGAGGCTGGCGCCCATCTCAGCCGACTCGGGGCGAGGGCAGAGTACACCCTGGACAGCTCACTAGGCTATCACAGGGCAGAAACACGCTGACGGCTATGCAGCTATTTTTGTCGAAAGTTATCAACGGTCCTATAACATGAACCTCTCACTATAGACAGTGAGAGACATGGACGGCCTTTGATAACCCAGTTAGCCGCACTAGGGGGACGGTGACAACCCATTGAGAGTGGAGCTTCAACCCCCAACCTGGGGATCAGTGATCCAGCACCTTTACCAGCAGACCACCACTGCCCCTTTCCAGCCATTAGTAATAGTACGAATAAATAATAATACATTTTAAACAGAACCTGCCACATGCCCAGGACAATGGTAATCATCTACACACTAAGCGATGGTGGTGTATATCTCACGCAGCCGTAACTCAGATTCTATGCCAGGCTTTTTGGTTGTATTCATTTCCGATTAATATAAGACTTTTGGGTTCAGTAAATCATAGTGAAATTGCAAAATCATTTATTTCTATCATTTCTTTGTATATTTTGCCCCAATGGCTGTTCATTAAAAGAGCCTATCCGCTTCCCAGCTGCATGAAATCACCATGTTATGTCTTGGAAAGAGAAAGAAAGGTGGCCACAATATTTTTCTGGAACCATTTGCTTCCTCCAGTGAGCAGGTCTCAATGATCCCTGCACCAGGCACAATAATAGTTATAATAATAATAGTAATCATCTTGAGATTATATGTCTTCTTCTATTTCTTATCACTTGATTTCCACTTTCTAAGAATTTGCACCGCCGAGTTATTGTATGTTATTTTTTGTTTTGTTTTGTTTTTGTTTTTTTTCATGTGGTCTTGATATTGTTATTGTAAGTAGATACAGATACAGTGGTGGCAGTGGCGGTCTAGTGGTATAGGGCGTTGGATCGCTGATCCAAAGGTTGGGGGTTCGAGTCCCACTCTCCACAAGGTTGTCACTGCCCCCCCCCCCCAGGTGTGCAGCTAACTGGGTTATCAAAGGCGGGCCATGTTTCTCACTGTCTATGGTGTGAGGCATGTAAAAGACCCATTGCTGACTTTTGTAAAGATTAGGCTGCAAAGTCGTCAGCGTGTTTCTGTCCCTTGCTAAAAGGATTGTGACAGGAAGGGCATCCGACGTAAAAAACCTCTGCCAAATCAAACATGCGAATCAGATGATTCACTGTGGCGACTCCCGAGTAAAAGGGAAAAAGCCGAAAGGATGACAGACAGACAGATACAGAACCAACACAAGATGTAGAACAAGTAAAGAGACGCTCAGTCTTTGAGCTGGTCTGGTTTCACCACTATTCTCTTTTGAATGTGCACCTGTAAGTCAAACATTACAGCGACTTCATCCACAGAACTCAAGTTGTAAACTAGGATTGCTGGTGTTCCACTGAGAGCTCCCTGCATCCTGCATCTCTGCCCATTTAGGACCAGCCTAAATTTAGTTTGCTGTTTTCCTTGTTCAGAGTTCACCCGAATTCATTTGCTGCAAGAAAGCCATTTCACTGGCAGACCAAGTAATCTTGTTAGACAGGTCGGATTTGGCCTCACTATGCCCTAATGCCGCAGACAAGAATGTGCGGCACGGTCTGCCTGATGTTCGGTTGTGAATCTCGCACGAGCTCCTCTGTTGTTATGCCTCCCTCATTGATTAAACCTCGTTATTTAGTCAAGGATTTCATTTCCCAACCAGCACCGGAGCCTGTCACGACACTAACAGCCACCCAGTCAGTGGCTGTTTCTCATGCTAATCACTTCATTTGCGACTGTTGTTTGTAGTGCGAGTTCAAGCTGCTGCTTATTCACTCGCTTTTCGGATCATGGCAAATTCTTCTCGTTAAAAAAAAAAAAAAAGTGCCCGAAGATCAAAAGTTTCCATTTTGCTTCTGTCCTTATTCTCTCCAAGAGAGAATCCAGCTAGGATTATGGATGCATGTTGACTTTAATTTCAAAGTTAATATAACAGATTAAAAGAAAAGAGAAAGAAATCAAATCGGTTTCACCTCCACCACTTACTCTGAGAACGCATTTTCTCATTTCTCAGAAATGATTGCTCCCAGCCCAGGAGAAATGCTAATGGACCCAAAATGTAGTTCAATATGAGTAATGCAACAGTGTATATCACAGCATTATGAAGATCCATGTTGTTATTTTTGAAAACGAGAGTCGCTTTCTTGGTGACTGCTGTTCCGTGATTTACCTTTCACTTTGCATTACCTCAAGGTTTGATCACTCGTTTTACGCCGTTTGATCCCTCCTACTCTCAGAATGATTTTTTTTTCCTCCCTTCCCTCTGGGTGCATTTCAATACCATGATCCTAATGGAAGTGTTCTTCTCTCCTTGTTTCTCTACATCGTGCTGCGCTCAAGGAGCAACTTATTAATTACCGCAATCCTCTGATCAATTTGCAGCATAATTCCAAATGTGAAATAGACCAGTGCGCCGATTAAACAATTAAAAAAAATAATAAAAAATTTAAGTGACTTCAAAGAAGAACATCAGGTCTGCAGTTACATTTCATCACTGTCAAGCTTTCTCTCTATAATGCAGGGGATGCAGATATCGCCCTCATCCCTCCCCTTAGGTCTCCGGCTGTCGACTCTAACTGAAGAGATTGAGTTTGAGTTCAAAAACAAATAAGTGCCAATGTTTTAATTACGAGAAAAACTATTTTTAGGTAGCTCTACCAAAAAAAATAAATAAATAAATAAAACTTTTTCCAGTAGCTCCGAAAAATTTTTTAGTGGCTTTTCAATAAAGCTACTGAAAAAGTTATTAATATGAAAAACAACTTTTTAACCACTTAGCCCTAATTGGAGTCACTGGGAAGCTGGCACCCATCCCAGCCGACTCTGGGCGAGGGTGGAGTACACCCTGGACAGCTCGCCAGGCCATCACAGGGCAGAAACACGCTGACGGCTATGCAGCTACTCTTGACGAAAGTCAACAAAGGTTCCTTTACATGAACCTCACACCATGGACACTGGGAGACACAGCCGGCCTTTGATAACCCAGTTAGCTGCACTGGGGGGGGGACACTGACAACCTGTTGAGAGTAGAGCTTGAACTCCCAACCTTGGGATCAGTGATCCAGCACCTTTATCACCAGGCCACCACTGCCCCCTCATTCCAAGCTCGAGTATAAAATTGTTTGTTTGTACAAAATCGCTTCCGTTTTAAGAATTTTATTGGCAGTTATTTGAAAATTAAGTTAAGTATCTTACTGTCCAATGACTATTTGGCACCTTCCGAGTCGTAGGACAACTCTTGGCGACCTGCCATGAAGGATAACGCCTCGATTATCATCTTCATGGAGGTTTTCTTGGCAAGGATAGTGCAGTGGTTTGCCAGTGCCTTCTGCACGATGCGAACCTACGTGCAATTTGGAACCGCCAATTAGCCCAAAATTGCATGTTTTTGGACCGTGGGAGGAAACTGGAGGACTCAGAGGAAACCCACACGAGCACAGCAAACTCTGCACAGAAGTGTCCAGACCTGGAATCAAACCCCGGCCTTCTTGCTGTGAGGCGGACATGCTAACCATTACACCACCGTGCTGCATATTTGGCGACTGGCAGTTTTTTATTTTAGTTTTAGTTTTTCTCTGATGACTTTGAAGTGTTTATGAAATAATAATTTTGTTCACAACCTTCCAGCGACTTTTCAATAATATTCTGGTCAATAGTTGATGAACAGTCTACAAAGAGTTGGTGAATCCCTGTGAAAAGAATCGCCGAATATGGCTACTGAGCCAATCGTTCACTTCCTGTTAGCCAAACACCCATCGAGTCACCTTTGAGTCGTGTCATGGTCACATGACCATGGAGGGTTTTGCCAAGTTTTCTGAATGTTCTTCATCAATTTACACATTCTTTAGGGAGGCAAATGATTGAAGAATAGCTGACAAAAACCAAAAATATGCTTACAGGCCATTCGGAGAACAGTTAATGGCTGCTGTGAGTATTTGCAGTATGTTTTGGTAAAAAGACATTCGTGGTGAGTACTTGGAAACTACTTAGAGAATTTTTTGCAGTCACCAGCCGTTCACCAGCCTAGTGATATATACGCCTTTAATTTTTCGAATGATGTCATCAACACTGTATTCATTTTATTGAAAGATTTGTGTTGGGAGGTGTCAGTTATCATATTTAATAACAAACACCTGAAGTACTGAGAGAAATTACGTTTAAAGCCAGAATCCCTTGGGTATTGATGACATCACTATCCTGAGATTCAGTTTTCATTTAAACTACCAATGAAATCTTTCTATCGGTCTAAGATTCTGCACGCGGACAGATTTTCATCTAATGTTTTGGCTGAGGTGAATTTTTAACAAGTGCAGTTGTGTCTTTTAAAATTATCAGGTGTGAGGAGGTATCATCTTGAACACATGGTGCCAAATGGTGTCAACTACTGGTAGCAAACCTTTGGGAATGTATTTCCTCGATCAGTGCCAAGAATTCCAAGAACAGCAAGTTAAAGCTAGTAAGGAGGATTTCCAATACGTTTTGCCAAAAAAAAAAAAACCCACCAGAGGTTTCTGAATCAGTAAAAATGTTTACTGTTCCTATAACTTGGCCAAACAACAACAGGATGGATGATTTATTACCTTAACGACAATATAATGAAGACTTTGGGTTTCAAGTTGCTGTTGTACAACAAAGACTATGGTGGTGGTTGTGGGGGTTGATGGGTATTATCTCATTGAAGCTTGCATGAAGTCACTGCCCTCAAGGCACCATTGTAATAGGAAGTGGTTTGGGGTGGTGATGGTGGTGGGGGCTGTCGCTCTTTGAAAATGCAAGCCATCCCAGAGCAGATGAATCACATTCAACAACTACCCCAGTGACAAAACAATGTGGCTTTTTTTGGTCAACATTTAAAGACGTCTAGTTGATTCCCCTCAATAAAATACACCAAGCGTGATGTTTTTTATAAAATTGGTTCAATTGGTTCTTAAAGTGAGAGAAGTCAATGTATGGACCAACGGTGCCAAATCCTGTTCCTGGAGTGGTGGCCTGGTGGTAAGGTGCTGGATCACTGATTCCAAGGTTGGGGGGGTCAAGCTCCACTATCAATGGGTTGTCACTGAAAAAAGATTAGTTGCATTCTGACCTTTTAAATACATATTCGGTTAATATATTTGAATTTCGAGGTGGGGAAACATTGCCATTCCTCCATAGTTGGAAAATTCTAAACCAGTTTCACATTGGCAGGCAGCACAGCATCCTGTATTTGCAGGAGCAAATTATTGTGGAAGTGCTGGCTTCGTGGATAAAGTTGATGGTTTACTGACCCGAAGGTTAGCAGTTCAATCCCCACTATAACCACTGTTGGGCCCCTAAGCAAGGCCCTTAACCCTTAATTGCTCAGACGCCTGATAGTGGGATTGACAAATGCTGTAAATTAAATTTTGTGTAAAAATAACAATTCGTAAATTTTACTTTTACACAACTCAAGATTTAAAAATTGTAATAAAGGCAGAATATTGAATCAGGATATCATAGAATCGCGATACCGTGATATCCTAGCATGATCCCTGTCCTCGTAAAAGTGGAATTATATGGAAGACGCAAGTGTAAAATGTCATGCTGTTATAGTACTGAAATCTGAAATGCATGATCGCCGCCCTTAATTTGGTGGTTTTTGCAACTTCGGTCCCACCAACAAACTTTCCTCAATCAATTGTCCTTCACTTTCATCTCCCAACCAGGTCCACTAAAGACTTTTCTTTCTCATTTTCATATGCACTGTTGATGTTAATCTTTCATTATTACTTTAAATAAAAACCGTACGCATTTATTTTAATAGAATATGAACTGAAGTGCTTCCTATACAGTCAGTGTGTTCACTCCAGATAGAGCATGTAGTTGTTCTTCCCTTGATAAGCTTGGATAAAGATCTGATACGTGACGAACACATATTTGTCTGGCAGCGTAAAAGCAAGATCTCTCTTGCTCGTTTCCCCCCTTTTCTCTTTTTCCACAGTTGATTCTTATCTGTGATCTTTTTTTCCCCCTGTCAATCAGCTCAATATTTCATTCGTCTAAATATGGACTCGGTAATGAGGATCTCTCTCCGTATAACGTGGGTTTTTTTTTTTTTGTCCGACCTTTTAGACTGTACACACAGAGTATGTATTAATGAGTGTATCGAGTTCTCCCGGAATAAACTCCCTCACGCTGAAGCTGCACAACACAACATAGTCTACAATATAATATCTTGCACTGTTTATATATATATATATATATATATATATATATATATATATATATGTGTGTGTGTGTGTGTGTGTGTGGTTTTGGGTGCTGCGCTTAAATGAACATTTACTTGCACGACTACATTTAATTTATTTCTATAAAGTGCACAAATTGATTTTTCCTGGCTGAGAACTGAGTGTTTTATGTATATTGTGAACATCTGTAAAGCCTGATTATTATTTTATTTTTAGCCATAAGCTCGAGGGGGTAGAGGGTGATGGGTTTTCGGAATTCGACCCAACTCAAGTACACATCTGGCCACCTGTATTCTGGAAAGATTTTTGGAGCAACCTCCTTCTTCGCAGCTAATGCGTTTGTAATGGATTGGTTTTCACAGGCATTAGCTCATCCCTTTCGGAGGTATTCATTTCTCGCACTGCAGTCTACAATCGTGCCAAAGGAGCAGCACAGACCTTGGAGCAAGAGCGAAACCTAATCTGGCCGTTTACAATCAGAGCGTCTCTCCATTGAAAGCGAAGAAGATAGTAACCTTCGGCGAGAGAATGGAGAGTGCGGAAACTCAACCTGAAAGAAACGTCTACTGTGCATGTATTAGAAAAATCAAGTTGGAAGGATGCGAGTGACTTTTTATTTGTGTTGCCTAAAGATAAAGAAATAAGACATTTGTGTAGAGTCCCTTCTCTTTTTTTGTAAACATGTTGAGAAGCCATTCTCTGGAGCAAGTGTTGTATGAATGCGGCCCCTCCCACCACCACCACCACCACCTTCATTCAACTGTATTTCTCAGCAAGTCTGTAGACAGGGAAGGGAGAGCGGGACTAATTCACCAATGATCTTTTCACTAATCCCCACCCGTTTCTGTCTGAAGGCGTTCAAGTAAGGCAACCCAACCCCCACTACACCCAAGGAACACACATACATACAGAGAATGAGTGAGAAAGAGGAAATGCACAGTGTCTGCCTGAACATGTCCATCGGGAGAAGATAAATGGAGCAGGAGAGTTTGTAGTCAATGTCCTGGGAGGCCTGTGTTTTCACACGGGCCAGGAGCTAAAGTGGTGATTATAAAGCTCAAGCAAGGTGTGGTGAAACAGATAGGGTGGCGTCTGGTCTTTGTCTCCATGTGGGTGGAGCCACTGGAACTGCTAGGAGGAGTCAAGCTTTGGAGAAAGAGCGACAGGCTGGAAGGGGTGAGTTCACAGAGACTTTCAGCATGCTGGAACACACGCCGGGTCGGTTTAAGTTCTCCCAGTGTTTGTTTTCGGAGGGATTGTGACATGGATGGATTAAGCAGGACCTTTGATCAACTTGGATAAGTTTGAGAAACTTGATGCAAGTTCTCTCAAGGATTCTCACACTCCTTCGATTTCTATCGTTTTGGGATTATCACTTAATTTTCATGGATATTCCTTTGTGTGGGTGATGAATGCATTGTAGTTGAGCTGCACTGCACAGGAGTAGTAATATGGGATATTTTCTGCTACTGCTCCACCTGAAAGACGTTCCATGGCTTCTGTGTTTACTATTTCTCCAGATAAGTATGTTGAACCTGCTATCTTTGTTTATTTTATTTTTTTACAAAACGGCTTTGCATATTTTTCCTGTAATAGCTCACTGCAGTGGTTTTGTTCATGGCTTCTTGATTGTTATTTATTCCTTCACATCTTTTCCTGTGACCTTTATGGTGGTTTAATTTATGGAATTATTGTCAGCATGAAAGATTTATAATTTGGTCGGTACTGCGGCGAGGTTTTGCTGCAGGTTTGTGGTTTTTTCGAGGTAGCTCAGATTCTGGTCCATTCTTGGACACGATCAAAGTGTTGTAGACATCAAGTACTTAATTTTATGTTTGTTCCAAGGCAATGGACGGTGATGTGTTTGCATGCAGCATACTTTGTCCAAAGAGTCCAACATCTGCCGTTGACTGGCATAAAACATGACTAAAAATAGTTGCTTAACGTCGAGATTATGAATTATTTTCACTTTCAGCAACAACAATATATATATATTTTTTTTGCCTCTGCTCTCAAACATAATGAAAAATACCTCATTCAGTGCAGTCTACAGGTGTGGTTTCTGTTCAACAATACAATAGTCTTATATTTCCTTTTGTTGTTTCTGTAGTTGCAGGTAAAGTTTCCCCCACCAACTATGATGGCTTGCTCAATGCCCCTGCTGCTACTGCCACCTCCAGTCCCCCTGACCTCTTCCTTCCTGCCAGTTTTAAGCTCTCAAACGCCCAACTGGCATTCTTTCTTCAAGAGAGCCGAACTCCATCTCGGAATGTCCCTGGTGGACACCCTTTGCATCGTTCTGAGAGCTTTGTGGTCTTTCAGACCAAGGAGTTCCCCTCAGTCAACATCTCACTGGGTCCCTTCAACCAAGACCAGACCCTTTCCAAAGATCTTTTACAACCATCAAGTCCGTTGGACATTGCTGGTAGACTGACGGTCAACTGGAAGGTGCGGGCCTTTATTGTCCAGTCGAAGCTTTTTGCAAGTAACCCGGTTGTCCAGGTACTGTTTTACATCGCAGGAAGGGACTGGGATGATTTTAAAGTCCAGGACAAGCTGCCTTGTGTGAGGCTACATGCCTTCCGGGATGTTCGGGAGATCAAGACTTCTTGCAGACTTCAGGGTAACCTGGCACAGTGCTTGGCCCAGCTGGACCTTCCTTCTACTTGGTTTAACGTCAACGTGGCACCTCTAGGCCGCAGGAAGTCCTCAGTGGCAGACGTTCTGGAGATGACCGGGGAAACCCTCCAGGCCGAGCTCTACTACACCCTCCATGATCCAGATAGCAAAGGCGAGTGCGGGGAAAGTTACCCAAGACGAGGAGGAGGATCGAGAGGGGAGAGCGCATCCCAGCAGCCACTACTTCGGATTGGAAGCATCAGCCTGTACCAGCCCAGCCAGGAGCAACAGGTAGTGGACAAGCAGCTGGATAAGAACCTCTTCTTGAGGCTCCCTGACAAACCATTAAAGCCTGGTGAGACTCTCAAAATCTGCCTGTACTTGGTGCCAAACTCAACAGTGGAGCAGTTTACTCTCAAGTAAGTGGCTTTTAAAGTTCCTTACCATTGACTTAATAGTGTGACGTTTTGAGATAGTGAAACACTCACAACCTTATTTCCTCTTGATGTGCATGTACCCTCTGGCTAAGTGTCGAAGCAGGTCTGTAAGTGCACAACACAAACCAAACTGTTTTTATAGCAGCCATGAACAGACCACTCTGTCTGTCAAAGAGGACCTTGCTCAATTTTTGTTGGGTTGCCAGGGAGAATGATATTATGCCATAATGTAGAAATAATGACTATACATATATATATATATATATATATATAATATATATATAAAATATACACACACACACACAGATCAGTCATGACAATTGGGATGGTTTGGCCTTATGGTCAATGAAGTAACATAGTATGGAAGGATGGTCGCCATTTCCCCAGGTGTGTTATCAGAACATTGTGTTCGGTTACATAAACATGCACTTTTTTTTCGAAACTCCCATTTTCATTTCAGGAATTTCTGGTGAATTAATTATTAGGCTCCGATAAGTCATTTCGACCAGCAGGAAAAGGCGGCGCACTGATTGATGCTAGCAAGGCTAATTCATTAGTTTTATCGGACAAAGCATGCGTCAATGAACCTGTGCAGGGAAGATTTGTGCACACGGAAGCTTGAGTGTCGGCGTGCTATGCTTTGTTCCTCGCACCCACACACACCTTTGCTGTAGGCCTTAATACTAGTATTATTTTCAGTTTAGTTATTTTGCCTTTTTTTTTTTTTTTTTTTTTTTTTGGTGTTTAATTGTTTTATACTCCAGCAATTAGTAAATCCTTTCATTATTGTGGAATGTCAGAAATCTGGTTTCGATTGCAGCTTTTTGCAAAAAAGAATATATAAAATCTGTGTGTGTGTGTGTGTGTGTGTGTGTGTGTGGTTAGCACTTCTGCCTCACAGCAAGAAGGTCCTGTGTTTACGTCTCAAGCACAGTGAGGGGTTTCTATGTGCGAACATGTTCTCTCCGTGCTTGCGTGGGTTTCCTCTGGTAGTCCGGCTTCCTTCCACAGTTCAAAGTCAAGCACCTTAGGCTCTTACCAGTTGCCCCTTGGTGTGAGTATGCGTGTTGGTCTGACATGTCTTCAACCAGTGTTGGCTGAGATAAGCTCCAGTCTTCTCACAACCCTAATAGGATTAATTGTTTCAGTAAATGAGTGTGCAGCTTTAACTCGGGTTACAGGAGACTCTGATTATAATCAGTATAAAATGACCACTTCTTCACCGGAGAACTTCACCATATGAACAATTATACATTTTAATTGTGTTAATTATTTCAGATGTCTTCATGAGTAGGCGGCGATTGGATGGTGTTTCCAACATGCACACCTGTCTCTGTGGTGCTTATGAGCGAATTGGGATTATTTTATGAAGCGCGTAAGGTTATAACCTTATGTTATGGACACGGTCGTTTCATAGCCTCCAACTTCATTTAACCCATAAGAGCATTACACAGGACATATTTGAATCCCTAGACTGGAGTCATGGTCCAAAGCAAAAAGCTCTCAGTTTGCTCATCAAAGTGCCGACGGTAAATCTCCCTGACCCTCGCATTTTATGTGCTCATATTGGAGTCTTTGTGTGCCTCGGGTCTGACTCGGTGACATTAATCCTCCGTGGAGCGGCCGGGGAGCAATAAAAGCTCCCATCAGAGAGAGAGAGAGAGAGAGAGTGAGAGAAACGGAGAGCGAAGGAGAGAGAAGATGGGGAAAATCTTGAAAGAAGATAAGAAAGAACTCCACCCTGAAATCAAGCACTGCTGGAAGCAAACAGCTCAGGGCGCCGAGTAAAAAGAGACTATAATAGATGACACACACACTCGCTATTTTAAAGGCAGTCATTTGAATCTGGTGTAATGTCATCAGAATTATGCAGGACCACTCATCCAACATTTCTTTTTCCAATTTTAAACTTTTTTTTTTTTTTTTTTTTTTTTTTTTTTTTGGTCATCCGTTTACTTTTCAAAAAGCCCAGACGATTTTTTTTTTCTTTTTAGATTAAAATGTCTTGATTCAAGTGCAGAACCATTTTCCACACTCGTAGACAAGCCAAGCGAAAAACAAATTGGGGAAAGGGGTGTTTTGTTTTTGTTGGTGGTTGTTGCACATTTATACATGTTGTTTATTATTATTATTATTATTATTATTATTCTCTCCAGCTCTTTATTTCTAGTGGCATATCCATTCACATTTGCGTGAGTGAATATAATATATTCTTGTTCAGAAATGCTGGGTTGCCATGGAAATCCAGTGACGGCACAAGTCGAAGTCTATCATTTTCCTCCCCCTTGTCTAAAATATCATTCATTCACACCTTAATGGGGAGTGTCAAGTTGCTTGATGAAAATAGCCAGGCTGTCCTACCTATGATGGCATACATATGGCTGTTGAGATATATATATATATATATATATATATATATATATATATATATATATATATATATATATATATATATATATATATATATATATATATATATATATATATATATATATATATATAAAATGTATGTATATATATATAAAATGCATGTGTGTGTATATATATATATATATATATATATATATATATATATATATATATATATATGTGTGTGTATATATATATATATATATATATATATATATATATATATATATATATATATAGATATATATATAGATATAGATATATATATATAGATATAGATATATATATATATATATATATAGATAGTGTGTGTGTATATATATATATATAATATATAATGTGTGTGTGTTTGGTTTATGAAGCCCAAGAGACATTGGGATGGGCCGCCAAGCTGAACTGAGTGGTGGCTCAGTGGTTAAGCTGCCCCAGTACAACCAACCTAATATTGTTGGGCCCTTGAGCAGAGGCTCAGAACCTTGGATTGCTCAGTGGTATCAGAGTGATAAACACAAGTTCCTCCGGATAAGGGTGTCCGCAAACGTATTTAAATCTTGAAGATTTATTCCACCCAACAAGTCCATTTTAGTCTAGAAATAATGGTTATAAAAGATTATATCATGATATTTTAGCCTGCGTTGCCCGAGTGAGCTGTCCAGGGTGTACGCTGCCCTCACCTAGAGTCAGTTGAGCCACCCCATGATCCTAATTCGTATTCAGCAGCTTAGAAAATGACTGAATAAAATATTTGGATTTGTAGCTTTTTATCATTTGAATTTATTTCGAAATCATGACGCGGCTCCTTTAGGAACCTGGACCTCTGTTTAGATGTTTCATCGAGGTTTTTATGTTCAACAGCCCAGAACGTGTGGCGTGCGAGGCGTAACAGGAACTGTATCTCGCCACACAATCCACCAGCTGATCCTTTTCTTTGAACAGCGCTGGCTGCCGCCTTGTGTTCTTATGTTTAGAAGGCGAACAGGTGAAGGGATGTGAACCAACGTAGCATTTAACACATTGTTGCTAATAGCATAGCAGCGTCAAATGGCTGGGCATTCCAGCAAAGCCAGTGTGACCTTGCGCTGTCAGGAGGTCTTGGAGCAAGTCATTTTCACCGGCCACGCCTCCTGCTTCTTGTGTGCGAATACCTCAATCTGTCCCGCACCCACTGCTCCACGGGATCCCTACGGGATCCCTACCCTCCCTTCCATCGGCCGCCTTTCAGATTATAATCTCAGCCCGGCGGCTTTCGGTCGATTTTATTTCCTCAGTCTGTTTCTTCCGCCATGCATTCCTCCTGGTAAAAGTGTTTTTTTTTTTTAACCCTCACCCTCAGGTTCGGGTCATTTATGTAGGAGCAAGCTGACAAAAAACCCATTTAGTGCTGGACAATGGGAGGATCAGCTGTCCATTACCGAGGCCTTGGGCACAGACGCCGCTCTCACACTGACCAAAGAAATTAAATAAAACAGCCAGTTATTTCACCTTTTGTCATCTTCCTCCTCCTCCTCCTCCCCCTCCACCCCGAATTATTCCGGTCCAACCAAGCACCGCGTCCTCACTTCACTAGATACGAGATAAAGGTGAAGTAGTAAGGAAAAGTGGCCTGTAACATTTTCAGAAGCACAAATCTTCAACTTTAAAATGCAACTTGACATTTTCCTTACTCAAAGACAAGGGTTCTTCATTATGTTTGACCCGCTGGCAGTTTCCAGCCACTTGTATTGCAGTCATCCCCACACTTCATTCGCTTCAAGGTCCTCAGCCAAAGCCTCCCACCCCCTCCCTTCTTTTGCTTTTCTTCTATCTTTTTTTTTCCCCCTCCCGCCAGGTTTCGTAGCACAACTAGACAGCACGGTGGAGGTGGTGGTTAACATGTCTGCGGTACAGCAAGAAGGTTTTAGGTTCAAGTCCCAGTATTGGTGGAGTTTGTGTATGTGTTTTTTTTTCAGGGTTCTCAGGTTTTCTCTCACAATCCAGTGACATACATGTTCGGTTCATTGGCAGTTTTAAATTGCTGATGGGTGTGCGCTGTCTTTCAATGGTGCTGTGGGCTGTTCAGGGTGGAGCCTGCCTTTTTTCACAGTGAGCCTAATAGAGTTAAATATTTGGATTGTGTCTGGGGCAGTGGTGGCCTGGTGGTAAGGTGCTGGATCACTGATCCCAAGGTTGGGGGTTCGAGTCCCACTCTCAGTAGGTTGTCACTGCTTTCCCCCCCACCCGGGGCACTAACTGGGTTATCAAAGGCCAGCCATGTCTCTCACTGTCTATGGTGAGAGGTTCATGTCAAAGAACCATTGCTGACTTTTGCAAAGAGGAGCTGCATAGCCATCAGCGTGTTTCTGCCCTGCGATAGCCTGGCGAGCCATCCAGGGTGTAGTCTACCTTTGTAACTAGGAATAACCCCTTTATATATATATATATATTAAAAATGACAGGACAAAGACTTTCTATTGAAACTCCATTTATCACTACAGATCTGTTTCGAGGGGTGGTGAAACCATCCTCTCTCTTTAGGTGATTATAGAAGAATATGTGTGTGTGTATATTTATATATATATGTGTATATTTGTATATGTATATATGTATATATATATATATATATATATATATATATATATATATATATATATATATATATATATATATATATATATATATATAAATAATGTATATGGGGCAGTGGTGGTCTAGTGGATAGAGCGCAGGACTTAAGGTTGGGGGTTCAAGTCCCCACGGGGTTGTCACTGTCCCCCCAGTGCAGCTAACTGGGTTATCAAAGGTGGGCAATGTCTCTCACTGTCTATTGTGAGAGGCATGTAAAAGAACCATTGCTGACTTTCGTAAAGAGTAGCTGCAAATCTGTCAGCGTGTTTCTGTCCCTTGCTAAAGGGTTGTGACAGGAAGGGCATCTGACGTAAAAATCTATGCCAAATTAAATGTGCGAATCACATGATTCGCTGTGGCGTCTCCCGAGAAAGGAATAGAGGATATATATATAATTATAAAATATAGAGCATTCATCTGTTTTACGTTTTTTCAATTGTCCTTTTTTTTTTTTTTTTTTTTTCAAAAAAAGTCAAATTTTGAGTTTAGATGTACCGACGTAGTACGCTGACGTAATGACGCTGCATTCATTGTTTACAAACTGTGTGTGTGTGGAGATATATATATATATATATATATATATATATATATATATATATATCTCATTTATATAACGTGTTAAGACGTCATCTCTGTGATCTTTGTGTTTACACTGTTTTGCGGACTTTTGTAACCCTAAGCAAATCTGGTTGGTCAGAAGTGTAAGCCTACTAGCATGGGTGCAAGTCTCATACACAGAGATGAATTAACTATCTACTCAGATCAGCACAATCTACCATGCATACTCAGTTAAGTTAAATGTAAATCAAATGGAGTTCTAGAAGTTCCTTCCAACACTGATGCAGAAGTTCCTGCAAATGTGTTGCACTTGATTTTTTGATTTGCGTTCACCCCTCTGTCAAATTCTTCCCAAATTAACGCTATGGTGTTTAAGTCTGGAGATTGTGCCACCAGTCCATGATTTGAAGCTGATCATCTTGGTCTTTTTTGTTTCCTCAGGTAGGTTTGACATGCCACTTGTCTTTGTGACGTCTTAGCTCATTCATTGAACATGAACTGATGAAATTTCAATACAGCTTGAAAACAGGGGGGTGTTCTGAATCCTTCGATTGGTGGTGTACGGTGGTGCAGCCCTCACAGCCCGACCATTCAAAATAAAAATAAATAAATAAATAAACGCAAAGCAAGGAATCATCCAAGGCGCTGAAACTGCAAGTTTAGCATCGATCTGAGATCATGATCCACTTAACAGGTCATGAGAGCCTGAACTCTTTTCCTCTGAGGAATGTACTGTTAAGCCAGATTGGACTTGCCATCGCATTCGTCAAAGTCACTTGCTGTGTTTTACTGTGTTTTTGATGCATTTCTTTTTTGCTTGGTGCGGTGGATGATAAAACCGCAAGCTTCTGGCTAACCATGCTATTTGTTGACAATTTGTTTCAGTTGTCCTTGTCGGTTTGTTTTTAGCAACCATACAATAGCACAAGGTCGACACCGTGGAGAATTGGTTAGCACGTCTGCCTCACAGCAAGAAAAAATTCTTTATTGTTATCATGAAATTTGTTCTAGATGCAGTGCTTGAGACGAGGAAGATTCTAAATTCAATTTAGGACATGATCCGTTTGTTTTTAAAAGATGATATTACATTGTGAGATTATTTGGAAGTGTCATAGTACAGAAGACCCAGTAGGGGGTGCCGTGTACTTTGATATTTTTGTGCAAAAAGTTGTGCATGGAAGCATGTCCGCCTCACAGCAAGAGGGTTCGATTCCCAGCCTGGGCGTTTGTGTGCAGTGTGCATGTTCTCCCCATGCTTGCTTGCGTGGGTTTCCTCTGGGTACTCGGGTTTCCTCCCACAGTCCAAAAACATGAACAGTAGGTGAATTGGCTGTTTCAAATTGCCCCTAGGTGTGAATGGTTGTGAGTGTTGGCCCCGCAATGGCCTGGCGCACTGTCCAGTGTGTACCCCGGAGTCGGCTGAGATGGGCGCCAGCACCCCTACAACCCTAATTTGGATTAAGCGGTTCAGAAAACGAAGGAAAAAATAGCAGGAAGGTAGAAACGTAAAGGTATGAACGCCTGGCGATGTACTTATCAGTTATTTGTTGAGATGATGCGAGGAAATGAATTTGACATTTTTAATCACACCCTGTCGTCAATAGGCGCAGGTTTCTCTGTACAATCCCTTTATCTGTAGCCATGAAGTGCTTGTATATGTGTGAGCTGGGGGGGGGGTGGCGACACCCGCTGAGAATCTTAAAAAGGAAAAAAGAAAATTGCCGGATGGTGATACCCACTGCGGTGTTTATTGAAGCTGCCACTCACTCACATGTGCACTGCTCCTGGTGAATGTTGTTTTTATTCCACTAATATAAAAAGTCACGGAGGTTCTTCAGCCCACCGAGCTGCCAGTAGCCTGATTGGTCCATTCATTCTGGTCTGAAATGGAGGCAGAGAGCTTTCAGAGGTAATTTAGCTCTAATCTTTTAAACTGCAACATACATCATCACAGAAGACTCGCAATGATAAAGGAGACATCAGATCTATTTCACCATTTTGTTTTGAGAAACGGACATCCACCAACCCTCAAGCCTCAAAAGGGTGTGCCCACTGAAATCGGGTAAAATTTGATCAGTGTTTCTGGGGGGAAAAAAAAAAAACGTTTACTTGAATGAATCTCGTGATATCAATAATGCAAAAGGTAACACGTGTGTGTGTGTGTGTGTATATAACATAATTAAGAGAAGCTACTCACTGCATGAGTTGGTGTTGATTGTGAATTGTTGCCTCCTGGTGTTCAACCCAGTAACATGTGCAAAGGTGGACCCTCCACCCTGTACCCTTGAACAGTAACTTGGCGCTTAGACATGATGGAGAAATCAGTCATAGATACATGTTAAAGGAATGTTACTTCAGTTCAAACAGATCATAGTGACTGATCAGACGTGTTCTTCAGCACAGTCCAGCAACGTGTTCAGGACGTACCTCACCTCTCGTTCAGTGCGAGATGGGACTAGCTCCAGCTTCCTATATAACTTAGACGCATGGTAGAAATGAATGGAAATGAAATGAAGGGTAAACGCTCCAGAACTCTGCTATAACCGGAGAGAAAATTAGTCCGAGTTATTCTGGAGTCATTGTTAGAATCAATTTCCCCCTCTGCTGGACACTAGAGACACAAAGCTGGCACCGCATGTGGCTGTGAAACCATGTTTTGCCAACACGAGATGCCTCCTGTCTGGGCTTTTTTTTATTATGTGGCATTTGGTGGAAATGCCTATTTTGGAATGGACGCCAGGAGACAATGCACAGATGTGGAGTATTCTGTTTTTGCTTTTTTTTTTTGTCCTCTGTTCTGGCTTAGGCTGTGGCAGGTGGCTATTGAGACAGTAACGGCCACTCTCAGCCACTCTCGGTGCCATCAACCTGCCGATGCAGACACACACACACGGTCTTATTGCTCCTTTTACAAATACCAGCAGCTGAGCTCTTCAGCCTCCTTTATGTACTGAATGAATGAAATGATATGTTGCATGTCTCAGCTTCTAAGTGTATACTGTCCTTGAGGTGTGTGTGTGTGTGTGTGTGTGTGATGGCTTGGTGGTTAGCACATCAGCCTCACACCAAAAGGTCCCAGTTCTGATTCCTGGGCTCAGTGTTTCTGTGTGGACTTTAATGTTCTGTATGTGTTTGCATGGGTTTTTTTCAGCGTACTCCGGTTTCCTCCCACAGTCCAAAGACATGCACACTGGACTGATTGTCTACTCTAAACTTCTGCGAGGTGGGAGTGTGAATGAATGTTTGTGATATGTTGGCCCTGCAATAGCCTGGCGAGCTGTCTAGGTTGTACCTCGCCTTCATCCAGAGTGGGCCGAGACGGCCGCCAGCCTCCCCATGGCGCTAATGAGGATCAAACGCTTCAGAAAGTGAATGAATGAATGAATGACACGTGTCTTTTTAAAAAAAATGTATAAATTTAAAAATCTATGTGGTGCGCGCTTGTGTGGAAGGAGGCGAGGATGTATTCCTGGTTCCCGCCCAGTGTTCCAGAGATATGATCCACAACCACAATGAAGGATCGAGGAAAACGAACGTGCGAATAACCGCATTTGTATAATCGTTAGTGAACAGGAAACGCTGTAAATACCAACCTGAACCTGGGGTGATTGGAGCACATTTTACTAATTGCTGTGGCACTGACATACTACATGCAGTTCAGAATATCCTTCCAGAATACACACACACACACACACACACACGGACCCACTCCGTCCCTAAGGGTTGCTTGCCTGGGGCTCGGAGATAAGGGATTCTTAAGTGTGGCTATGACAACTGAGGAGGCTTGAATCCTAGGACAACCTACACATTCACTTCTCTCAGACACACACACACACACACACACACAAACATTACAGGACAGAGTGAACACAAATCCTTTAAAGGAGGCTTATAGTGACAAAAAGACTGCTGTGCCCCTTTATTACCTCAAAGCCTCTGACTAAACCGCACACACACACACTCCCACCGTGCACTCCACAAGCATCGCAAGAAAATGGGGGAAATATCTTCTCTTCAAAGCGAACACAGTGTCAAAATGACAGAAAATTACACCTCAGTGGGTGCGAGGCAGCCACAGACACACACATAGACACGCACGCACACACACACATAGACACGCACGCACGCACACACACACATAGACACGCACGCACACACACACACATAGACACGCACGCACACACTCATAGACACGCACGCACACACACACACATAGACACGCACACACACACACATAGACACGCACACACATAGACATGCACACATAGACACACACACACACACGCGCGCGCGCGCACACACAGACACACTCCCAACAACTTTCTTGCACCAGAATATGTCTAGAATGCTACATTCTCCTCTCTCTCTGTCTGTCTGTCTCTCTCTTTCTCGCACACACACACACACACACTGGACAACACTGTTGTCGCACTCTTGCCGCCACAACCCCCATACCCCCCTCTCTCTACCACTCTCTCTCTGACACACACACACGCGCACAAACACACACACACACACACTTGTTTAGCACACAGCTCTGGAAGAAGCTGAAGGACATTTTCAGTCCTTTGGGAGATGATGGACTCCTCTGTCATGAAGCCTGGAAGTTTCCCTGAAGCAATCCGAATGCAACCTGAGCCTGAGTGTCACTATCTTTTCTTTCTCGCCTTCTCTTTTTCTTGCTCTCGCACTCCTTCGACGTGTCTGTCGTTCTCACGAGGAGCCGGATGGACGGCCCAGCAGGAACGCTTTCAAGTTTTTCAAAGACATGGTTGAAGTGTACATAAGAGTGAATGAAGATTTTTGATTGATTTCAAAAATAAATAAATTGTAAATATAGAAATAAACACGTATTTTTTCAATCGGCGCAGTTGTGTGCGCCTTTCTTTCTTGCCATCTTTTTTTTTTTTTTGCCTCTCTTGAAGCTAATTACGTTGGTTTTAATTAAATGTCATGCCGCGCTGATGAATGTGACCGCGCTGAATTCGAGCGGAAGAAAAACAGATCAGAATTATGACATCATAAAACTTGCTAACTAATTGGATTAAAGACGGTTCTGTGATTTTTTTTTTTTTTTTTTTTTTTTTTTTTTTACTCTGACAAATGAAGTTGTTTTCCTGTTCCCATCACTCCTATTCCAGCTGTCTCTCATTCAGCCGCCAGTGTTTTATCCTCCTGTAAACATGCCTGTTATCTCCAAGGTTGAAAATATGGTAGTTTTTCTGACAGACCTGAGCACAAAATGTTAATAATAATCAAGGCCATGGTGTCGCGCTTCAATTGGTCCGGTCGAGGCTCAGCAACATTTCATCTCATCATCAATTTCTGTAACCGCTTAATCCTAATTTGGGTTGCAGGGAGGCTGATGCCCATCCCAGCCAACTTCGGGCGAAGGCAGAGCACACCCTGGACAGCTCGCCAGGCCATCGCAGGGCGGAAACACGCCGACGGCTTTGCAGCCTACTCTTGTCGAAAGTCAGCAATGGTTCTTTTACATGCCTCACGCCAGAGACAGTGAGTGACATGGCCAGCCTTTGATAAACCAGTTAGCTGCACTGGGGGGGGGACAGTGACAACCTTGTGGAGAGTTGGACTCGAACCCCCAACCTTAGGATCAGCGATCCAGCACCCTATACCACTAGACCACCACTGCCCCCTATGTTGCTCAACAACATAAATATGACAATTAAATGAAGTTGGCTGAATGTATTGAATACCCAGAATTTTCTATCAACTGACTTTTTTTTCCCTTCCCTGATGGCACAGAAATAAATTTGGGCTCAAATAATGAAAAAGTGGTTCAGGGAGCATGAGGCATCATCTTCACATCTGACACCCCAGAGTCCTGCCCGACGTCTTACTGACAGTCTTCATGATGTCCTGGAGAAGACTTTATGGAGTGGTTCAGTTGAAATTGTTGGTGAACAACGAACCCAACTCTGGATGTAAATAAATGGTGTTGTGTCCTGGCGTACTGTAATCGAGGGTAAAGGTCATCCGAGAAAATATTAAAGTGGTTGACTTTTTCTGTGAGTGTCAGAAACAGTGGCCGGTTTGAATAAGGCGCTGACAGTGTTGGACAGTGATAGACTAATAATAGAGAGTCTTTTCTGAAATGCACTGAAAAATTCAAAGGGGGGAATGTGTGTGTTATCGATCATAATGTGGAGCATCCAGTCATTTGCTTTTGTAGTCAGTGGCTGCTGCTGGAAGGTCTTTTAAACATTGTAGTTAAAAGGTAATCCGAGGTTTGGCATCGGGGGCGTGTACTAATGCTGAGAGATTTTTGTTGAGAAGTTATTGTAAACATGGTTCTTCTTCTTCTTCTTCTTTTACTTTCGGCTGCTCCCTTCAGGGGTCGCCACAGCAAATCATCCGCCTCCACCTCACCCTGTCCTCCGCATCTTCTTTTCTGACTCCAACAACCTTCATGTCTTCCTTCACCACATCCATAAATCTCTTCTTCGGTCTTCCTCGAGGCCTTCTGCCTGGTAGTTCCAACCTCAGCATCCTACTGCCAATATACTCACTATCCCTCCTCTGTACATGTCCAAACCATCTCAATCTAGCCTCTCTGACTTTGTCTCCAAAACATCTTACGTGGGCTGTCCCTCTGATATACTCATTTCTGATCCTATCCATCCTCGTTACTCCCAGGAGAACCTCAACATTTTCATCTCCGCTACCTCCAGCTCTGCCTCCTGCCTTTTCCTCAAGCGGCCCTGTTTCTAAGCCATACAACATCGCTGGCCTCACCACCATCTTGTACACTTTTCCCTTCATTCTTGCTGACACTCTCCTATCGCACATCACACCGGATACTTTTCTCCAACCATTCCAGCCTGCCTGCACACGCTTCTTCACCTCTTTTCCACACTCTCCATTGCTCTGGATTGTTGAGCCTAAGTACTTAAAATCCTCCACCTTCGTTATCTCTGCTCCCTGTAACATCACCGTTCCTCCTGGGTCCTTCTCATTCACACACATGTATTCTGATTTTCTGAGGCTAACCTTCATTCCTCTCCTTTCCAGGGCATACCTCCACCTCTCTAGATTTTCCTGCACTTGTTCTCTGCTCTCACTACAGATCACGATGTCATCTGCAAACATCATAGTCCATGGAGATTCTTGTCTCACCTCGTCTGTCAGCCTGTCCATCACCATAGCAAACAAGAAGGGGCTCAGAGCTGACCCTTGATGCAGTCCCACCTCCACCTTGAATTCGTCGGTCACACCGACAGCACACCTCACCACTGTCTTACATCTCTCATACATGTCCTGCACCACTCTAACATACTTCTCTGCCACTCCAGACTTCCTCATGCAATACCACAGTTCTTCTCTTGGCACCCTGTCATATGCTTTTTCCAGATCCACAAAGGCACAATGTAGCTCCCTCTGACCTTCTCTGTACTTCTCTATTAACATCCTCAAGGCAAACATTGCATCTGTGGTGCTCTTTCTTGGCATGAATCCAAACTGTTGTTCACAAATGCTGACCTCTGCCCTTAGTCTAGCTTCCACTATTCTTTCCCATAACTTCATCGTATGGCTCATCAACTTTATCCCTCTGTAGTTGCTGCAACTCTGCACGTCTCCCTTGTTCTTAAAAATGGGCACCAGCACACTTCTCCTCCACTCCTCCGGCATCTGCTCACTCTCTAGTACCTTGTTGAATGTTTTTGTCAGAAAATCTACTGCTACCTCTCCTAGACACTTCCATACCTCCACAGGTATATCATCAGGACCAACTGCCTTTCCATTCTTCATCCTCTTCAATGCCCTTCTCACTTCACCCTTACTGATCTTTGCTACATCCTGCTCCTCAATGGTTACCTCTTCTACTCTTTTTCTCTCTCATTTTCCTCATTCATCAGCTCTTCAAAATACTCTTTCCATCTTCCCAGCACACTTCTGTCATCAGTCAATACATTTCCCTCTCTGTCCTTTATCAATCTAACTTGCTGCACGTCCTTCCCATCTCTATTTCTCTGCTGTGCCAACCTGTATAGATCATTTTCTCCCTCTTTACTGTCCAACCTATCATACAAGTCATCATACGCCCTCTGTTTGGCCTTCGCCACTGCTACTTTCGCCTTACGCTGTGTCTCCCTGTACTCCTGTTTACTCTCTTCGGTCCTCTCAATGTCCCACTTCTTCTTGGCTAACCTTTTCCTTTGTACACACTCCTGCACTTCCTCATTCCACCACCAAGTCTCCTTATCTACTTTCCTTCCAGAGGACACACCAAGTACTCTCCTACCTGTGTCCCTGATCACATTTGCTGTGGTTGTCCAGTCATTTGGAAGCACTTCCTGGCCACCCAAAGCCTGTTTCAACTCCTCCTTGAAGACAACATGACACTCTTCCTTTTTCAGCTTCCACCACTTTGTCTTCTGCTCTGCCTTTGCCTTTTTCACCTTTCTCACCATCAGAGTCATCCTGCACACCACCATCCTATGCTGTTTGGCAACACTCTCACCCACGATGACTTTGCAGTCACTGACTTCCTTCAAATTACATCGCCTACACAAGATGTAGTCTACCTGTGTGCGCCTACCTCCGCTTTCATAAGTCACCCTATGCTCCTGTTTCTTCTCAAAGAAAGTATTCACCACAGCCATTTCCATCCTTTTGCAAAATCTATCAACATCTGTCCTTCTGCGTTCCTGTCCTGGATACCAAACCTGCCCATCACTTCCTCGTCCCCTCTGTTGCCTGCCCCAACATGTCCATTGAAGTCTGCACCAATGACCACTCTTTCACCTCTGGGGGTACTCTGCATCACTTCATCTAAGTCACTCCAGAATCTCTCCTTCTCTTCTAGCTCACATCCTGCCTGTGGGGCATAAGCACTAACAACATTGAGCATTACACCATCAATTTCTAACTTGAGATTCATCACTCTGTCTGACACTCTTTTCACTTTTAGAACATTCCTGACAAACTCCTCCTTCAAGATGACTCCGACTCCATTTCTCTTCCCATCCACACCGTGATAAAATAGCTTAAACCCTGCTCCTAAGCTTTTAGCTTTGCTACCTTTCCACCTGGTCTCCTGAACACACAGTATGTCCACCTTCCTCCTCTGCATCATGTCAACCAGCTCTCTACTTTTCTGTGCATAGTTCCAACATTCAAAGTCCCCACTCTCAGTCCTAGACTCATGCCTTTCCTCTTCTCTCTCTGCCTACGGACACGCCTCCCACCTCTCCTTCTTCGACGTCTTCGACCAACAGTAGTCCAATTTCCATCAGCACCCTGTTGATTGACAGCACTGATGGCGGTCGTTGTTAACCCGGGCCTTGACCGATCCGGTATGGAGGTAATACTTTTGATTTGCATCATCAATAATTGGCATTGGTTTTACGTCGGATGCCCTTCCTGACACAACCCTCTGCATTTCTCCGGGCTTGGGACCGGCATGAGGGGGAGAGACACTGGTTAGTGCCCCCCCACCTCATGGCTGCATTATTGTAAACATGGTTATTAAGTTTATTTTCTTGTAAAGGTTAAGTGTTTAAAACACCATATATTCATATTTTAAATGTATAATTGGCATGTTTAATCAATTATCAGTGAATAAAAACAGGCTGAACCCGCCTTCTGATAGCACGTCGGTCCGGTGCTGAACAAACACTTTAAAAGCGTGATGGTCTCTGATGCCTTGCACAGTTTCGCAGTGATCAGAATCATTCTGGAACACTGACAGACGGCTGGATTGTTTCTTCAACTGCATTTTGATATAAAAATTGTCCATCACTCTGCCGAAAGTGCTGAAAATACCACTGTCAAGTTTTCATTCGGGCCATAGACTGGCTAAATGAATGTGAAATAATGGTCACGGGGGAGGCTGACGCCCATCTCAGCCGATTCTAGGCAAGGGCGGGGTACACCCTGGACAGCTCACCAGGCCATCACAGGCCCAACACTCACACAGCTGTCCATACTCACTTTCATACCGAGGGGAGATTTGAAACAGCCAATGATCCTCCTGTGCATGTTTTTGGACTGTGGGAGGAAACCGGAAAACCTGGAGGAAACCCACACAAGCATAATCACGCAAAACTGCACCAAGCGGATGTTTAGATCCAAGTCCACTCGGCCACCTGTGAATGTCTAGTCTCACGCCTGTGGCAACCCGGTGCGAACAACAGTGCGGACCTGCTGGGCTCAGAAGTGCCACATGCCCCTTCCTGATCAAATATGTCTGTAATTATTCCGGAATAACTTCAGTTAGTTTTAAAACTTAAATATTATTTTACTTAAATCTTGGCAGGACGCACTTTATTTATCCATATGGTTGTCAAAACTTTTCTTTTTGATTCGGAGAAGTCAGATCTGCTGACTCGCCTATTTTGATAATTGGAAAAATGAATTTTTCCACTTTTAGGATCGAACTTTATTCATTTAATGTGCACATCATAACTTTGAAAAATTCGAGATGGACTGTATACACAACCGAATAAGAAAAATTTGAGTAACAAGCATTTTAACTGTTTATTTAACTAACTGATGGATGTAAAAGTAATTCAGGCATTTCAGCCATTTTAATAAATGTAAAATGGACCATAAAACGGTTTCATCGTGACTGGTGTTAAAAATATGGTAACTTTAGCACCAATCATAGCATGAGGATCATTTTCTCTGCCCCCCCCCCCCCCCCCCCCATTCCTTCTGATTAACTGTTAGATGAGAGATTATCATATAAAACAATAAATACCTTGGGTTGCCATGCAACTAACACTGCACCCGACCCCGAAAGCCCCTCCCACAGGTGGTGGGTCCATGTGAGGGCGAACCCTTATCTCCTTTTTGGGCTGGGCTCAGCCGGGCTCCATGGGCAGAAGCCTGGTCTGGGAACGTCTTAGTGTCCCACCGGAAGAGCTGGAGGAAGTGGCTGGGGAGAGGGACATCTGGACGTCATTGCTTCGGCTGCTGCCCCGCGACCCAACTGAATTAAACCGAAGATGATGATGACGACAATGTCTTGGGTAACTAATCGTAGACTTGATGACTAACATCACAATGATGATCCTTTAGTGAGCGTTTTTCCCCGGCAACCATCGTGTACATTCGGAGTAAAATACACCTGACGGGCTTTTAGAGATCCAGTTGTTTGAAAATTCCTCGTTATTCCCCCTCACAGTGTGCACTTGCAGGCATGAAGCTCTTTATTTTATAATTTGACACTTCTGTCTCGCCTCATTTGTTTACTGTAGTCTCCCCGTCTAGAGTAAAGGGAATTTAGCATCGGTGGTTCATTTGTCCACCGCCGTGTAGATATGTGTTGTAATTACACCCTCGCGAAACCGCGAGCCACTGACGACCACTCGGGTGAACCTAAAGTGAAATAGATTTTCATACAGTTCATAGCGAGTTCTAATGCAAAACGTTCTGACGCTGTTCATTAAAATTGTAGTCGAGTTCCCTTTGAAGACATTTACTTCAAAAACAGGGTTGCCAGTTCTGTCATATTTTCATAAGATTAAGCAAAGTGCCAATAGAGACATATTTACCAGAGGTGCCAGTCATTCTGGAGTGTGTTCCTGCGTGGGCAGTCAGACACGTGCACGTGTGTATGTGTATGTGTGAGTGTGTGTATATATAAGAATGGAAATGATGCAAGGTTGGAGTTTAAAAGGAAAACGACACACACACACACACACACACACACACACACACAGAGTTGTAAGACTCCAACTTGTCCCTTATGTGTGCTTTTAATGTGTTGTGCGTCAGAACAAGATTACCAGGCGCCATTCACCTCCGTGACCCTCAGGCGAGAAGCGAAGGCTTCCTTAAATAGATTTTTTGCCAGCGGAAGGGTACAGTAAATAGACGGCGTGAAAAATATGTACCTCATTCACATTTTCGTAAGCCTGACTGCCAAAACAGCAACGTGCCATACACAGCTCCCCGGGGCGCTCCCGCAGATCGCACTTCATTTCAGCTGCATCGGTCTCGCCCGTCAAATATACGCCGTTAAAGTAGCACACGACCTGTCATGTGCTCCTTTTTTTTTTTTTTTTTTTTTTTTTTTTTAAACTTGATGTTTGATGACACGGATTGTTATTTATTTATTTTTGTCTGAAAGAAATTGAAATTGCAACATGTTCCTATGCATGAGACACGTCTTTTAGTAATTTACGACGCGGTGAAGGGGGGCCTTCAGATCTACTCTATGATCTACGATCGAGACGGTAATGTAGTGGTTTGCACCTCCGCCTCACAGCAAAAAAAGTCATGGGTTTAAGTCTCAGGATGTTTTTGTGTGGGGGTTTGCATGTTCTCTGCGTGTTTGCGATGGTTTCCAACGGGTATTCTGGTTTCTTCTGCAATCCAAGGACTCGAGCCCAGGCCCTTTTTGCTATGCGGTGGATGTGCTCCCCACTCGCCACTGCCCTGCCCTGACAATAAAAATAATATTATTAAACAATAGGAGTGTGCTCGGGCTATTTACTTTTATTTTTTTATCAACAACCGCAAACTTATCATAACAGTACTTTGTATATAGTCCCTGTCTTCCTCCTTGCCCGTCTGTCTGTCAGCCTCCCTATCTGTCTGTCTGATGTGCCAGCGGACCATTTTGTTCCTAAGCACCTCTTTCATGTTAGCGTTTTCCCCCTCGGTCCGCCTGAGATAACACACTACAGCGGGAGATGTCTGACAGCTCTGGCTGTTGAAAGTGCGAAGCCCTCGCCTCTCTGTTCTGACGGCTGCGTGATGCTGATTTAAATGAGGCCCTTCAATCCGAGCGCGGGCTTGTATTATGGGATGCCGCAAGCCAACTGGGCCACGTTTGTTCTGGCGGTTTCCGTTGGCCTTGGTTGCTCTTAAACAAATGTTTAGTGGCTCGGCTCTCGCTTGTCACACTGTCATTAATTTTTTTCCGACTCTTTGTATGTAGGAGAAAGGCATCGGAGGACCGTGCACTTAAATTAAACCGGAGCTCCGTGTGGTGGGTGGTGCAGGAAGCCATGTTGACTTTACTGAGTTCGGTGTGTGCGGAGAGAGGCAGGAGGCCTGTGTGGGTAGCAGGTCTTGCCTCTGTGCCTACTGCTTGATCTGCTGTGTGTGTGTGTGTGTGTGTGTGTATGATTTTGTCTGGTTGCTTCACCTCCAGGAGGCCTTGTGTAACACTACAGCTGATGCAGAGAGACAAGTTCAGTACAGCACTCCTGCACAGCACACCCACTGCTCCATATTCCTTCTCTCGCGGTCCCGTTTTTGTTCTTAGCATTGCAACAACTCGCGCGGACTTGGTCCTCGTAGCGTGCAGTCATAGAAACAAGCTACACGCAGTGTTGGAAGCCCCCACCCCCATGTAAAATTACATGTTTTGTTTACTCAGTTCAAAGTAAACATGTTTTGGCATCGCGTTAAGGGTTCATAGGGCGGCGTGACATCTACATAAGCATGTTATGACAGCTGTCATAAGCTTACATACTGTCTGTGTACAGAGGCTTAAATAACATCCGTGCGGTTATTACAGATTTTTATTTATTAATTTTTTTTTTTTGGGGGGGTTCCCTCAAGTTCCCTCAAGTTCCCTCAAGTTCCTCCAAGTCATAACAAAATTCCCACCCATCAACCTCATGCCTTCCTGATCTCATAATCACCACCAGTCATGGACACGCCTCCTCCATGACATGCCGCACTAGCCACCCGCCTCTTTTCTACCTACTGCATGTGAAAGCACTGTCCGCCGCCTCATACGAATGAGTTCACAGACACCCATGATTGGCTGGCGATCGCTGTGAGTGACATGGAAGTGAGCGTGTGCCACCCTTCCCTCTCTTGAGAGCTCGGCCAATTAGCTCCCATGGACTCCCGGTCATGGACGGCTGTTGCATTAACACGGACTCGTACTTGCCATCTCTGGGTTAATCACACGCACACCTTGTCGAAGTAGCACTCGGGAGCCGCGTTATCGGAGATCATCATAATCATGTGATTTCATCAGCAAGAAGTTTGTAGGAGCCTGAATTACTTATATAGTTCATAGCAAAATCCACTGATGACTTTCCTTCCATTCATTCGGTCCTTTTCTGAACCACTTCATCCTAATTAGGGTTACGGGGAGGCTGGCACCCATTTCAGCCTACTCTGGGCGAGGGCAGAGTACACCCTGGACACCTCACATTCACACCTCAGGGTGATTTGGCTCAGCTAGTTAACCTCCTGTGCATGTTTTTGGACTGTGGGAGCAAACCGGAGAACCCAAAGGAAACCAACACAAACACGAGGAGAACATGCAAACTCCACACAGAAATGCCCAGGCTGGGAATCAAACCCAGAACCTTTTTGCTGTGAGGAGGACATGCTAACCGCTACACCACAGTGCCGCCACTCTATGATCACATTATGATTACATAAATATTTTATAGCCACAAACCTAATGATGGCCTTATACAGGGGCGGTTCCAAACCATGCTGGACCACAGGAACACCGCTGGCACGGACCACCATAAGCCATGGAATTTGAAAAATGCCAGTGGTTTCATAGCGGTTCTTAGAACCATGCATCAATGTCTACCTGCTGTTTATCACTTATTCCGCGTAACCTCATTCCAACCAATGCTCGCCGTCGCCTTGCCACCGCAACGTCATTTTACACAGCTTTCAATCACCTCTGTATGGGGCTCGGATTTTCGCCTCATCGCTGGCATATATTTTTGGTACAGCGTGGTTTGAAACCGCACTGAACCACCGCTAAAGCCGCCCCTGTGTCATGCTTGCATAAAGTCACATTAGCCTGAGGGTTCTTATATTACGCTGTTTCATGAACACAACGTAATCACTGACAGCTAGCGTATTATCTGTTAGGCTAATGATAGAGACTTGAACAGTGTTAAACACCCTGACAAGAGACACCAGTGTCCCTAATATTTATACCAACCTTATAACAGGTGGTGGCTGTCATGAACGACGTCTTGCATTGATTTTGATGTCAAGCTGTCATAGCGACCGGGGTAAGTCGCTATTTTGTTGACATAAGGTCATGGTTAAAGCATGCTCCAGGCTGACTTATATTAGAAAGTCACAACGTGATCATAGATCAATAAGAAACTGTCTTTCATGTTGAAAAAGTAGCACGAACGCCAGCAGCGTCTTTATAAAGATGAGTGATGTCATTACCGCTGCGAACAGCACCACGAAAAAACCATGGAAAGTATTCTGATATCGCGAGATCGTACAACATCTGAGGCTTTTTGTTGACCCGAAAGTATGTTAGAGCACATCTGCATGTTGTCAAACATCTGTCGGTTGTCGTCTCCTGAACACAAGCGTGTTGGTGAGAGCTTTCAGTTTTCACTTGATGGTTAGCACATCCGCCGCACAACAAGAAAGCTCTGGGTCCGAGTTTTGGCCCGGGCATTTCTGTATGGTTTCCTCTGGGTGCTCTGGTTTCCTCCCACAGTTCAATGACCAAACACATTAAGGCTGCTCTATATCGCCCCTAGGTGTGAGTGCAAATGGTCGTGTGTGCGCGTGTGTGTTAACCCTGCAATGGTCTTGCGATCTGTTCAGGGTGTACCCCCACCTTCGCGCAGCATCAGTCGAGTAGGATGTGCTCAACGTCCACGCAACCCTCGCAGGAGAAAGCTGTTCGGCAATTCAGGGTGTAAGAATGATTGAGTTTGCGTTATGGATATTTTTATATATAAATATATATATTATATATATATATATACTCAGTTGGTAGAGCGTCCGCTTTATCCTCCGGTAGGTTGGAGTTCGAATCCGGCCGCGTCATACCATAAGACGTTAAAATTTGGCAGTTGTTGCTTCCTGCTTGGCGCTCAGCATCAAAAAGGATAGAACAACGCAATAACTGGCGCTGCACAGTGGCGACAGGTGCCTAGTGCACAAAGCAAATTTCAATGTATGTAAATGTACTTTGACAATAAAGAGTTAGTTTAGTAGTTTAGTTTAAATAAATGATTGAGTTTCTGTTCTGCATGCTTACCTTCATCCTTTAAACCGGCCACACGGGGGCGTGACAGGGGTGTTACTCAGGCTGGACCCCACATCAAATTTGGAAAACAAATCCGAAGTTGGAAAACAAGTCCGAAACAAAATCAGGTCATCTGTGGTCAGCACATCCACCTCACAGCATGAAGGTCCTGGGTTCGATTCCCAGCTCAGGCGGTTCTGTGTGGAGTTTTCTTGTTCTCTCCGTGTTTTCTTAGGTTCCCTCCCACAGTGCAAAAACATGCACGGTAGGTTATTTGGCTTTTGCAGGTCACCCCTAGGGGTGAGTGTTGGCCCTGCAATGGCCTGGCAAGCTGTCCAGAGTGTACCGTGCCATCACCCTGAGATAGGCACCAGCCTCCTCTCGGCCCTGATTAGGATTAAGCGGTTCAGTAAACGGATGGATGGAAGTGGCTTACAAACAAACTCGCACCGAAAAAAAGTGTAACCCCCTCGGCAGAGGTAAATATATCCTTAAAATATAACTCTATATGACACACGTTTCCATTACACACAGTGCATTTAGGAGGCCAGAAAGACCAAAAACAATGGCGGCAATATAACCAAGAAGCACAGCACCGCTATTACAGCAACAGTGCCACATAGGAAGAAAAGTGCTCGGCTTACGCGATGGACCATAAAAATATGACAAACATTTCCCGCTTCTTTATAATGGTGTCACTCAAACTGAACGTAGGGCCTAAAACAGAGTAGCGGAAACACAAACCTATCAATATGCAGATGAGGACATTTGAACGTTGTCGCATTGAAAATGTGGCATCGCCGCGCTTTTTTTCATCCAGTGACTTTTAATCTTTTTTCTCTGATGCCTTTTTTTATTGTATAATCTCATCTTGGATCATCTGGGGACAGAGAACTCTCAGTCTCTCTCTCTTTCTCTCCTTCTCTCTGAGGACTTGGAGTGCAGTGAGAGGATAAAGATGACAGTCTGTCTGAGAGACACTGCAGTCCAGTCCCACATCTCCACCTCGCTTATGTTCAGAGATAAGCCGAGTCTTTCCTGGTGAAAACAAGCGTTTCGTTTTGCGTTTAAATTTGTTTGTGTTGCTGTAGAGATACCATAGTTCAAAATCACTCTGTAAATTGGAAGTCATTATCTGTAATTAGGAGGTTTTAAAAACGGAACTGAAACACATGCAGGCCGACTGTTCGGAGTAATTCAAGTGGAAGCGAGTGCGGAGAAGGATGTGGAATCTGGAAAGTGAACGCTGTCGAATCATCATCTGTAAGCGTTCCTTCTACCACATTTATGTTCGTGAGGTTTCGCATCAAAAACGTGCAGTCTTGTCTTCATGGAATTTCTTCTCGATGCAGGGTTTGGGACAAGGAGAACTCGAAATTCCATTTGGGACATGATCTGTTTGTTTTTAAACGATTATACAGTGATCCCTCAGCTAACGAATTTAATCTCGTAAGCCGAAAAGTTTGTTAGATGAAACGATTATTCCCATAAGAAATAACAGAAAACCAATTAATCCGTTCCAACCCCTTCCCAAACTCATGTAACCTGACACAAGCACCTATATTTGACCTAATATATTAAAGATAAACATGTAAAAACAATAAATATTTCATAATAATAATGCATGTACATTAACATTAATAATCATTAATAATAAATAATAATAAAACAAGAATCCACCAGAAGTCAATTAACACCCTTCCGATCATTGACTGTGGCAAAGATGTCACATGGGCAGGCATGAGGTGGTGCGTGATGGAAGAGGAGAATTTTGTGTGTGCACGCTATGAATGCCAGCGAGGAAAGGCTCGTGGTGAGCTCCCACAAGGCCAATGCTTCTCAAATAGTGGGGTGTGCCCCCCCCCCCCCCCCCCATGGGGTGCATGGTGTGATGCTGGGAGGGCACGTATGACCCTGGGGAACATGTTTTTTTTTTTTTTTTTTTTTTTTTTTTGCCGTACTAGAATTAAGTGTAATTGCGCATCCACTACAGTAGTTGGCAGTGGCGCTCTCATTGCTGTGCTATGGTGTCGGGGAAAAAGCACCGAGCAAACGATCTATGAAGTGCAGCGAACGCTATTTGTTGTCGCACGCGGGGTGCTGGCGAGGTGTGAAATGTTTTTTTTTTTTTGTTTTTTTTTTTCCCCGTGTTCTTTGATATTTTTGTGCAAAACGTTCTGCATAGAAGCACATCTATCTCACAGCAAGAAGGTCCTGGGTTCGATTCCCAGCCTGGCTGTTTCTGTGTGGAGTGTGCGTGTTCTCCTCGTGCTTGAGTGGGTTTCCTCTGGGTCTTCGGGTTTTCGTCCCACAGTCCAAAAACATGCACAGTAGGTTAATTGGCTGTTCCAAATCTCCCCTAGGTGTGAGTGTTCTCCCTGCAATGGCCTGGTGAGCTGTCCAGGCTATACCCCAGAGTTGGCTGAGATGGGCACCAGCCTTCCCCGCGACCCTAATTAGGATTAAGCGGTTCAGAAAATGAACGAATGAATGAAAGATCTTTTTTTTTCCCCTGAAATTCTTAGCAGTGGTGCTGCTTTGGACAAGGAAAACACAGGATGTTTGTGGGGGTGGGTTCAAGAACTTTTGAACTTTGTGACATTTCGTTTCATACAGGGCAAATTAATGTGCAATTGGCAGAGGTTTGTGGTCTGTGAGTGCTCTTGGTGGGTTTTTTTTTTGTTGTTGTTGTTTTTCAGTGTCCTTACCCCAAGATGGCTTCATCTTCATCCTCATCTTCCTCCGCTTAATTTGGGGTCGGGTCGCGGGGCCCGCCGCCTAAGCAAATGAGGTCCAGACGTCCCTCTCCCCAGCCACTTCAAGACTTTATGTCAACAACAACACAGGGAAAGTTACTCATGCTCAGGACTGGGTTAATCACCTGTCAATCAAGTGGATTTTCGTGTAATCATTATGCAAATGATTCTAATGGTCTGCGTGTTGTTTATGCCTCAGAGCTTGTGTGAACTATGACTTAATGAGAAGGAACTTTTGAGAACGTCTCTCAGTATTATCCAGACCGCCAGTTTTAAACAACAACAACAACAATAAAAACCCTTTTGAATTAAAAAGTAAAATTTAAACAAGGATAGGAAATACAGACTGGAGTGGGAAATATTTTTTCCTGACAGTGTCATGGGACAAAAGCACAAACAAATCTATCAGACTGATATGATTCCCTTGCATCAAACTCCCGTATATTGCTTGTATACTGATGGATCAATAGTACTGTGAATTCCATTGAACCACAAAGTCCATTCTCATTTATCTGCAGCTAATTAATTGGCTCTTGATCCCGGAAGTACATTTTGCACGTTTTATTTTATGATTGTTATTTAGTTATGGAGCTACGAGAGACACACCTGCGCACAATCAGCCTCAAGATACAAACTGTATGTCATAAGCTAGTAACACGTGCAAAGGAATTTACTATTTATTATATTGCTCATCGATTCTGGAGACAGACGGGGAGTATTAGAATTTAACAACCATACAAATGCACATTTCCCCTGGACAGCTCGCCAGGCTATCGCAGGATGGGGAATTTAACCCTTTAACGCCCAAATTATTTTTTGGAAAAAAATTTAGCACCAGTCTTTCCTAATCAAAAAGGCCGCAGGAAACTCCCCGAACACATTTCTTTTAACAAAATTATAATAACACTCTTCTTCTTTTCTTTCGGCTTTTTTCCGTTCTCGAGAGTCGCCACAGCGAATCATCTGATTCGCACATTTGATTTGGCAGATGTTTTTACGTTGGATGCCCTTCCTGTCACAACCCTTTTTACAAGGGACAGAAACACGCTGACGGCTTTGCAGCTACTCTTGGTGCTTTTACATGAACCTCTCACCATAGACAGTGAGAGACATGGCCCACCTTTGATAATCTAGTTAGCTGCACTGGGGGAAATTTATAATAACACAAATAATAATAATAATAACACCAACACAATACTGTGCACTCAATGTCGTCTCACAGCTGACTGAGGCATGTGGGACCAAGCTGTGTTGCATCAGGCGACACCACAACAGCCGGGGATTTAGCTCAGTTGGTAGCGCGTCCGCTTTATCCTCCGGAAGGTCGGAGTTCGAATCCGGTAGTGTCATACCATAAGACGTTAAAATTTGGCAGTTGTTGCTTCCTGCTTGGCGCTCAGCATCAAAGGATAGAACAATGTAATAACTGGTGCTGCACAGTGGTGACAGGTGCCCAGAACACAAAAAACAAATTTCATGTATGTAATGTACTTTGACAATAAAGAGTTATCATCATTAACTGAACACTCCCCAGTGCGCTTTGAGCATAATATTCAGTATGGAAAAAGTGCGATATAAATCTCCTACTACAAGTATAGAACACGTTGTGAACAGCAGCAGCATGTGTCTAGTAGTTCACATGTTTTGAAAGAGGACCATATGGTCCTGATGCTCGTTAAATGTAGTTCCAAAAAAAAATAATAATAATGTGATGTGAAATGACCAGATTTCAAGTCAAAATTGTTAATTTATCACAAAATGACAACATTTATTTTTGTATGATGCCGTTTGTATGAATAACTCCAAGTTTCCACTCAATTCTTATGGCAATGTACCATTCCAACTTCGTTTCTGGGAATTTAACGCCGACTCATTAGCTCCTGTGACAATTTGATACATTTCCTGACTGTTTATTGTCCCATAAAATAACGTGTTGTAATATATTTATATGGACGTATTACACGTTTAATGGATGGTTATCACTTCTTCCACCAAGTCTCAATTCGTTATTACTGGGGAACCAGTCTCGGCTTTTTATGGTGGGTAATAAAATTATTTAAACACTTTTTGTTGTCCTGTAAATAAGAGTCAGTTTTGCAAGTTGTCCAATTAAAAATTTAAACAAAGGGAAATGAAAAAGCAAGAATTAGGACTCAGCAGGATTTTTTGACCTGCATTTCCTTCCACATTGTTAAATAATAATTTGTCTGGTGTCGACCCATTTAGTCTTGTGAAGAACGAGTAATTTTATCATTGTTTGTGATAATAATGTGGATTATATGATTAAGCCAAGCGTCGACTCGTCAGCTGAACCGTTCTGCTGGCTTCATCCATCAGGATTAGGCAGAAGAAAGACCAAAAAAAAAAAAAAAAAAGCAATCCAGAGGAAATAAAAGTGCATTCCTGAAATGTTACCAGTGGAGCATCCCAGCTGGACCTTCGTTAGCTCTTCAGCTTCCATTAACTTGAAAGCAGAAATATGTTTGGGAGGGAATTGCAGGATTTGATTGCACAGTGCAGAGCCATTTATAAAAGACAATTGAAGGGTTTTTCAACTGGGAGAAGGTTCATCAAAAGGAGGATTTATCAGATCCCCCTCCCCTCCCCCCATCCAGTTTTGAAAGGATTTTTTTCTACAACCAAAAAAAAAAAAAAAATCAGCCAAGTAAAAAAAATACACGAATTGAATGTGAAACGATAATAAGAAAGAAACACAGCACGGTCATGAAGGGCAAACCGGCTCGGTAACATATGTAAGGAATGAAATACGGCCGTGCGTGCTGTGAAGGGACCGCCTTGAATTAATGGGACAAAAAAGAAATTGACAGCTTTTGTCGTGTTTCTGAGAAAACCGCCAAGCATAAAGCCTATAAGTCCTGAAAACAAATCCTGACACAGAAACGTCTGCAGATTTCTATCTGTCTGTAAACATTAACACTGGAGACTCCTTCCAAAAAAATACTGGCAAGCATTGTACCCATTGGATATCAGCAATCATTGGTTCTGATTGGCTAATCTACTACAAGGATATTATCTCATATACCATTAATAGGTATATCAGTACTGGGGAGGAGGGGCCATACAGAAATTTGTGCTGTCAGTCGGAAACACTCTCCAGATTTATTCCGCTAAAATCAACACAACTTGGAATTAAAATTTTTGACAAAAAGAAGGTTCTCTTATTTTTATTCTCATTTTATTTTTAAAAATTTTTTTTCCAACCAAAGTGACTTCACTGTATTGACCTGATGCTGCTGATGATTAGGGAAGAAATGTCGCGAGACTCCATGCTAGTGAGTTCTTGATATTCGCTAATTGGCCAAAGTCTCACGGAATGGGGGGGGGGTAACGCTAACCCCCATGCCGCTATACACCCTGCTAAGCACATGCTCCAGGCTTCTGGATATCGCTTTCCTGCCAAGCTGATCATGAGTGCTTACACACAAATATGTTCTTATACCCCTCCCTGGTTGGTGGTGGTCACATGATAGCAAGGTATTTCATAATGAGTGGTAATCAAACAATTGAATTACAGTTATCAGTGCTGTAGATGAACAACATTTTTCCCGATTATTGCTGTAGAGTAAAAGAACCATTTTCTCCATTTTTATGCGACAATATTCAGATTTCTGATGCGCAGGTTCGAACTGCAAGTCAAGTCACTGGAAATTCTACTGCAGATGTCACCGACTGAGTGGGTCACATGCCAGTTTTCACAGCACTGTTCTACTCGAGAATGTTCGGCCTGGTTGTGTGTGTGTGTGTGTGTGTGTGTGTGTGTGTGTGTGTGCTTGCGTGTTCAGAAACTCCAGCCATAACCTGTTAGTCATGCATGCATTCTCACGAACACTACTGCAGCCCATGTCCTCAGAGTGAGAGAGAGAGAGACAGAGAGACAAAGAGAGAGAGACGGAGAGACAAAGAGAGAGAGACGGAGAGACAAAGAGAGAGAGACGGAGAGACAAAGAGAGAGAGACGGAGAGACAAAGAGAGAGAGACGGAGAGACAAAGAGAGAGAGACGGAGAGACAAAGAGAGAGAGACGGACAGAGAGAGAGAGAGAGAGAGAGAGAGAGAGAGGGACAGCATGAGCGAGAGAGAGGAAGAGAGAGAGTGTGAGCGAGAGATAGCATGAGCGAGAGAGAGAGGAAGAGAGAGAGTGTGAGCGAGGGATAGCATGAGCGAGAGAGAGGAAGAGAGAGTGTGAGCGAGGGATAGCATGAGCGAGAGAGAGGAAGAGAGAGTGTGAGCGAGGGATAGCATGAGCGAGAGAGAGAGGAAGAGAGTGTGAGCGAGGGATAGCATGAGCAAGAGAGAGAGTGTGAGCGAGGGATAGCATGAGCGAGAGAGAGAGGAAGAGAGAGAGTGTGAGCGAGGGATAGCATGAGCAAGAGAGAGAGGAAGAGAGAGAGTGTGAGCGAGGGATAGCATGAGCAAGAGAGAGAGAGGAAGAGAGAGAGTGTGAGCGAGGGATAGCATGAGCAAGAGAGAGAGAGTGTGAGCGAGGGATAGCATGAGCGAGAGAGAGGAAGAGAGAGTGTGAGTGAGGGATAGCATGAGCAAGAGAGAGAGTGTGAGCGAGGGATAGCATGAGCGAGAGAGAGAGGAAGAGAGAGTGTGAGTGAGGGATAGCATGAGCAAGAGAGAGGAAGAGAGAGAGTGTGAGCGAGGGATAGCATGAGCGAGAGAGAGAGTGTGAGCGAGGGATAGCATGAGCGAGAGAGAGAGTGTGAGCGAGGGATAGCATGAGCGAGAGAGAGAGGAAGAGAGAGTGTGAGCGAGGGATAGCATGAGCAAGAGAGAGAGAGAGAAAGCGTGAGCTGAACTCCATAAAAGAGAGCAGAGCACAACAAAAATGAGAGTGAACAGAGAAGCGTGTTCGTCCTGAGGCGGTGAAAGGTGCCGTTACTTTTCCTCGGCCGACGGTGTGAGGATTATTCGTGGACTTGATGTACGTTTTAAATTCCTGATGTGAGGAAAAAGTAAATAAATAAAGTTTCGCACATGAAAAAAAAGAGAGAATTTTTATTTGCAGTAACGTTTCATATTGAACAGGAGAGTAAATGTAAATGTGCGGAGAGTGTTTGGAGAGATTTTGATAAATAAACTGGTCCCCGTGCGGTCTGCTTAATGAGCCCCGTCGTGTCGGAGCGCTCGTCTCTGCTCGCGGCCGCTCGAGCGCGCAGCGGTTCCGTTTAATCCTCCACTTTCCTGATTGTTTCGATTGTGTGCTCTTTATTTCCTGCTTTATAAATGTCAGAAGGGAAGCCGCTTCAATCCGTTTCATTTCGGTCTCCGGCAGATCCGTCCATCGAGCTTCCTGGTTGGGACGGCGGAGTTCAACTTCTGAGGTCAAAGTCATATTCTATTCATTTCAATTAAATTCAGTGGACGTCTGCGTACGGTACGAGACGCACATTTCCATCAAGTAAATAAAACGGTGACCGTGGGGGCCTGGTGGCACGGCGCTGGCTTACTGATCCCAAGGTCGGGGGTTCAAGCCCCATCATCACCGGGTTGTCCCTGCTGTCCCTCCCAGTGCCGCAAACGGTGTTCTCCAAGGCCGGCCGTGTCTCTCACTGTCCGTGGTGTGAGGTTCATGTAAAACAACCATTGCTGACTTTCGTCAGGAGGAGCTGCACGATGACCCGGCGAGTCGTCCAGGGTGTACTCTGCCCTCACTCCAAGTCGGCCGGGATGGGTACCAGCCTCTCCGCGACCCTAATTAGGGTTGAGCGGTTCAGAAAATGGATGAAATAAGACTGCAATGGTCAGTGACTTTTCATGATGTTTGTTTCTCATGGTTTTTCTTGCTATTCTGGAAGTTTTTTTCCTCCATGTCGTGTTTTTTCTGCTTTATCTCACGTTCCGAGCAAAAAATGATGATGCTCTTATTTATTTTTTCACTTTTTCTGATCTAATAAACATTGTAACTTTTACGACATGAAGATAAAATCATCACAGAAAAGCTCGATGCAAAATAATCTCTCGATGGACCTTTTCTCCTGTTTTCTCATTGGTCTGGTATTGTCTGGTATGGCCTGGCATCGGTCCCAGCCTCAGAACAGTTTAAAGCAGAAATCCCCTGAGATTTATTAACCAGTGTAAAAAATAAATAAATAAATAAATAAATAAATAAAAAACTGCCAAAAATCTCACTAAGTAAATGTTCAAACTCTCCGACCACTATCCACTGCTGGATGTATATTCTGAAGGGGTCTGAGAACCGGCAAGTCCAGTGTCTGGAGTCACAGGCCTCCTGCTGGACATTCTTATTCATTACACCCTCAGTACAGAGCAGCTTCACTCATGATACATTCACCCCCCCCCCCCTCTTTCTCCCTGCCTCCCACTTGCTCTCTCTCCCTCTCTCTCTTTCTCTCCCTCTCCCCTTTCTCTCTTCCCCCTCTTCAATCTCTCTCCCTCCTCTCTCCCTCTCTCTTTTCCTCTCTCTCTCCCCTCTCTTTCTCTCCCTCTCCCTCTCTCTCTCCCCTCCCTCCCCCTCTGTCCAATCTCTCCCTCTCTCTTTTTCTCTCCCTCTCTTTTTCTATCTCTCTCCCCCTCTCTCCAATCTCTCCCTCTCCCCTCTCTCCACTCTCTCCCTCCCTCTCCCCCACTCTCTCCCTCTCTTTTTCTCTTCCTTTCCCCCTCTCTCTCTCTCCCTCCCCCTCTCCACTCTTTCTCCCTCTCCCCACTCTCTCTTTCTCTCTCTCTTTTTCTCTCCCTCTCCCCTCTCCCTCTCTCTCTCCTTCTCTCTCCCTCCCCTCTCTCTTTTTCTTTGCCTCTCCCCCTCTCTCCAATCTCTCCCTCCTCTCTCCTCTCCCTCTCTCTTTTTCTCTATCTCTCCCTCCCTCTCCCTCACTCTCCCCTCTCTCTTTTTCTCTCTCTCCCCCTCTCTCTCTCCCCTCTCTCCAATCTCTCCTCTCCCCTCTCTCCACTCTCTCCCTCCCTCTCCCCCACTCTCTCCCTCTCTTTTTCTCTTCCTTTCCCCCTCTCTCTCTCCCTCTCCCCCATTCTCTCTTTCTCTCTCTCTTTTTCTCTCCCTCTCCCCCTCTCCCTCTCTCTCCTTCTCTCTTCCTCTCCGCCCCCTCTCTCTCTCTGCCCCCCCTCTCTTTCCCTCCCCCACTTCTTCTTTCTTCTTTTCTGTTCGGCCTTTTCTGGTTCTCGAGTGTCGCCACAGTGAATCATCTCTGGCCAAAACCCTATCGCTTCTTGATAAGCAAATATATTTCTTGAATGATTAAAACCCCCCATAAGGCGACTTATAAATTTAACATTTTTTTCTTCGAGTTCCCATATAGACATGTGAAGTCTGCACACATAATATTTATTCTCAGCCTCTTTATTGGCACTGACACTGGAGACTCCTTCCTACAGGGCAAAATAAAAGTCTTCTTATAAAATCAAAATCAATTCATACATTCATGTTTTTATTAGTAAGTGTGGCGAACCGCTTTAATCCTACGATGATGACGGAGGGGCGGAGCTTATGTCAGGCAACTCTGGGTAAAGGCAGAGTACACCCTAGACAGTTCGCCAGGCCGTTGCAGAACCAATACACACACACATACAGCCATTCACACTCGGAGTAATTTAGAACGGCCAATTAGCCAAATACGTCTGTCTTTTAACTGTGGGAGGAAACCAGAGTTTCCTCAGAAGACACCCATGTGACCTCCTAACACGAACCCAGGACATTCTCACTGCATGGCGGATGTGCTAACCACTGCACGAGTAGTGTGTCTTAATTTCATAATAAAAGTTGGATGAATTGAATTGATTAAATATTTGATTTGTGTGTGTGTCAGAGAGAAAGAGAGAGAGAGAGAGAGCAAACTTGCTGCTCGTGAAAGGCCTCATGGGAAGATAAAGGCAGTCATTTGAAGGAACATGACGTGTTGGTCATTAAGAGACGGCACCGCGCGTTAACAGCAAACATATGTTATCACTTGGCGTGACAGTTTTTTTACGAAGCGAACCGGATGGCAATTTCATGCAGCGACTTTTCAAACACAAATAAAAAAATCTATCTGTCTTTCATACTTATTAGGAACGTGTCCGTGAATTAAACGCATCATCTGAGGAGGGGTTTGATGATGTAATTTCTTGGTTGTGGGCTCAAGTCACGCTTGATTTACATTTCATTTAAGCTTTAAGATTACTGTTGCGATTTCAAAGACGCAGTGGGTTCGCTGTTTTTTTTTTTCTCGCTGAAGCATGTTATCGTAATCAAGTAAATCCGGACGCAGATTAGCGTTAACTCTTAATTGACAGGTCATTAGTCGAGGGTTCATCACAAGCGAAGAGTTGATCTTCTGAAGTCGAAACCTTGCTGAGAAACAGGATTCCAAACAGACGAGAAGGAGACAACAGCCCAGTCTTGTTTATAGACAACCTTCTCCTCCGCCCCCACCAACCGTCAACCCCGCCACAGCCCACGATTGGTCCAGAGAGCGCCGCAGTTCTTGCATCATTGTCCGTAACAGCAGTGAGCTTTCGAAAAGCCCGACTCTGGAACCAACAGCAATTTTTTTTTCTTTGTTAAGTCAATCTGTTTCTCTCACTACTGGGAATTTCACATTGATAAGGTTGGGTTTTTTTTTTTTTTTTTTTTTTTTTTTTCTTTTTAAAAACTCCCAAATTCAACCCTTTGCTTCTTCCCAACTTAATACACTGCGTTTTAAAGTCAAACGGCATGAATGCTCTTGCAATATGCAGATGGGAGATTTAAAAGGAACATCATGCAGTACATCTTCAGGAGGCGGTATTAAAAAACATGCCGCAGTTCAAAAGAAGACTGCGGGGAGGAGAGAGACTGACCTGGCAGCACTGAAAGTGTTCTGTACACCACAGCCTGCTTCACAGCGATCGGCTCTGACAGCCTGAAATATATTTTGTTTGTTTTTATCTTTCGTTCTTTGGGTGTTTGAAGTATATCCTGAAGGTTCCTAGGCACCTACGGCATGCCGTCTAGCACGCTTCCAAACAAGACACGTCTACTCAAACTCCTGTGTGTGTTCAATGCGTTCAAAGTGAGCGCTGTCCGCCCTCTTCCACATACACAGGCTCAAAGACTGCTACGATTGGTTAGTATTGCACTGATCGACACGGATGCACCATGAGCGAGACCATGGCAACACCGGATGCCCAATCAGCAGCAAACTCTAAGGACGGGGTGTAGCTGGAGATCATAAACAGCCTCATACAACCGTGTGTGGTACAGCGGCGTAGGGTTAACACGTTCACCTCACAGGAAGGAGGTTTGAATCTTCAGATCATCTCGGATGTTTCCAGGTGGTGTTTCCTCCCGCAGTACAAAGCCGTGCACATTAGACCAATTAGCTCTTACAAATGGCTCCAAGGTGTGAGGGTGAATGGCTGTGTAACCCCTTCGTTTAGAGTCGGCTGAGATAGGCTCCAAACCCTAGTAGAATAAAGCGGTGTGGTAAATGATAAAATGAATCAAAAGGAGGCTCAGGTGGTTTGAAGGCTCTGGCTTTACTGAGCCACAGAGCAGGGATTTAAGTCCCAGTACCAACAAAGCTGCAAATGTTGGGCCCTTGAGTAAGGCCCGTCAAGAGCCCAGTTGTATAAAATAAGAACATGGGTAAGGGTGTCTGCTAAATGCATTATCATTTATCATCATCATCATCATCATCATTGTCCTCTTCTTTCGCTTAATCCGGGGTCGGGTCATGGGGGCAGCGGCCTAAGCAATGAGGTCCCGATGTCCCTCTCCCCAGTCACTTCCTCCAGCTCTTTCAGGGGGACATTGAGGCGTTTCCAGACCAGCCAAGAGTCCTAGTCCCTCCAGCGTGTTCTAGGTCAACCCGGGGTCTCCTCCCGGTCGGACATGCCCGAAATATCACACCAGGGAGGCGTTCGGGAAGCAATCCAGCCAGATGCTCGAGCCACCCCAACGAGCTCCTCTGAACGCGGCAGAGCAGCAGATCTACTCAGATCTCCTCCCGGATGGCCGAGCTTCTCAGTTTATCTCTAAAGGAGAGCCCCGCCACCCGGCGAAGGAAGCTCATTTCAGCTACTTGTATCCGTGATCTTGTTCTTTGGGTCACTACCCAAAGCTCGTTACCATAGGTGAGGGTTGGAACGTAGATGGACTGATGAATTGAGAGGTTCGCATTGCGGCTCCACTCCCTCTTCACCACGACGGATCGGTACAGGCTCGGCTTTACAGACGCCTTACTATATATAAAATTGTAAACGCAGATGTGAACTTTAGGTTTGAAAGGTACGAGCCATGAAGTTAAACCAGAAATTCAATACAAATTGTTTCCTGTGTTTTTGGTCGGTTCCTACATGGTCGACGGTGTCGGACACTATGACGTTTGGATACGCATTGACTTATTCACGTTTCTGATTAACCGCGTGAAAACACTGACAAAGTCAAAGACACGCATTTGGATGGCAGGATATGGGAAGGGCTTTGTTTAAGAGGAAGGTTCCAGAAGGAATGAAAAGGGGAGGAGGTTGCGTCTCGTTGCGTCTCGTTGTCTGATCTGAGGGTAGTGAGAAAGAGCTTCGGCGCCAAATGTAACCCACATTCCCTTTTTTAATTGTCACTTCAGGGAGAGGTTCAAGGACGCCATGGGCAACGAGCGTGTGTCTACAGTACCAGTTCCATTCTGTTTCCAACTGTACACATCTGTCTCCCTCAATCATTTTCCTCGTTCCCCTTTTCCGCTCCAGGTTCTCGTTTAATGATTCTGACATTCATTCTGTGCTGGATAGAATTTCATATTTGGTTGATCTTCAAAAGCGCCTGACACGACATTTATCTTTGCTTCAAATGAATACAGTGTCGGTCTCGCTGCTCCGCTGGCGAGAGGGCGCGCTGAGACAGACTGCAACGCTGACATCGAAAAAGTGTGTGTGTGTGTGTGGGGGGGGGGGCAATCTGGCAGAATTAATGAAAGTGTCTCACATAACAATGCCAAGCTTCCTGGTATTTAACGCCAGGTTCCAGCAGCCTCCGGTGACTTCAGCACCACTATCAAATCAATCCCAGCATGCCGAGCGTTTATATATTGTTACTGAAAGCTATATCCGTCCTGTAGGTCCGATCAGAATGTGACATCGGGTCTTTTTCGGATCTGATTTGGTGACAGCTCAGCGGAAGGTCCGTGCATGACTGACAGCTTGTATGCGTAATTCACTTGTTTACATGGAATCTGATCGACTTGTTGACTGAGAGGTAAACAATCAATTTACACAGAAATAAACATCTCGGTGCTTTATTGCAATTAAACCTCATCAGGTTTCCAATTCGCCAATGTCGTCAGTGGTGGCTCGGTGGATGGGTCCTGGATTACCAATCCCAAGGTTAGGGGTTCGAGCCCCACTGTCAAAGGGGTGTCACTGTTCTCCACCAGTGCAGCTAACTGGGTTATCAAAGGCCGCCCAGGTCTCTCAGTGTCCATGGTGTGAGGTTCATGTAAAAGAACCATTGCTGACTTTCCACAAAAGGAGCTGCATAGCCATCAGTGTGTTTCGGCCCCGCGATGGCCTGGCGAGCCATCCAGGATGTACCCTGCCCTCGCCCAGAGCTGGCTGAGTTAGTTGCCAGCCTCCCCGTGACCCTAATTAAGATTAAGTGGTTCAGAAAATTAACAAATGATTTCGCCAGTGTTTTTGCTTGAATTAAAGAAGGAGATGTGCTTTTTGTTATGTTTAATTTTGCAACATGTCTACAATATTATAATTAAAACACACGCACAGTGAAATATCTAATTAACAGAAAACATTAGCATACCGGTGATTATACAATTTATTATTTAAAAAAAAAAATCGAATCCGTCTCTCGGTAGCCTGAGGTTGCGTGTTGCGCCCACCGTACATGAAAACAAGCTATTACTATAAATAGTGACTTTGGATTATTGTTATATTCCAACCTCTGCAGCCAGAACGATCATCCGTGCCACGTCAATACCTTCCGGGCAAAACTATTTCAGAATTCATCAGTGCTGTGCTATAACCCGAAAGAAAACACATTCACGCACACGTTCGTCTCTGTTACAAAGAATAAAAGAGAAGCTGTGGAGTATAAATAAATAATTACGTAGCCACAAGTTTTATATAGTAGTCCATATAAACACAACCCAGTCATAACACCTGTGTTTTTCAAGGTTAAATTTAGATCAACAGAAAATAAACAACCTTTTGGTATGGTGTGTCAGGTAGGGTTGGTGCCTCCCAGTTCAAGGAGCCAGGAGGGTGTGTGTGTGTGTGTGTGTGTGTGTGTGTGTTGGCCACGCAACAGCCTGACTAGCTGTTCAGGGTGTACCCCACCTTCACTTGGAGTCGCACGATATAGGCACCAGACCGTAGTAGAGTAACTGTACAGGGGTCCCTCACTTTCCGCCGTTAAGTGGAACCGAGATCCCTCCGCGAAAACCAAATCCCACGAATTAGGATCCAACCCCGACTAACATATATGTACATGTATATGTGTATATAATATCAATAAATACATATTCAATGCTATAAATGCTTATAATAGTAATTAAACATTAAAAAATAATGCATAAGATGTAAATAAAATATAAAGACACACATACCTATAGACGTGCGCACGCACGCAGACGCGCATCTCACAACAATGTAAGTAGTTTTGATGGGAGGTTTTGGGTTGTTTTTTGTTTTGTGTTGGTTTAGGGTTTTTTTGGTTGGGTTTTTGTTTGTTTGTTGTTTTTTTTGCATAATTGGCCTTGTGGTGTTTTCTTTAACTTTTTCCCTATTCTTCCTTAATTTCCTTATTTTTTAATTCGATGAAGATTTAAAAATTAATGGTTGGAGAAGCAGTTTTGGGACTAAAAGGTTGCTGGTTCAATTCCTGAACCAGCAGGAAAAATGTGTTTCTGCACCTTTCCTTTTTCCACAGAATGACCGAAGTGCCCTTGAGCAAGGCACCGAACCCTCAACTGCTCTCCAGTCTCCCCCGATACTACTTGCACACTACTTACGTGTGTGCTCACTTTGGATGGGTTAAATGTTGAGGAAATAATTTCTCTTAATGGGATTAATACAGTCTAGCAAAAAACCAAAACACTGTTCCATCAGTTTACCAAGTCAACCTCACCATTAAACTTGAAGGTAATGGAGGCTCAATGGTTCAGAAGGACAGAGTTGAACTTCAAGTGCAAGCTACCACTGCTGGACCCCTGATCAAGGACTTTTGCTTCACTGTGGCGGTTCCATGGCTGAGAAAGTCCTCTATCATCATAGCTGTATAACAAGCAGGGAAATGTTGAGAAGAATATCACTGTGCTGTGCATCCAAAGGAACTTTAGGACTCTAGTATGGAAGAAGGCGGTGTGAACTGTACTCGTGATAGAAGACCAGAGTAAATTGGACACCATGGTTTTGAGTTTATAACCTTTTCTCTTGAATGGGACCTCAAGCCCTCCCCTTGGTCCAGTTTTTCACATTTCGGGAAGAAGTTCACTTCTGTCCTCAAACATGTTTCCGTCTTGCCATCTCCTTTTGGTTTTCACCTTTTTCTTTTGATATTTTGGTGGTACACATTTAAATACAGTGATACCTCAGCTCATGAACATAATTGGTTCCCAGAAAGTGTGTGTAAGGCGAAAAGTTCGTCTTCCGAACATTTATTTCCCATAAGAAACCATTAAAATGAGAATAATCCGTTCCCAGGTCCCCATAAAACATAATTTTCTACTAAATAAGCCTTAAAACTACACAAAAATATACCTTATTTTATGTATAATAAATGTGCTATTGTATTGTAATTGAAGAAATAAACTGTACTGTATAATAAAGTCGTTTTATTTACCTTTGTGATGGTAGTTGATGGCTTGATGGAATGGAGTGGGAGGAGGAGGGAGGGAGGGACTTACTGTTTGGAAGGAGAGTTTGGAAACGCCTACTGTTTGGAAACACGCATAGCCACACACGCACCCTTAATAGCTTCCTTGTTCTTAAGGATGGGAGCAATGGTAGACTTGGCGTACTGGTACTGGGACGCTGAGTCACACAAACACACACCTCGTTCGTGTTTTTCAATGATCTCCGCCTGTGGTGGGTCTTTTTCGGTCCCATAATAGCAAAAGTAAACTCAATATGGTCCAAAATGTCTATCAAACACAAACCACTTCCGCACTCAAAGAAAGGGGGTGACGAACTGTGACGCCGTGAGCGTGCGTCAGCTTCTCGTGGCCGCCACCGTGGCGCTGTTCGACCGTGTGGTTTGATTCGTCCGCCGAAAAGTAGTTCGTCAGCAGAGACTATATGCTCGCAAATTTAATGTTCTTGAGGCGAAAAGTTCGTGAGCTTAAGCGTTCGTCAGCGGAGGTTTTACTGTGCATCTTGATTCCGATTGGTCAGAAGGCATTAACAGGGCTTTATGGTTTCTTTGGTACGTCATTCGTTGTCATGCTCCATTGGTCAGATAAGTGGTGGTCCTGTTGTGGTCTTCAAGATATTAATTGGACATTTGATCATTCTAAGCACATATCAACATGGTGATGAATGTCGTACTGGGAGGATTGGTTCAAATGCTGAACCTCCTTTCTGTAGGCTGACATGTTGTTATCCGTAATAAAACCTATTACAGTGGTGTTGTCAGCGAAGTTTACGGTGGTATTGCTGTTGTGAGTGGGGGTACAGTCGTGTGTGAAGAGGGAGAAGAGGAGGGGGCCAAGAACACACTCCTGTGGTCTTCCAATGTTCAGGATGAGAGTGGAGGAAATCTGTTGTCCTATCCTGATGTTCTGGGGTCAGTTGCTGAGAAAGTACAGTATCTAGGTGCTCAGTGAGCACCTTAGGTCGAGATTGCCCAACTTCAGAACCACTTTATGTAGTTGGACTGTGTTAAAAGCGGAGCTGGAGTCTATGAACAGCATCCTCACATAGGAGTTACTGCTGTCCAGGTATGTGAGGGCTGTATTGATGGCATCCTCTGTTGACTTGTTTGCTTTGTATGCAAACTAATGTGGATCGAGATCAGCAGAGATAGCAGCCTTAATGTGAGACAAGATGAGGCTTTCGAAACATTTAGCGATGATGGGGGTTGGGGCAACTGGGTGGTATTTGCTTAGGCAGTTTACTGTGCTGTTCTTAGGCATTGGAATGATGGAGGCTGTTTTGAGGCTGGTGGGAACTGTACATTGCAGTAGCAAGGGGTTAAAGATGGTGGTAAAAACCCCCGGTGGTTGATCTGCACATGCTTTAAGTACTAGTCCTGGTAACAGGAAGAAAAATGTTTTTACCCATCCGAGACCATTTTTCAAGAATTTGTTGAGGAATTTTCCTCAAATTTTAAAGAAATGCCCATTATAACTCTAGATTGAACTGATTTGCTTTTAGAGGGCATAGATCAAAGGTCAAGGTCACGTCTGTCTCCTGTGGGCCATTCTCGTGAATGCGATATCTCAATAAAACTTCACGCAAATGTTCACCTTGATTCAAGGATGAAATGATTTGATTTGATTGTGGAGGTCGTATGGTCAAGAGTCAAATTCAAGGCATAGAGGCATATAGCTGAAGTGCTAGTTCTAGTCCCCCTCTTCCAGGGGTTCCTTGTCGGAGAAACTTTGCCAGAAATTTTGTGGGGGGTTTTTCTCCAGCCTGGGACCTCACAGGACTAAATAAAAAAACATCCTGAGAGGCAGGTTTGAACGTATTTTGATATGAAGTTTGAAAGGTGCAAGATGTTTGATGTCTGTTGGCGACTTTTATACATGGTTCCAAGTAGAACTACAACTCGAACATCATACTCAAAAAAAAAAAAAAATAAAAGAATTGAAACTAGCCCAAAATGCTTAGGCATCGGAAAAGGTCAAAACATTTTTCTTTCTTTCTTTTCCTCAGGCCTTGTGTGGGAAAACAAGTTAATAGTTGTGCACATGCAGTTCTGATACGTGGAACGTGTGTACTATTGAATTGAAGTATTTGGTTTGACTGCTGAATTTCAGCAATTCAGATAGAAAACACTTTAAAATCTGTCTACGTTTCATCCTGGTGGGGGGAGATTGTCCGCTGTTATTGTCACAGCTCCGCTTCTGTGGCCTGAAGGTCTGCGGTCGCCCTTTCTCCTGTTTGTGTTACTGGGATGATATGAATCCTTTCTGCTGCACCAAAATGATTTGTTTTCTTTTGTCTCGTGTCCAACTGATGAATCACCGTCTCAGTGCACATCCTTTCTGTCGGGTCAGTATTTCTTTGCTTTGCATTAAAGATTACTGAAGTGGTGAGCATTTCTTTCTTCTCGGATCTCTCTCTCTCTCTCTCGCTCTCTCTCTGTCTGTCTCTGTGTGTGCCTTATTCCCTTTTTCGTCCTCTGTTTGTCTCAATCTCGTTTTCTCTGGCTTTGAATCATGGCTGTGTCTTCCTCTTCGTTTTTCCTTCCCTTTAGATTTCAACTGAGCAGTAAGTACTTTGAAATCCTGCACTGTGAGCCAAGTAGTAGCTCTCAGGCTCAACACTATGTCTCTTTTAATCAAATAATGCGGTACTACCTAATAAAAAAAGACAGATATTTGCAAAGCCACATTCGCACATTTGGTTTACATTGTTAACTTTACATGTCTGATGAACCGCCAACAATGTAAGACAGTTTTGACGTAATGTACAGCGAGCTGGTTTGCTTAGCGGATGACTCAACAGTATTCATTATCCTTTTCTGACAAAGTGTCTGAGGTAAAATCATGAAGAAAAGAAATTAAAAGCTGCCGGCCATCAATGGACAACACTGGCCAACACCGAGCTGTACAGGCTTCTCTTTGCATGGCATGGAAGAAGATTGTAATCATTAGTGTATCGTTTCTTTTAACCGCAAACCTCAGTACCTACATGTTCTAATTTTTAAATAAAGATTGCTAATCATGTAAATGCCATCAAGCCCAAGTTTGTACTGCTGAAGATAGTACGATTCAGTGCTTTATTTATTCCAACATACCAAAGAGTGACTTAATATTACTGGTCTTTTTTTGTTCGCTAGTCAATTGTGTTGTACCTGTAAAGTGGTTTTCCAATATGGATTTTGGGTTCTGGGGCAGTGGTGGCCTGGTGGTAAGGTGCTGGATTACCCATCCCAAGGTTGGAGGTTCAAGCCCCACACTCAACGGGTTGTCACTGCCCCCCACCCCAAGTGCAGCTAACCGGGTTAGCAAAGGTCGGCCATGTCTCTCACTGTCTGTGGTGAGAGGTTCATGTAGAAGAACCATTGCTGACTTTTGACAAGAGGAGCTGCATAGCTGTCAGCATGTTTCTGCCCTGTGATGGCCTGGCGAGCCATCCATGGTGTACTCTAGCCTCGCCCAGAGTCGGCTGAGATGGGCACCAGCCTTCCCATGACCCTTATTAGGATTCAGCACTTGCAGAAAATGAACGAAGAATTTCAGGTTCTATATTGGCGAATATACTAGTAGTATGGCATACAGTGTTCATAAGTACATTTTCATTCATCTATTTACTTTTGCTAATCCAAGGACAAGTTTGCAGAGGCAGCAGATCGGACACTGAACTCCATGCATCCCTCTCCAGAACAACACTTTCCAGCGCCTCCTGGGGAATCCTGAGGCCTTCCCAGGCCAGACAGGATATATAATTTCTCCAGCGAGTTCTTGGTTCACCCCATGGCATCCTCTGAGTGAGACATGAACAGAACATCTCTAAGGAGAGGCGACCAGGAGGCATTCTGATCAGATGCCCGGACATTTTGAGGCATGCTAGTAAATAGAGGGATGTTCAGTTAGTTGCATTCAACTGAATACTCTATTGTGTAATTAAAAAAAAAAAAATCCCCATTTTCTCACGAATTTAGTCGTATCCAATTCCCACCCATCAGGGATTACCTTCTCCATCACATGACCACCACCAACAAGGGAGAAGCGAAAGTCTGTACACACCTCAACCGTGACACACAATGCGAGCCACTCGCCTCGTTTTGAACTGCGGCACCAAGCGTATTTGGGGACGGTTTAACACGCTCGGAGGGAAAGCACTTTCCACCCCTCGTACGAATGTGCTCGCAGACACCCATGATTTGGCTGGCGACCGCTGTGAGTGGCAGGGAAGTGAGTGTATGGCATCCCTCCCTCCCGTGACAGCTCGGCCAATTAGCTGCCGTGGACTCCCGGCCACGGACGGCTATAGCATTAACCCGGATTCGAACTTGCAGTCTTCGGGTTAATCGTTGCGCATTAAAACGAAGCAAATCACCTCCAAAGTTTGCTTTAACTACAAAACCCAAAGACTGCATGTTAATGAAGATAATGGTGTTATGTACCATTAACTATTCGGTGCTATGCTACCGTTAGTGCTCACATCACTAAGTAAAATAATGCAGATGTTCAAACAGAACTAAAGTTCCCCGTAAAGTGCCCCAATGCAGGAAAGATACTAATGGAGGATGCTGGGTTTACAGATGAACTTAGCCAGCTGCCCTGATTTAGACCCTGAAGCGGGGCTGTTTTTGATATAATGTATAGATACAGTGCAAGAGTGCCTTATGCCCTAGAGATGCGCTACTGCTGACATTTCTCTTCTTGCTTATTTACGGGCTTTTTCTTCCGCCTGTTTTTCTTTTCCTAACCGTTTTTTTTCTTTCTTTCTTTTTTTTCTGAGCCATATTTTTCCCAGTAACAGACTGCCGCAGGCACGGCCAGTAAAGGCCGGCGTTATCCATCATGGCTAACTTTTTTTTGTTGTTGTTGTTGTTCCCCCTAGCATCTTTTAGGATGCTGACTCGAAATCAGTGGCATGAGACCGCTCCTAAGAGGAAAGCTCGTGGATTTTTTCCCATAAACTGTTCCTGGATCAGAATGAGACGGGGGGAGAAAGAAGTCCAATTTTAATTGCCGTGCCCAGCTCCCTGGCCCATCAGGCACAAACGCTGGCGAGTGCTGAGGCAGCACTTTCAGGATGAGGAGCAAGAGAGAGAGAGAAGTCAATTTTATCTTTTTTTTTTTTTTTTTTTTTTTTTTTTAAACCGCTTGACAAGTCCAGATGCAGGAATGCTCCAAATCCAGAAATGTCCAAACTGGAAGCCTATTTATTAAAGCCTGTTATGAAGCAGTTGTGTAGTTGTTGTATTGCAAGTGGACTTACTATGTAATTGCAAATTGTGGCTGCCAATGCATTGTGGGTATTCCGTAAACAAGTGTGAATATGTTAAAACCTCTGTACTTACTGGACAGATTGTGCATCATCTTTAAATGGCACAGTGCATTGTGGGTATTGAGTGTCCACTAGGACAACTGTGCTATGAGAATTGTTGTTCTTATAAATTGAAAATTGGTTCTTTACCTATAAGAGCACATCCTGAATCCAGTTGTCAGTCTCAACGTTACAGTTCTACCTCGAGCCTGACACTGGAGACGCCTTCTCCAAACGCTTAATAATCTCACAGCAAACTCTGCCTGTTTTTAGGCTCTTAGGTCGGAGGTTCGCCGTACAACAAGCATCCGTATCCATATTTTTGAAACAATAACAACAGCTTATCCAAATGAGTCTATTCCAATATTCCAGATCTGCCGTGAAGGAAAATGGATCGATATCATCTGTGCTGTGATTTAGTATAAATGACACAATTTACTGTCCTCTCCATAGTCTTCAAGATCTCATTTCTTGCCACTACATGTCTTTGAAATTTGTAGCTGCTGAGTAGGCCGTGAGCTCACACCCTTCAGCGCTCTTATTGGTACTGGGCCAGAACCGGCGAGATAAGGGGGGTCCTGCAGCGCTGGCTAAAACAGCCGGCTGGTCAGCTCCTTAAAGCCGAGGGAGCGGAGCGCTTGCTTTCATTATCAGCTAGGTGCAGCTGGGGGAAAGCGCTTCAAACGGAACGGAGGTGAAGCACTAAAAGCCCATTTGGGGTTAATCCTGCATAAAGATTGCCTTCTGTCTGAGTGCTCGGTCCCTTGGCATGTGAGTTTGCCTGACATTAGCTTTCATAATGGGTGCTTGAAGACCTTTTGGGACTTGAAATCTGAAAAGATGTATAAATATATGTTTATCTGTATATGGTAATTAGGCTCATCATAAAACATCGACAGGCACTGTGATGGCCTAGCGAGCTGTCCAGGGTGTACCATGCCCTCGTTCACAGTCGGGTGTGGTGGGTGCTAGCCTCTCCGCGACCCTAGTTAGGAGCTAACAGCTTAGAAAATAAATGAATGATGTATGCGTGTGTAAGTGTGTGTGTGTGTGCATGTATGTATGTATGTATATATGTATGTATGTGTGTGTGTGTGTGTGTGTGTGTGTGTGTGTGTATATATATACAGTCGGCCCCCAACTTACGAAGACCCCTGTGTACGAAATCTCTGGGTTACGAAAAGCATTTTCCTGAGTTTCCGTCCCCAAGATACGAAACAACTCCCTCTTCCAAAAAGAAATTCAAAATTCAAACGCGCCAATCAAAATTTCACACGACGCGCAAGTTGCTCTCTCATTGGCTGTCTCTCAACATCCCGCCCCGCTGGCCTCCCAGATGGAGACAGAATGAAGCTTCACTCTTTAGTTTTTAGTTTAGCTTTTTAAGTTGTTTTAATTCAGTAAATGTTTAATAAATGTGGGCGCATTTGAGCTCATCTGGAATTCCAATCCCTCAAGGAATCAAATTAAAGTTGAGTTTGTCAAGCAGGGAATGCTCTTTGAATTCACGTCTTGTGGGCGTGGCCCGCAGTGCGTGGCGAGACAGAGAGAGAGAGAAGGAATAACGCTTTAGTTTTTTAAGTTGTTTAATTCAGCAAATGGTCAAGCAGGGAATGCACTTTGAATTCACGGCTTGTGGGCGTGGCCCACAGTGCACGTGAGCGAGAGAGAGAGAGAGAAAAAGAGAGAGGGAGGGAGAAAGAGAGAGAGAGGTGTGTGTGTGTGTGTGCGTGTTAAATATGTTAATAAAATGGTTTAATATGCTAATAAAATGTTTAAATGGTTTACTAAATAATTTTCTTTTATTTTTAACACACATTTCATACAAAATTGGTGTACTTTTATAATTTTTAAACGAATCAGGCGTTTAACATGTAAAATGTGACCCCTACTGACGAAATTCCCGCATTACGAAAAAAGGCACTGGAACGGATTAATTTCGTAGGAAGGGGGCGACTGTATGTATGCATGTAGATATGTGTGTGTATGTATGTATGTATGTATGTATTTACGTGTGTGTGTGTGTGTGTGTGTGTGTGTGTG
>CM045740.1:39840724-39848224 GCA_024760905.1 Plotosus lineatus | reverse complement strand
TGGCCCTCCTGACCAGCTTGTTCAGTCTCTTTCTGTCCCGCTCTGTGCTCTATGATACCGTGTGAACGTCATACGTAACTGGAACATACAATAACAACTTACGTTCATTTTCAACTTGCGTTCGGCCGTCCGGAACCAAACAAAAACGTAAGTCAGTACATGTAATGCGTATCTAGTGACACACGATTCGTGGACACAGTTGTGTCCAACATAATATCAGAGTGTTTAAAAAAGATAATAAAGCTCAAAATCCTTATAATAGTTTTTATTTCCAGACACAGAAGTGCATTGGGAACATGACACATTCTATTCGTAGTCAGAACATGGAGAAAAAAACATAAAATTTGTGTTATTCCATTAAAGAAAATGAGGAAAAGTGAATATTAGACTGTTAAAAAAAAATCAGTGTGTGCATTTCTTCGTTACAAACTCAATCTCTGAACTAATATTTATTTGTATAAACACTGTTTCTGAGAGCTGCTGTACATCTGTGCTGTGGAGTCGACCAACTTGTGGCACCTGTGAGCAGGTTTTCCAGCCCAGGATGATCGGACCACATTCCACAGATGATCTGGATTTTGTCTCAGAAGCTGCATTTTTGATGTCACCCTACAAGTTTGCGATTGGATGAAGGTCCGGGATCAGGCTGCTGCTCCGGAACCTCAATCTTTTTGGTCTGGAACCGAGATGTTGCTCGTTTACTGGTGTTTTTGGGGTCGTTGTCCTGTTTGGAGGGCGTTTCCTCTTCAGCGTGTTCTGATGGATTCAAACTGATCCAGGATTTCGGGGATGTGATATATAGGCGTGACATCGTAGTATGAGAAACATCCCCACATCCTGATGCTGGCGCTACCAGGCTTCACTGTCCTTAGTGTTCTGTGGCCTGAGTTCAGTGTTTGGGGCTCGTCTAGGGGGCCAGGAAATGTTGTGCCATATCTCTTTAGGTTGTCAATGTGCTCTTTGGTGAATTGTAACTTCTTCAGCGCGTCTGTTTTCAGTGGGACGTTGCGGGGCTTTTTGCCGATAACTTGGCTTCACATAGGCGTCTTCTAGTTGAAACAGGACTCACAGGTCACTTTAGACCTTCTTTTTAGCTGATTGTTGAGTTCTTGCCTTTTTAGCTCTTCTTCATCCATCCGAACGGTTTGTTTTTGTTTTTGTCTTCATCTTTCAGGGTTTTGTTGCCATTTTAAATAATTTGAGATCATTTTAGCTGAGCAGCCTCTCATTTTCTGCACTTATTCATATGTTTTCCCTCCAACTTTCTAATCAAGGTCCGCTGTTCTTCTGAACAATATCTGGAACGACGCATTCGCTGCTTCCTTCCTTAAATAAGGACAATGATTAGCTCCTGTTTTTCAAAGAATGAATGATGTCACTAATTGAGCTCCACACTGATATTACTTTGAGCACGCCCCTTTCAATTAGAGATTCAATTACACAGAATCAGCAGCATGTGGGCCAGGACTGTTGGTTCTGTTGGATTCTATTGCTCTACTACACCTGATAGTAAATTATTTACCATGTAGAAATATCATTTCTACCAAACCTTTGGATATGTCTGAGACCCAGGGAGGGACGTATCATCACCAAATTTGGTGGAACTCAGTACATGTGCGTGATCAGGACAGAGTTTAACCTAATGCTATGCATGGGCTGTAGTTTTTGACATTCATGTCTTATAAGGCATTGATAGTCTCTTGCAGGTTTATTCCACTGCAGTCGTCTTCTTCTTCTTTTCCTTTCGGCTTTTCCCTTCAGGGGTCGCCACAGCAAACCATCCGCTTCCATCTCACTCTGTTCTCTGCATCTTCTACTCTTACTCCAACTACCTTCATGTCTTCCTTCACCACATCCATAAATCTCCTCTTTGATCTTCCGCTGGGCCTTCTGCCTGGTAGTTCCAACCTCAGCATCCTACTACCAATATACTCACTATCCCTCCTCTGCACATGTCCAAACCATCTCAATCTAGCCTCTCTGACTTTGTCTCCAAAACATCTTACATGTGCTGTCCCTCTGATGTCCTCATTCCTGATCCTATCCATCCTCGTTACTCCCAAAGAGAACCTCAACATTTTCATCTCTGCTACCTCCAGCTCTGCCTCTTGTCTTTTCACCACGGCCACTGTTTCTAAACCATACAACATCTCATCACCGTCTTGTACACTGCAGTCAGACTTATTAATTAAGATACGAGATGGGTTTTTATTGATTTGGTTTTTCATAGATTTTTTGGTTTATTCTAATGAAATGTGAAACTCTGTGTTGAACAGCCTGTGCAGTGGGGGATCAGTGGTTCATGCCATGGGTCACTAATCCCAAAGTCAGTGGTTCAATCCCCACTTTTGGGCCCTTGAGCAAGACCCTCAACCCTCAATCGCTCAAATTGTATAAAAATGATCAAAGTTGTTCTGGATAAGAGCGTCTGGTAAATGTATAAATGATTTTATTTGGAGTCCATCAATAGCCCAATGATGAAATTCAACACATTAATAACGATGTTTGTGTCAAATTTCCAGTGGTTTGTTTCTTGTTAAAAAAACAAAAACAAAAACGCATTCAATAAACAAGGGCCACTGAATTGAACTAAATATTTTGTTTGACTCCTGCAGAGCTACTTGACAGCTCTGCGGTTGACGGCTTCGAGTTTAAAGCAGATTTTAAACCACAGCTTGTGCTTGCACACGGAGAACGTTTATGTGGGCGGTCAGAGGTGCCGCTTGCTTGATGAGCCACAGGGTAAAAAATATAATTTCTAAGAAGCCATAATACGTCAAGTTCTGTGTTAATATTTGAACAGTCGTGAACACAGAGGGTTCTAGTAACCAGTGGGCAGCGTCTTAGTGGGTTACAGCCAATAGAGTGAAGAAGGGAATGTGCGTTTCTAGCTGCTATAACGACAGTGATAACGTAACCTTTACATATAACAGAAACAGACAAGATGTACAATGTTTTTTTAATTGCGTAAGAGTTGGAAGTCAAATTATTCTGGTGTCGGAGGAAGAAAGCAGCGGGACATTAGTGAATGTTTGCAGGTGTAACTCCGTGGCATCTGTAATTATAATTTTCTATTTTTTTTTTACGTAATGAATTCTGTTCAAGCGTAATAAACTTTGTCATGCGTTGTCATGTATCTGTGGTTAAATCTTTTTTATTCGTAATAAGGTGTTAACATTCACGCAGGTTGTCCTCACCCAGAGTCGGCCGAGATGGGCGCCAGGCACGAGCAACCATAATTAGGATTCAATGGTTCATAAAGTAAATCAACGAATGAGTAACGTGTTCACAGTACAGCAAAAATTAAATCTGCTAATATCAAGAAATTCCACAGATTTTAATCATGGATCTGCTCAAGAAGTTTTTCCCCCTGAAATTAATTCTGAAATCAGGTTCTACACCCTGTGCTGATTTTTTTTTTTTTTTTTTTTTCTTTTTTTCTTCCCCCCTCTCCATAGCATTTGTGGTGTTATTACCATCGGCTGCGAGGTGCAGGCGGCTGTAGATTTCTAGACTGATCGCACATTGCTATCTAATCTCCCCAAACACTGTTTTTTTTTTTTTTTCTCTTCTTTTCTTTCTTTCTCAGTGCTCCAGCTCGGCACTGCTGTGAAATCTCAGCGCTGTTTACTCGTGCTGATAAGCAGGATTCTTATCGCAAGGCCTGAGCTGATTGCTCGGATTGCCGTCAGTGATCTGTCAGCAAAAAAAAAAAAAAAAAAAAAAAAAAAATGCAGCATGCTTCACTTGCCATGCCTAATGCACCCGTGCGCCAATCTCGCCTTTTTGGTTTTTTTTTTTTTTTTTTTTTTTTTTTTTTTTTTTTTCCCCCCCAAACTCAACAGTCTTAGCTGACGTCCAGAACAAGAACTCGGCTCTTCTGCGTACTGCGTGCACTTAGTTTTACATCGTAGTTGTATATGTTGTAGGTGTTGGAAACAACCTCAGAGGAAACATTGTAATTTGGGGGGGAAAAAAAAAAAAAAACACCCTTGGCATCGCTAGTCTTACAACTTGAATCTGGTTCAAGAAGCGACTGCGCGCTAAACCATTTCCATCAACATAATGATTGGATTAAGTGTACAAATGATTGTTGCTTTTGTTTAAAAATAATCATTCTTGTGTATTTCTGCATCCACACTGCAGTGTGATGGCTTTTACAATAGTGAGATTTGCAAAACTTAGAGGCGGGGCTTGGAATTCCGCTTCATCAACTACTGGATAACCTGTAAGGAAATCTCGCCCATCAATAGTGTCGATCTGAATTTGATTTCTCTTCTCATCTCCTACAACACACACACACACACACACACACACACACACTAATATTCATCAAATAAAATATCATTCAGAAGTCAAACAGGACATGGTGTATAGCGTGTACAGTGTGCATGGCGAATGTTGCGTGTTACTCCTGCCTCCGACGTGCGCGGCCCTTTTAATTAGGCTCTTAAGTTTTCAGGGGGAAAGGGGGTGGGGTTCAGAATAGCATTTCCTGTTTAGTAGTCAGTCTCTCCACTGCAGTGCTTAATAAAGGCCTGCCTTGGCAGAAAGGGTCTGTGACATGAATAAATAATTATGGCGCTTTCACTGAAGCACTTTGCATCCCCTCACCGCCACTGCCACCGCCGCCGCCACCACCACCACCACCACACACACATTTTCTTCACGTGACTTGTTTTTCATAGCAAGAAAAGACACAAGTTTTTGATTGTGTGTGTGTGTGTGTGTGTGTGTGTGTGTGTGTGTGTGTGGTTTTGGACTTTGCTGTTTTACTGTATTAAATTCTCCATTTGCTTATTAATCTTCTCCCATTGTTGGCTCAACTACCGCACTGCAAAATTAGTGGCCGAAATTTCCACTCCCTTCATTCATGCTGGAAATTAAATTCAATTTAAATAAAGGTTATGATGTTTAACTCCCAAGAAAGATTATACTAATATCATGTACTGGGTGGTGAGATTAAAAAAAGGGGGTTGCACCTATTAAGCTTATGCATAAATCCTGGTGTGACAAATATACTGTTACAGGATACGTTATCTTCATAAAGATGATTAAAAAAAAAAAAAAAAAAAAAAGTAATTAATTTGTGCCAGAGGTGTTTTCACTCCTGGATTTCAATTCCACCAGAGATTATACTGAAGAGAATCCGACCACTGATATACTATATCGGCTTTGAAAACCCCTAGGATATCTACAGTCATCCTGCCCAACCAAGCCCCGCCCCTTCGTCCCAATAGACCGATACCGTATGGAACATGTCATTAGTTGAGGCGAGAAAAACATTTTTAAATCAATATTTAGTGTGAAGTTAATAATTTCTGTAATATGTAGACATACATACATACATCCATTGCAAAAATAAACCCCAACAGAGTGATTCGAGACCGCTCTGTTACACATTAGAGTCAAGGTGCCTCAAGAGCTTCGCTTAAGGTGGTTTGCAGGTGCTGGAGCTTGAACCCCATCCTTCACATCAATAACCCAGAGATTTAACATGAGGCTCCATCGCGATAAGGAACTACCAGGCAAAAGGCCCAGAGGAAGACCAAAGAGAAGATTTATGGATGCGGTGAAGGCGGACATGAAGGTCGTTGGAGTAAGAGTAGAAGATGCAGAGGATAGGGAGAGATGGAGGCAGATCATTTGCTGTGGCGACCCCTGAAGGGAACAGCCGAAAGGAAAAGAAGAAGGCGCCATCGCGATAACATGCGAGTTTCACATAGAAATGCCCTCACTGAGCTGGGGAATCGAACCCCAGACCTTCATGCTGTGAGTCAGCTGGCTAACCACTATGCCACCGTGGAATAAGTTGGAAACCTGGGAGACGCACTGGCCTAATGAGCCACTAGGCTTGAGTGTAGGGGTGAGGGACGTCTGGACCTCAATGCTTAGGCTGCTGCCCCCGCGACCCAACTCTGGAATAAGCGGAAGATGATGATGATGATGATGATGATGATGACATGATGACATCTTGTATTAGCTGCTTGACACTCTGGACTTATTATCAAATAATCCAGTTTGCAGGGCAGTGGTGGCCCGGTGGCAGGGTGCTGGCTTACTGATCTGAAGGTCAGGGGTTCAAGCCCCACTATGCAGTCCCGCCCCACCCCAGTGCAGCTAACTGGGTTATCAAAGGCCGGCCGTGTCTCTCACTGTCTGTAGTGACAGGTTCATGTAAAAGAACCATTGCTGACATTCATAAAGAAGATGGGTCAACATGTTTCGTGTGAGCTCTCCAGGGTGTACTGTGCCTTCGTCCAGAGACGACTGAGATGGACGTCGGCCCATTCAACCCTTCTTTGAAGCGGTTCATAAAATAAATGAATGAAGAGATCTGGGGACATTGTTGATCACGAGAAGGTCTGTGCAAGTTCATTCATTCATTTTCTGAATAATTTAATCCTAATTAGGGTTGCAGGGAGGCTGGCACCCATCTCAGCCAACTCGGTGAGGGCAGAAACACACTGACAACTATGCAGCTGCTCTTGACGAAAGTCAGCAATGGTTCTTTTACTTGAACCTCACACCATAGACAGTGAGAGACATGGTCAGCCTTTGATAACCCAGTTAGCTGCACTATGGAGGACAGTGACAACCCAGTGATGGTGGGGCTTGAACCCCCGACCTTGGGATCAGTGATGCAGCACCATCACCATCAGGACAACACTGCACAGAGCAGGGCAGTGGTGACCTGCTGGTAAAGATGCTGGCCCACTGATCCCAAGGATGGGGTTTCCAGCCCCACCATCACTGTTTGGTTATATTTAAATTTGACTTGGGTTTCTTCATTTGAAAATTTCCCGATTTCTCCACCAATAATAGCGACAGAACATTTATATTTTTAAAAAAAAATGGCCACGGTAGGACCAGCCACATGCTCACATATCAGCCGGCTGTGCCAGTCCTTCATATAAATGCAGGCCACTGCCGAGATCTGGGGGCAAATTCACAATATTGTCTCAGGAGATGTACATTCTATGCTCTTCATGATGGTGTCCCAGTGGTCGGGTACCAAACGGAATTGGTCAGTGTGTCCGGTGCTTGCGGTTGACCTTGTCCTGCCTTCCCATAAGGTCACGCATTTCATTTGACTGTCGGGCTTCATGTAAAGCAATACGCCAAGCGAGCTCCTGTTGCTGTAGAAATTGGGATCGATTAAACATGTGGTTTTAGAAATGCACTGTAGCTTGAACCACTCTTGTTAATCGGGAAAAAAAATAAACCATTTCCGACCAATCAGACTTGAGAATTCAAGACTGGTGTGCTGTATAATGACTTTTTAAATAGTTTTCGAAGTAGCCTAGTATAGCCATGTTTTTTTTTTGTTTTGTTTTGTTGTTTTTTGTCTTTTTGTGTCATGGGGGGGGGCATTTGTAAAAAAATAATCATTGCATCATTAAAAAATAAATAAAAATAAAAGCTTATCAGGTTATAATATGCAACTCTGAAATGTTTGGAATGATTTCTGAAGCTGCGGCATCAAGAAATTTATTATTA
>CM045740.1:39810724-39835724 GCA_024760905.1 Plotosus lineatus | reverse complement strand
AAAAACAGAACCAAATGCTGGGAAAATATCAAAATATTTTATTCTGAATGACATCTGGGAGTAAAAGGTGCATAAAGTCGTGCTCGCAGGTACACCCACCCATTTGAATGGTGTATAAATATGTGTAATGACACGTGTGTTCATTTTAAAATAATAATACATTTAAATACAATACAGAGCTTGCAGAACTATTTGCCCCAATGAACGTCTCTACATGGATCTGAAATAGAATAAATTATGATTAGATATAAATATTTATCCGAAATTAAACTTTCGATAACTCTGACTGATCCGATTTCCTGAGTTTCTCAATATGACAGATGATTCTGTTTATTATTACCTTCAAGTTTTGGATATTTATTTATTTACATCAGAGGGACAGCACATGTTAGATGTTTTGGAGACCAAGTCAGAGAGGCTAGATTGAGATGGTTTGGACATGTACAGAGGAGGGATAGTGAGTATATTGGCAGTAGGATGCTGAGGTTGGAACTACCAGGCAGAAGGCCCAGAGGAAGACCAAAGAGAAGATTTATGGATGTGGTGAAGGCGGACATGAAGGTCGTTGGAGTAAGAGTAGAAGATGCAGAGGATAGGGAGAGATGGAGGCAGATCATTTGCTGTGGCGACCCCTGAAGGGAACAGCCGAAAGGAAAAGAAGAAGAAGAACTACACAACCTTATCCAGACTTACATTTCTCATGATTATAGGGTTAAGGGCCTTCTTCAAGGACCCAACAGTGGCACCGTGGTGTTCCTGGGGTTTGACCCACCAACCTTCAGCTCAGTAACCCAGAGATTTAACCATTGAACCACCACTGCTGCTCGACTTTGGAAATCCCGACTGAAACTTTCCACGACTTTGTTGCAGACGATGTGTTACAGTCACGCCAATAAAACAGGCGGGAATATTTCTAACGTCTTTTATGCCGTCTCATGTTATACCGGTCCTTCTCAAAAAAATTAGCATATTGCGATAAAGTTCATTATTTTCTGTAATGTACTGATAAAAATTAAACTTTCATATATTTTAGATTCATTACACACCAACTGAAATATTTCAGGTGTTTTATTGTTTTAATGCTGATGATTTTGGCATACAGCTCATGAAAACCCAAAATTCCTATCTCAAAAAATTAGCATATCATGTTCAGGTAGTCTAAACGAGCTATTAACCTAATCATCTGAATCAACCAATTAACTCTAAACACCTGCAAAAGATTCCTGAGGCTTTTAAAAACTCCCAGCCTGGTTCATTACTCAAAACCGCAATCATGGGTAAGACTGCCGACCTGACTGCTGTGGACTGAGTCTGGAGTAGAAACATCCAGAGCCACCGTGCACAGGCGTGTGCAGGAAATGGGCTACAGGTGCCGCATCCCCCAGGTCAAGCCACTTTTGAACCAGAAACAGCGGCAGAAGCGGCTGACCTGGGCTACAGAGAAGCAGCACTGGACTGTTGCTCAGTGGTCCAAAGTACTTTTTTTGGATGAAAGGAAATTTTGCATGTCATTCGGAAATCAAGGTGCCAGAGTCTGGAGGAAGACTGGGGAGAAGGAAATGCCAAAATGCCTGAAGTCCAAGTGTCAAGTCCCCACAGTCAGTGATGGTCTGGGGTGCCATGTCAGCTGCTGGTGTTGGTCCACTGTGTTGTATCAAGGGCAGGGTCAATGCAGCTAGCTATCAGGAGATTTTGGAGCACTGCATGCTTCCATCTGCTGAAAAGCTTTATGGAGATGAAGATTTCATTTTTCAGCACGACCTGGCACCTGCTCACAGTGCCAAAACCACTGGTACATGGTTTACTGGCCATGGTATTACTGTGCTCAATTGGCCTGCCAACTCTCCTGACCTGAAGCCCATAGAGAATCTGTGGGATATTGTGAAGGGAAAGTTGAGAGACACCAGACCCAACACTGTGGATGAGCTTAAGGCCGCTATCGAAGCATCCTGGGCCTCCGTAACACCTCAGCAGTGCCACAGGCTGATTGCCTCCATGCCACGCCGCATTGAAGCAGTCATTTCTGCAAAAGGATTCCCGACCAAGTATTGAGTGCATAACTGAACATAATTATTTGAAGGTTGACTTTTTTGTATTAAAAACACATTTTTTTTTATTGGTCGGATGAAATATGGCAATATTTTGAGATAGGGATTTTTGGTTTTTCTTTCCTTTTTGCCAAAATTATCAATATTAAAACAAGAAAAGGCTTGAACTACTGCAGTTGTGTGTAATGAATCTAAAATATATGAAAGTCTAATGTTTATCAGTACATTACAGAAAATAATGAACTTTATCACAATATGCTAATTTTTTGAGAAGGACCTGTATATTTGCCCTGCGATAGCCTGGTGAGCTTGCCAGGGTGTGCTCTGCCCTCGCCCAGAATCAGCTGAGATGGGCACCAGCCTCCCCATGACCCTAATTAAGATTCAGCAATTCAGAAAATGAATGAATGTTGTATTTTGTTTGTCTGCAAATTATAATGTAGCTCGTGTGCTACCTCTATCCATTTTTTTTTTCCACCTTGCCCCATCAATATTGTGTATTTTTCAGAGAGATTTAGTCCCACTTAAGTCATGAAAGGGTTCAAGAGGACGACACTTATGAAAGCAGCTCGTGATCCTGTTAACATTCTTGGCGCAGAATGTGGGCTGGAAATTTTTACCTTTTGAGTCCTGTATGATTAGAATGATTGTTGAATTTAATTAACAGTATTATTATTAATCAGTTCAACGGGGGCAGTGGTGGCCTAGTGGTAAGGTGCTGGATTACCAGTCCCAAGGTTTTGGGTTCAAACCCCACTATCACCAGGATGTCAAGTGCTCCCCCCACCCCCCCAGTGCACTAACTGCATTATCAAAGGCCAGCCATGTCTCTCACTGTCCATGGTGGGAGGTTCATGTAAAGGAACCATTGCTAACATCAACAAGAGTAGCTGCATATAGCCGTCAGCATGTTTCTGCTCTGCGGTGCCCTGGTGAACTGTCCAGGGTGTACTCTGCCTCACCCAGAGTTGGCTGAGATGGGTGCCAGCCTCCCCATGACTCTAATTAGGATTAAGCAGTTCATAAAATGAATGAACAGCTAAAAAGTTAGTTTTGAACAAATCCACCAACGTTTGCACTTTTGAAATACGACACCAATACAGTGGTACCTTCTTCTTCTTTCTTCTTTTCCTTTCGGCTGTTCCCTTCAGGGGTCGCCACAGCAAATGATCTGCCTCCATCTCTCCCTATCCTCTGCATCTTCTACTCTTACTCCAACGACCTTCATGTCCGCCTTCACCGCATCCATAAATCTTCTCTTTGGTCTTCCTCTGGGCCTTCTGCCTGGTAGTTCCAACCTCAGCATCCTACGACCAATATACTCACTATCCCTCCTCTGTACATGTCCAAACCATCTCAATCTAGCCTCTCTGACTTTGTCTCCAAAACATCTAACATGTGCTGTCCCTCTGATGTATTCATTTCTGATCCTATCCATCCTCGTTACTCCCAAAGAGAACCTCAACATTTTCATCTCTGCTACCTCCAGCACTGCCTCCTGTCTTTTCCCCAGGGCCACTGTCTCTAAACCATACAACATTGCTGGCCTCATCACCGTCTTGAACACTTTTCCCTTCATTCTTGCCGATACTCTCCTATCACACATCACACCGGACACTTTTCTCCATCCATTCCAACCTGCCTGCACACGCTTCTTCACCTCTTTTCCACACTCTCCATTGCTCTGGATTGTTGAGCCTAAGTACTTAAAATCCTCCACCTTCTTTATCTCTGCCCCCTGTAACCTCAAAGTTCCTCTTGGGTCCTTGTCGTTCACACACATACAGTACCAATACAGTGGTACCTCACCTTACGAAATTAATCCATTCCAGAGCCTCTTTCGTAACCTGCATTTTTTTGTAAATTGAACCGCATTTTCCATGTAAAATGCGTGATTTGTTCCAAGGCTCCCAATACTACCCCCTAAACCGTTTAAAAAATTATAAAAGTATACCTTTTAAGACCTCCTTCTGCTTCAATATCGGACCGATGGTCGACGGGTTTGGCCGTATTCCTTTGCGATATCACTTGAGTCCATTTCTTCTTACTCGCACCGGTGTTGTGTGTGTGTGTGCGCGCCCATGTGTTGACTATATCTTCTTAGCAGAGTTATAATCTTACAAATGTTTATGGAAAGTTAAAAGCCTGAGTCAAGAAATAAATCATGAAACAACAGTAACGCTGTCCTTTACACAAAAAGCATCATGGTGGATTCAGCTCTATAATAGGTAATGGGAGGTCGCTGCATCATTTCTCCGAGCCCATGGGATCCCGGTCCAAGATGGCGCTCGAGTGAGGGCGACATGAACGACGGCTCAGTTGTTAGCCAATGGGAGGCCAGCGGGGGCGGGATGTTTGAACATCATTGATGGGAGATTGTTTGAATGTTTGAATGGCATGTTTGAATTTTTAAGATGGCGCTTTCGTAACGTGAACTTGTTTCGTATACAGAGATAAAAAATTTAGGAAAATACGTTTCGTAACCTGCATTTTCCGTTTGGTGAGACTTTCGTAAGGTGAGGTACCACTGTATTTAGAGTTGATTATTTGTTATTATCTCATTTGCATAATTATATCTTTAACGTTTAATTATACGGTAGAGCAGGCATCCTACCGCACGGTTTTAGGTGTCCAGCTATCAGATTAACCCTTCGTAGACTGATTCCTTCCTATTGTGGGCAACACACTGATAAATGCTATTTTTGGATGGAATGTGATGTAAAGCTTGACAAGAACAAATAAAGATAAGCTGTTGTAATATGGATCCAGACGTGGGACACTTAGCTTGTGAAAGCTTTAGGAATTGTTTTGGCAATCAAGCGCGACTCAAAATACGAGGATGAATCGATAAAATACCGAAGTAAGCGCTCAGAGAGAAAAGGCTAATGGTCTCCTCGTTTTCTTCCCTCGCTCCATTTTCCATTTAGACACATTTTTTCCATCTAAATCCCTTTCTGCACTTATATAATCCACACTCTTCCTTCTTCAAAACAGCTGTATGGGTGGTGTTTTTTTTTGTAGTTGTTTTTTTTTGCTTCTTGTCTTTGGTTTGCTGCTGCGAGCTGTTAAAACACAATAAAGATGATGAGATCCTGAAGCCATCTCAGTCTGACTCCATCCTGCTAAGTGCAATACCTTTAATGGGGACCCTTTATTTATTTATTTATTTATTTATTTATTTTGTGATGGCACATTTAAAAGTGATGCAGTTCTCCTTTTTATTCCCCCGCACAAAGTTCGCATAGTTCGGGATATGCTTAAGATAATGTGTTCGATTTGGTTGCTTTATAAATTTGCCTTTAAAAGCAGAGATAATTTCTGAGAAGTATGCATCAGCCATTAATCAAGTAATTTTGAGCCATGCTCTGAATACGTACATAAAAAGAAATCGACCATTTTCTTAAAAATATTAAATTATAATGCAGCTTTCTTCAAGAAAATCGAATACACCATAATTCAGCCGCCTCTGCAAGGATAAAAAGATCATCATAATAAATAAAGATGACACTATCATGAGCCTGTTGGAAACTTAACAGAGTGAAGTGTCAGTCTTGTTCTCACCACCCCCCTCCCAACACACACATCTCTCCCCCGACCCCCATTTCTGTCCATCATCATCAATGACAGCTTGGGTGACTTCAATTTAATCAAAGCTCCTTGTTTATAAGGACATCTTTCAAATATCCATATCTTTAATGAGTACACAAGGTTCGTATATTTTCAGTCAGACGAGGCAGATTTAAATTCAACTGTTACTGCAGTCGCTACGTTTTATCTGCCTGTGGTGCAGACGGATTGCTTTCAACGCACTCAGAAGTGGGTTGGATTTCCTTTAGCGTTCAGACACTCCACAAAGTGCGTTTTCAATCATTTCCTTGAAAACCAAAGTGTGTTAAACCTGGCACCGCAATAAAAAAATAGGACTCAAAGAGTGCAAGATTCCACCAAGCTTGTTAAAACCCACAATAAACCAAAATGTCAAAAAAAATTGTCAATTTATTAAATTGTTAAATAATCCCTTCAAAAATTCCGAAATCTAGAATTTGATCTGTATCACGCCCAAAGTATAATGGAGTCTTCTGCCTTGTCCAAAGCTTCACCTCTGGTAGAAAGTTCATGAAAATCTGCATATTAGTTTATGTTACTTGAAGGCGAGAAATTTGGTCAATTGGTGCCTAAGGCAGTATCAAGGGGAAGGAGTTTCTCTTTGAATCCATTGGACAATCTGATGTAAAATTGATCTCCATAGTATCATTGTAATTTATGTCCAACTACGTATTTGCAAGACAATTAGTAAACAAACAATTTTCAGTCCAGTTAAAACAGCTTGGATAGTTGAGTCAAACTCGCCCTGAAGCTAAATGTTCTCCATTATTTGGAATGTTATGGGCAGGCACATTATTGGACGAGCGGTTCAATAATTGAAACGCAAAATTGTGTTGTCTTGAGTCATAAAGCCTGAGGCTACAAGCCTCAGGTCGGCTTGCAAGCCTACAACCCTTCCGGCGTGCTCAGGCACAAGAGTAGAGTATCTTCTACTGTGCAAAGCAAATATGTAGGACTGAGTGCTTTGAAAAGGATCTTGGTCTTCTTGATATGTGAAGGAAAAGAAATCTGAGGCAATATAATCCATTGCGAATATTTCAAGATTGAGCTTTGACTAAAAACAGCAACACTTTGTGGGAGTTCACGATTTGTCATGTGACGTCAAGGAATGCTTCCAAGGGCCTATTTTTTTCCCAAATTTACCAAATATGGTACAGCTTCCACCAAGACATATCAATCCATCCTCTAAATATTTTTCACGTTGTTTCTTATGAGGTGCCGCAAGGTCGTGTGGCGCTCAAACGGAAACTCAAACTATCCACCCCTTTCTGCATACTCGAACTCAAAGGCAAGTGCAGTTGGCTAGTTTTGCTCTGATTGACACTGGAGTACACAGACTACACCATTAATCCCGACTGGAATGCACGGCCAAGTCTGAGCTCTAGATTCCCAGCCATGAATCATTATGAAGTTTGAAAATCTCTGCCTTATAACTGATGTTCCACATGAACCATGGCTATGTAAATCAGGAAGGGCTAGCAAGCTGGGATTAGTCAATTAAGTTTTCAATTTCAGTTTTGGGGGTTTCTTTGTGTTTTTTTCTTTGGCATTTAAAAAAAATTAGAATAGTAGTTACAGCAGCCAAAGACTCAAGGTCCTGTTATGACATGCACTTGGACACTTGAAACGTCCTTCTAAATTGAATTTTTTTTTTCCCAGCACTTGCTGCTTGTCAAAGCAAGTAATATTACCACCTTCCACGACAAACGTCCATGTTCGTAACCATTCTGTGAAATCTGCGCACATCAAATGACCTTTTTTTTTGTTCCCATCCACCTACTTTCACATCTTCCCCCCCTGCTGTAATGGAACTTCAGTGACAGGTGTACCGCGGCTTCATTAAATTGTTAAATCGCTGAAGTGACTTTCACACGGCTGGTGCCGTGTGCTTACCGAGCTGCTCAGCTCTGCTTGCACAGAGCCCAGCCAATTTAACAGCTGATCAGATGAGCAATCAGACTGCAGGTGTTGATGCTCAAATGTGGGATTATTTCTTCCTAGCTTGAATTAAAAAAAAAAAAAAAACATTTTAAATTTGTGTTCACATTAATGGACTAAACTATAAAGCATGGTGTTTTATCTTTTTGCAAATGCTCAGAGCGCAAATGTCCTTCAAGCAGTTGAGTCTTCTGTAATACCACACTTTTAAAAAAAAAAAAAAAAAAAAAAAAAGGTCGTCTCTCACAATGTTAAAGAATCCTTTAAAAAAAAAAATCATGTATCCTTACCAAAAAACTCTGGTATAAATATTAGGAGAATCTGTGCAGAACTTTTTGTGAAATAGTGTGACGGTAAACATTACCTCGCCAGAAGTAATAAACTTCTCACAAAAAGTTACATCCACAAATAACGAATAATTAAATGTAAAAATATTTATTTTGACCATTTGCCCTTCAACTCCGAGGTTTCACCCTATCACCGTCACCTAGCAAGACAAGCCAATCAGGGCTGACTTGGAGCTCTTGTATGTGGAAAATGGCGGATAGCGCTTTTCTGTAGTTCTAAGCAGAAGTTTGCTATACACTGAAGTGAGATCTGTGTGATGTTAAATAGAAAATTGTGTGAGATTATCAGACATTTTAATGATAATTATATTTATCCTGATATGACTGGAAAAAGCATAAGGCAGCACATACAGACTGTTGGTAACTATACACACACCGGGGCGGGACTTACTGTAGTCATTTCACGTTGACGAGAGATGGTCATACTGCAATATTTCCTGATTGCTGTTGGTTTTATGCCATGTATAATGTTTTAGGTTTTTGTTTTTTTTTTTTTTTACTCATTTCACATGTACACTCATTAAATTATCCCACATCAGATCACAGTCCATACAGCTCTCCAAAATCCAAATCGATGCTCTAGAGCCAAGTGCGGACGCACTTGGGCGTCAAAATAAAATCCACTCATCTGTTCGTTCAAAGCAAAAAGCAGCTTTTGGCACCTGGGTGATCATGTTTTTGTTGCTGTTGTTCCACACACAATTTATTTATGCAAAATTTTTTGTTCTCAGTCCTTGACGGTTAATCACCCGTAAAATGAATGTAACTGCTGGGCGTTTTAAAAGCCCAACTCCGAACCAGCCAATGGTGAATGACTGATCGGTGACAAGAGTCTTGCCCAGCCTTTTGAGCACATGTTTTGCCGGGAGTATCGATCCTTAGCGACGGGCTAATTAGCGCAATGTTAACTTGGTAAATACGCGTCCAGGAGAGGAGCAGCAGGGAGAGCTGTTGTGTTAAATGGAGATTAATTTGCATTTAGGATCATTTCCTTCAAGGTATTTTCTGGACAAACAAAAGACAAAGTAATCAAAGTGTTTTTGTAATGTTTGCAAGCATGTGGATGAGGTTATCGTTTTAATTGGCCGCATCGATCTGGACAACAAATTGCTAGAGATTTTGTAGTGGCGACGGTGGGATTCAGTTTTTCACAAACATGGATCTTATTAACCATGGGGTGATATCAGACTGCACAAGGTCTCTCTCTGTGTGTGTGTGTGTGTGTGTGTGTGTGTGTGTGTGTGTGTGTGTGTGTGTGTGTGTGTTCATTTTCTGAATCACTTCATTAGGGTCGTGGGGAGGCTAGCCATCTCAGCTGACTCTGGGCAAGGGCGGGATACACTCTGGACAGTTTGTCAGGCCATCGCAGGACCAACACCCCACACAACCACTCACATTTAGGGGTGATTTGGAACAGCTAATTAACTTACTCTATATGTTTTTGGATTGTGGGAGGAAACCCATGCAAGCACGTTGAGAACATGCAAACTGCACGTACAAACACCCGAGCTAGGAATCAAACCCAGGACCCTCTTTCTGTGAGGCGGACATGCTAAGCACTATGCCAATGTGCCACCTTCTATAAATATATACACACAAATACATATACATACATACATACAGGGAATTTGGTTAATTGAGGACAAGATCCCCACTCGACGACCGAAATCCATGAAGTAGGATAACCCCTACCCCACCCCGACTGATGTATATGTACATGTATATGTGTATATAATGTCAATGAATACATATTCAATGCTCTGAATGCTTATACAGTAAAACCTCCGCTGACGAACGCTTAAGCTCACGAACTTTTCGCCTCAAGAACATTAAATTTGCGAGCATATAGTCTCTGCTGACGAACTAGTTTTCGGCGGACGAATCAAACCACGCGGTCGAACAGCGCCACGGTGGCGGCCACGAGAAGCTGACGCACGCTCACGGCGTCCCAGTTAAATCACCCCTTTCTTTGAGTGCGGAAGTGGTTTGTGTTTGATAGACATTTTGGACCATATTGAGTGTACTTTTGCTATTATGGGACCGAAAAAGACCCCACCACAGGCGGAGATCATTGAAAAACACGAACGAGGTGTGCGCTTGTGTGACTCAGCGTCCCAGTACCAGTACGCTAAGTCTACCATTGCCACCATCCTTAAGAACAAGGAAGCTATTAAGGGTGCGTGTGTGGCTAAGGGTGTTTCCAAACAGTAGGCGTTTCCAAACACTCCTTCCAAACAGTAAGTCCCTCCCTCCCTCCTCCTCCCACTCCATTCCATCAAGCCATCAACTACCATCACAAAGGTAAATAAAACGACTTTATTATACAGTACAGTTTATTTCTTTAATTACAATACAATAGACATTTATTATACATAAAATAAGGTATATTTTTGTGTAGTTTTAAGGCTTATTTAGTAGAAAATTATGTTTTATGGGGACCTGGGAACGGATTATTCTCATTTTAATGGTTTCTTATGGGAAATAAATGTTCGGAAGACGAACTTTTCGCCTTACACACACTTTCTGGGAACCAATTATGTTCGTGAGCTGAGGTATCACTGTATTAACAATTAAACATTTAAAAATAATGCATAAGATGTAAATAAAATATAAATACAGACACACAGGCACCCAGATGCGCACCTCACAACAATTTAAGTAGTTTTGATGGGAGGTTTTGGGTTGCTTTTTGTTTTGTGTTTGTTTGGGGGTTTTATGCAGAATTGGCCTTGTTTTTGCAGCATTTTGCTTAACTTTTCCCCTATTCTTTGTGAATATTCTTATTTTTTTAATTCGATGAATATTTAAAAAAACATGATGCACTGAAGCCACATGAATTGAAGAGCAAAGTAGCGAGGGATCCCTGTGTGTGTGTGTGTGTGTATGTATGTATGTATGTATATATATTGTATGTGTGTGTGTATGTATGTATGTGTGTATATATATATATATATATATATATATATATATATATATGTGTGTGTGTGTGTATATTTCGTAACAGGGGCTTGTTTTCATATCCCGGGGACGAAAACTTAGGAAAATGCTTTTTGTAACTTGGGATTTTTCGTACCCAGGGGGTTTCGTAAGTCGGGGGCCGACTGTATATAGAGAGAGATCCCACACTACATCGCGCTTCAATTTATGCGGCTTCAGTGCGTGGGGTTTTTTTTTTTTTTAAATATTCATCGAATGAAAAAAATAAGGAAATTAAGAAAGAATAGTTGAAAATGTTAAGGAAAATGCCGCGAAAACAAGGCCAATTATGCAAAGAAAAAAACCTAAACAAACACAAACCAACCCAAAACCTCCCATCAAAACTACTTACATTCTGAGTGCGTGCGCGTGGCTGTATGTGTATCTGTATTTATATTTTATTATATTTATATACCTTATGCATTATTTTTAATGTTTAATAGTTATTATAAGCATTTATAGCGTTTAATATGTATTTATTGATATTATACACACATCATACTTTATACACACATCATACTATTATGTATATATATATATATATATATATATACTATTATACACACATCATACTTTATGGAATTCGGTGTTCGTGAGGGATCTCGGTCCTAATTAACCGTGGAAAGTAAGGGATCCCTGTACGTCTGTGTGTGTGTGTGTACATATATATATATATATATATATTATATAAGAATTCTTCTATAATCACCTGAAGAGAGAGGATGGTTTCACCAGCCCTCGAAACAGATCTGTAGTGATAAATGGAGTTTCAATAGAAAGTCTTTGTCTTGTCCTTTTATTTTTGTTATTTGCTCTACCAAAAAAGTATTGAGCACTCTCCTACGGAAGGATCTGCTCAGAAAATCCTATATATATATATATATATATATATATATATAACACACACACACACACACACACACACACACACGTGTACACTATGTACACACACAGCTTGCACTATGGTGGGGTCTCGTGCTAACTGACATCATTTTCAATAAAAGCTTCTGCTAATCCACTTGTCAAGTCTCCATTTTCTCGCCTGCCACACTTCCTCAGTCAGTTTTTTGATGATGTAATATCACTTCTCCGGATGCGACGTCCCCACATGTGCTCCCATCCCTGTGTGTGTGTGTGTATGTGGGCAATATCAATTTCAGCCGGCTGCATCCCTCTGTAGTTGTCAGCTGCTATCAGTGGCCTTGCGTGTGCAACAGGCAGTTCGGATGAAGCAAATGACGCTCGATGAGTGAGCAGGGACACGTAGACGGAGCTCATTTAGCTTGTCACTATCCGTTACGGAGTTTTGCAGCTCTGGTTTCTGAGAAGAAGAAAAGTTGCTTCGGAGCTGAGCTCCACAGCCAGTGTTTTAAAGCCTGGTAGATATTCCCAGTTGCAGGAGTTTGGCAGAGATGAGGTGTTGTTGAGTGGGAGTTGGTGTGATTCTGATTGGCATGAAGGAATTATTATAATTTTTATGACCGCAGCTCTGGGTGATGCTCCCATGTGCAAATCATGTGTTTCTGTAATACACATGTTCAGCAACGTAGGATGGAAGCGGTCTCCATTGTCAGCCTCTATAAATGTAACAACCTAAAATGAAAACAGTGTAACTAGCATTGTTTAGCAAGTAAACAACTGTTGTGTGAAATTCTAAGCAGTCGATTTATTATTCATCCGTTCGTTCTCTGAACCGCTTAATCCTAATTTGGGTTGCAGGGAGGCTGGCGCCCTTCTCATCCGACTCTGGTCGAGCACAGAGTACAGCCTGCGCAGAAACATGCTGATGGCTATGCAGCTCCTCTTGACGAAAGTCAGCAATGGTTCCTCTACATGAACCTCCCATCATAGACAGTGAGAGCCATGGCCGGCCTTCGATAACCCAGTTAGTGCACTGGGGGGCAGTGACAACCCGGTGATAGTGGGGCTTGACGCTCCAACCACAGGACGCAGTACCTGACCACTGCCCTACCAGTTTATTAAGAATTCTGAAATGTTAGTTTTATTATACCTACACAAACACTAGTTGAGCTGGTGGTACATTTTTAATCAAGCAATAATGACAATATTTTTTGACGATGTATTTTTTTAAACCTGTGTAGTAATATTCTGGTTATGTCCATAAGCCTCCATGTTGTTTTCTCAGTTTTTATACAGTGACCCAAAAAATGGGAATTTTTGAAGTGCTTATTGGCAGACATGAGCAAGTGGCAGCACTGTGAGACAGTGACCCTGAGCAAGTCAACACTCCGCCATCTTAGTCACCATGGATCAGTGGAACGGGCAACAGCGTGCGTCAGCCATAAAAATGGTTTATAAAAACGGTGATAGTTTGACAGCTGCGCAGACGGAGTTCCGACGTTTTTACAACTTAGGACGTCACGGTGCTGTTCCATCAAAACACGCAATAAAATGTTGGATTAACAACTTTGAAGGGAAACCTGGTTTCAACAGGATGGATCGACATCACACACTACACGGGAGATCATTGGAGGTTGTGCGAGAACCGTTCGGTAACCGTGTGATCTCAAGATTCGGTAACATTCCCCGGCCTCCAAGATCGCCAGATTTTGTCCATTTGTGATTTTTTTTTCCTTATGGGACGATCTCACGAGTAAAGTGTACACGACTTGACCAAGAACTCTGGATGAGTTAAACCAGAGACTTCAGGATGAAGTTCACCGTATACCAGCTGAGATGTTTCAGTGGCCAACCAGGAATCTCAACAGCAGATTTCAAGAATGCATTTGCGCAGGAGGGCGCCATCTACAGGAAGTAATTTTTTTTTAAAAAAATGAAAATTCCATCATTGTTTCTTGAAGGCATGTTTTAAGGTTTCAGTTACTATGAATAAAATATTTTTCTTCCATCACTCTTGGTTTTATTGGATTGTTAAAAAGTTCCTGGGGTTTTTTTTTGTGTCTCCCTGTACACGAAACTTAATTTTTAGTCCTCATTATTCATTCCAAAACAACAGATGGCCTCGTCTCGGCTCGGATAACGCTCTCATTTTTTTGATTGTTTCAGTATATAATGCTTAATACATGACAGGACATCTGTCTGCGCTGGTGGCCAAAACATTAAATCATTTAACGGTCTAATAATGACCTGACCCTAATTACAATCTTTTAAATAGGCTTAATCGCCACGTTGGGTCGCTATCCAGAGAATATTGCGTCAACAAACACTCATCCAATGAATAACTGGTGGTTGTTGTTATTTTTTACCTTTCTATAGCGATGTGGCTTCCAACCTTGAAATCATGCAGCTGGATTTTGAAATGGAGAACTTCACCAGCCAATCGGTGACCAGGAGAATCAACTGGAACATCGATTACCGTGGCCAGAATCCGCCACCGGACTCCGACAAGGTGGTGACCGAGTTGACGGTGGTGCAGAAAGATATCCAGGCCATCATCCCATTGTCTATGGTAAGATAAAGCCATGTTCTGGTTACAATGGCTGGTCCAGCAGTACTTCGTAATCTGAGTGCTTCTAAAATTCAGCTGATTGAATAAATACTCAAAAATTAACCCGAACTTGGGATGCTGTCGGATAATTGTGCCTTCGTGCTGTTATCCTAATAAATCAAGAATGAATCGAGTGCATTGTTGCACATGAGCATCCAATGCTGAGAGGCCAGAAAGGAGGTTTTCTTCAACCTTTTAAATTTACTTCCACTAAAAACTGAATTGGATTCTGATTAGTCCGAAGCTGTTAATTGACTTTCTGCATCAGTCGTGCTGAAGGTGGCGCCAGTTACAGCTGTGACACACATACATATAAAATATATATATATATATATATATATATATATATATATATATATATATATTTGTGTGTGTGTGTATATATATATATATATTTGTATATATATATATATATATATATATATATATATATATATATACATATATATATATATTTGTGTATATATATATATATATATATATTTGTGTATATATATATATATATATATATATATATATATATACACAAATATATATATATATATATATATATATATATATATATATATATATATATATATATATATATATATATATATATATATATATATATATATATATATATATTTGTGTATATATATATATATATATATATATATATATATATATATATATATATGTGTGTATATATATATATATATATATATATATATTTGTGTGTATATATATATATATATATATATATATATATATATGTATATATATATATATATATATATAATTTTTTTTTTTTTTTTTTTTTAATGCAGGTTATTGTTCAAACAGTGAGAAGTTATTCACCCATTCATTAATTTTCTGAACAGATTCATCCTAATTAGAGTCACAGGGAGGCTGGCGCCCATCTCAACCCTCTCTGGGCGAGGGCGGGGTACACCCTGGAAAGCTCGCCAGGCCATCGCAGAGCCCGTTGTTGATATTAATTCTCAGAATCCTGCTCCAAGACATCTCTTTTACAATTTCACTGTCCTGCACGTTACTGACGTTACTGACTCCGCTTCATCTTCCAAGTGGTGTAGCGACCACAGTACCACAATGTAAATAGAGAAGATGAACAACGAATGCAGAGCCGCCTTTACCAGAAATTGTACTTCATTTTAATTTGTATTGTATTGTTGTCGCTGATATGCTGTTTATTTTTATCGTGTTTATTTACTGCCACTTTTAATCGTGGTCGTTCTATGCAGGCTCCCTTAATGACGGGGCGAATCCCTTTAAAGTAACACAGTACGAGTGAAGGAGTCTGCAGTACGAGATGCCGCGATTCCTCTGAAGCGACACAAGCTACGTCACGTCACATCGGTGCTGATTTTACTACACCACTGCACCTCAACTGTTGTATTGTAACCCGTGTGATCTTAACACCAGACTGTTAGAGCGCCAGCTACAGAAACATCACCCAAACTAGATATGAGAACACGTTTTTCCCTCCCATTACTAGCTGGAAACGTACAGACACATAAACAAAGGCCATTTAAACATTAAACGTTTATGTATCTGAAAACAAGTGGATAAATTAGTATCAAAGGACCTGGTGAATGGTGCAGAGGCTTCGGAAAAACTGCCCAAGGCCTTATGTTTGCCGTGGGGAATCATGGGATACACCAGAAGGACCTAATCAGACAGACGGGTATAGATGTGTTTAGAGATACAGCAAAGGCCAAGCTCATACATAGCTTGTCAGGAGCGCTCGCAATTAGTCCCACAGTGATTTGAACCAGCAAATACCATCACACACACACACACACACACACACACACACACAGAAAACAATATGCACAATTATATACAAAAAAAGTCACTTGACAGAAAAGCTTTGCAAAGCAAATTTGATTGCCTGAAAGGTATTGTGGGTAATTTATAGGGCTGAGTCGCCTCAGTATGCGCGTTTGAAATTGCACACATCAGTATTCAGGCCTCGGGATTACGAGTCAATGCTCGGCCGGTTGTAAATGGGATGCAGCAATGTGTTACGGTTTATTCACTATTCCGACCTCGGAGCATTTCTACCAGTTCTGACGTCTGTCCACTCCAGCGACGTTTCTGTGTTGTGTTCAGCTTCAGTTATTTTTTTATTTGTTGCAACATTTCACCCTGAAACTTCCATCAGCAGACAAAACTTACTTCTTCACTTTATTTTTCTTCTTGGCTTTTGTTTGTGTGTGATGGTGGGGGTTGGTTACGCAGGAGTATATGTGCTTTCTGTAGTATACAAAGTTGAGTTTGCTGTATGAAAAGACATGTATACATTTTATTATTATTATTATTATTGATCTGATGTTTCTATCACAAATTGCCTGATTAACAAAAAAACTTGAGATTTCAAATTAGGCAGATTATGGCTCTGAACTAGAATCTTTTATTTGATGTTTATTACATTTCCCCGCTTTTATTATTTATAGATAACTGAAAACACACGCACACACACACACACACACACACACACACACACCCCACAGTGCCGCTAACTGGGTTATCAAAGGCCGGCCGTGTCTCTCACTGTCTCTGGTGGGATGTTCATGTACAAGAATCATTGCTGACTTTCATCAAGAGGAGCTGCGTAGCCGTCAGTGTCTTTCTGCCTTGCGATGGTCCGGCGAGCCGTCCAGGGTGTACTCTGCCCTCGCCCGGAGTCGGCTGAGGCGGGAGTCAGCCAGAAAGTGGATGGAGGAATGAATACGGCTTCCTGTTTTTAAAGTGTCCGTCAAAGAAAGAAAAGTGAAGGTCTGGAATGTGTCCGATAGTTCTGGTGCCTCTGAAAAAGTTCATAATATCTCCAATGGATGATTATTGGATTTATTAGTTCTGAGGAGAATTACACCCTGAAATCTTTGCATATTTTCCACTATAAAGCAGAGTTCTGGCGCTTGTCCATCAGTCCATGTGCACCGCCACCCCCATTTGTCTGTCAGTTCCTGTTTGAACGATATTCTGACCACATCAGTGCATGGGTTTTGACCAAACTTTGGCGGGGACACGACACTGCCTGGTTCCCAGACACGACCTCATTTTGTAATGTCAAGGTCACAAAGCAGCACTTTTGAATTTGAATCAAGTGCTGATACACGTGCTACAACACACTGCGGAGCAATAAAAGGAAACCGTAGAATCACCTCACGTGTATTTAAAAGGTCAAACCCCAGCCGTCTTGTAAATTCTTAAAAAGCGGACATTTTTTGCCCAATAATTTGGTCACGTCCACACACAGGCACTGTAAAGACCACATGGGGGATTTAAACCGCTTCCCATCGACGGCATACCTCCTACATGATCCGTGCGGCACGGTGGCGGTACTTTACACTGACAATGTTACTTTCGTTTCTGATGTAATGGGCAGGAAGTCAAAGGGATGTTGGCCTGACTGAACATATTGCTTTTGTTGGATCACTTTATCGCAAGCGGCTCATCACAAATTTAAGATTCCAAACAGATTTAAGATTGATTTATACTCAGTCTCAGGGTAAAGACCCCTACTGCACACACACACACACACACACACACACACACACACACACATACATACATATACGCACACTCTCACGCACACTCAGATACACTCGCATACACTCACACACACACTTACTCACACATTCATACACATACACTCTCATACATACATTCACACACATACTCTCTCTCTCTCTCTCTCAAACACACACAAAGATATACACACACACACACACATACACATTCACACACGCACATACATATACACACATTCTCACGCACACAAAAATGCACACTCACATACACACATACACTCTCACACACACACACATTCATACACATACACTCTCATACATACATTCACACACATTCTCTCTCTCTCTCAAACACACACAGATATACACATGCGCACACACACATACACACACACATACATACATATACACATTCACACACGCACATATATATACACACACTCTCACGCACACAAAAATGCACACTCACATACACTCATACACACACATTCAAACACACACACTCTCACACACACACACACTTACTCACACATTCATACACACACACTCTCATACATACATTCACACACATTCTCTCTCTCTCAAACACACACACACACAGATATACACATGCGCACACACACACACACATATACATACACATTCACACACGCACATACATATACACACATTCTCACGCACACAAAAATGCACACTCACATACACACATACACTCTCGCACACACTTACTCACACATTTATACACATACACTCTCATACATACATTCACACACATTCTCTCTCTCTCTCAAACACACACAGATATACACATGCGCGCACACACACACACACACACACATACACACACACATACATACATATACACATTCACACACGCACATATATATACACACACTCTCACGCACACAAAAATGCACACTCACATACACTCATACACACACATTCAAACACACACACTCTCACACACACACACTTACTCACACATTCATACACACACACTCTCATACATACATTCACACACATTCTCTCTCTCTCAAACACACACACACACAGATATACACATGCACACACACACACACACACACACACACACACACACATATACATACACATTCACACACGCACATACATATACACACATTCTCACGCACACAAAAATGCACACTCACATACACACATACACTCTCACACACACTTACTCACACATTTATACACATACACTCTCATACATACATTCACACACATTCTCTCTCTCTCAAACACACACACACACACAGATATACACATGCGCACACACACACACACACACACACACACACATATACATACATATACACATTCACACACGCACATACATATACACACACTCTCATGCACACAAAAATGCACACTCACATACACTCATACACACACATTCAAACACACACACTCTCACACACACACACACACTTACTCACACATTCATACACATACACTCTCATACATACACTCACACACATTCTCTCTCTCTCAAACACACACACACACACACACACACATACACACACACATTCATACACATACACTCTCATACATACATTCAACACATTCTCTCTCTCAAACACACACACACACACACACACAAACACAGATATACACATGCACACACACACACACACACATTCACACACGCACATACATATACACACTCTCACGCACACAAAAATGCACACTCACATTCAAACACACACACACTCTCACACACACACACTTACTCACACATTCATACACATACACTCTCATACATACATTCACACACATTCTCTCTCTCAAACACACACACACACAAACACAGATATACACATGCGCACACACACACACACACACATTCACACACGCACATACATATACACACACTCTCACGCACACAAAAATGCACACTCCCATACACTCATACACACACATTCAAACACACACACACTCTCACACACACACACACTTACTCACACATTCATACACATACACTCTCATACATACATTCACACACATTCTCTCTCTCTCAAACACACACACACACACACATTCATACACATACACTCTCATACACACATTCTCTCTCTCTCAAACACACACACACAAACACACACACATTCATACACATACACTCTCATACATACATTCACACACATTCTCTCTCTCAAACACACACACACACACACACACACACACACACACACACACAGATATACACATGCGCACACACATATACATACAGATACACATTCACACACGCACATACATATACACACACTCTCACGCACACAAAAATGCACACTCACATACACTCATACACACACATTCAAACACACACACTCTCACACACACACTTACTCACACATTCATACACATTCACTCTCATACATACACTCACACACATTCACTCACATTCTCTCTCTCTCTCTCTCAAACGCACACACACACAGATATATACATGCACACACGCACACACATACATACACACACTCTCACGCACACAAAACCGCACACTCACACACATACTCTCTCAAACACAAGCACACGCACATACACATTCTCTCTCTCTCTCTCAAACACACACACACACACACACACAGATATACACATGCACACATACACACTCACATACACATACACACGCACACACACACACACACACAGCCACACACAAACACAGAGCTCCAGATAAGGCCTTCTAATTCCATTCATTAACGTTTAGTGTTGTATGAAAGCAGCGTTTGAGAACAAACACCAGGGGAGGATGGGGGCGGTTTTCATTCGAAGACTTCAACAGTCAATATATTTCATCGCCGTCTTGATTTATGTCATGAGCATGTGGGCTGAAGATTTTGCTGTTCTAGTATCAGCTGTCACAAAGCAGGCGTATATAAAGTCTATCTGGAACGTACTTGGCGCTGTATGTTTTTTTTTTGTTTGTTTGTTTTTTTTGTTTTTCAATAAATTTAAAACAATTTTCGGACACTCCGGCAGACATACGGTGTTTACACAGCCTGTAGTCTGCGGGGGCTGCACAGAGCAGCTCTATAAATAAAAGTGCGCTTCTTTTGTGTTTAGGTCAGGCTGATACTGGAGGAAACCATTGATGGCGGAGGGGGGGGGGTGTTTGAGTATTTTTTTGAACGTATTCTTATCAGTTTATTTAAAGTTACTGCGCTTGAATTCATTTCAGGGTCAGTGAAGAATGTCGAGACTGGAATAATCTGATGCGAAGGGTCCGTGATGAGCAGAGCAGCATCCGAAAACAAACATGCTACGAGGTTAGAAACGTGAAGTGATGAGTAAACTGTCAAAAGTAGAGGGATTTAGGGGGTTGGGTTGGGTTGTGTGTACGAGTGTGATGGTGGAGTCGGCGTTCAATCGTCAGCATCAATCTGTTTAGACTGCCTGCTTTGGGCTGTTGGTGTTGGCACCAGTTGTGGTCAGAGCTGGGTGGGGCGTTTCCATCGGGCATCCTCATCTCAATCAGTCAGTCATCAGTAAAATTCCAGTGCACACGTGTATAAGTATTGTTTCTGAGTATGTTCTGATCACCTTATAGGCCCAGGTAATAGAGTCACATGTCTTCATGGCTACTTCCTGTTTAATAATTCTTCAATTCCCAAAGCACCAACTGGTTCCACGTCCATAACAGTGACATCATTGGTTCCGCCAATCACTGGATATGAAACCAATATCATTCAATTCAATTCAGTTTTATTTGTCATAACGCAGCTTTACACAGTAAAACAGTAAAAGTAGGAGTTTACAAAGTATAAAATAATTTAAACATTTCCTTCAACCCCTACACATCGCTAATGAGCGTCTCCCGCAAAAACGATGGCAAAGAAAACTCCCTCAGTACATACAAGGAAGAAACCTTGACAGGAACCAGAACCAAAAAGGAAGCCCATCCTCATTGGGGTGGAACTATAAGCGGAACCATAAAAGTGTGTGTGTGTGTACAAGAAACTTCATTACAGTCCAAAAGGTAGTCCGGTTGGTTATACCACTATAAATCCTGAATAATTGTGGGGCAGGGTTAATATCACCAGCAATGAAAAGTCATGTTCACAGTCTGTTAGTGCACATCTGGGTCCATTGAGATCGTCGTCAGCAGGAAGGAGGGGCGTCCGCGATGAGAACTCCAGCCAGCATCAGCACACCAGGACAGGACTCAGGACTCCGAAAGCAGAAGGATCAGGATCAGCGGTGTCCCAGAAGGAGAATGCGTACCATGATAATCGAATCCATGCACTCAAACCTGCCGCGGAATCAACCTTTCCAACGCCTTGTACAGCCCGTACGCGTTTTCAGAACCAACGCATGTCCGACACAACATTTTACGTTCATTCCTAATAAAATAACCAATGACGTATAAAACACTTCATACTAAAGCCTGTGAGAATTGAATTCATCTTTTGTTGTTTGTTTGTTTATTACAAAGGGCAAATCTAACTTGCTTTGCATTGACTTGCTTTGCATTGACTTGCTTGCCTTGCAGTCGTCCCCGCGATTATTAATGAGTTAGGCTGTACATGTATATTTACAAGTTCTTACATTTCACCGTCTTTCATAACACACACGCGCACACACACACACACACAGATGTAATGTAAATTTTGATCTGCTCCACAGCGCACGCAGCTCTCTGCACACACCCACACGCAGACAAGCTCATTCTGAATTATTTAGAAATGATGATTAGCCGATGCAGGCTGACTTGTTCCACACGCAGAGGTCGGGTTGCATCACCAGAATCAGAACACAGATTGTCACATTCCAGTGTTTTGAAGGCTTTGTTTAGGACGTGGGGGCCTGACGCGATCACGCTTCAAATTACTCCCAAGGACTTCATGTACACGGCACGAAGATATGAAGATTTATCATCATTTTTGGTCTTTTTATATAATAACGATTAACATAACTGTACCGTGTATCACTCGGGTCGGCGGTGTAGTGGTTAGGGTGCTGCGCTCATGATCGGGAGGTTGTGTGTTCGAATCCCAGTTAGACCCCCCACGATGCTCAGACCCCTGGGCAAGGCCGTAATCACAAGTGTGTGTCTGTTCACCCAGCAGTATAAATGGGTACCAGTAAAAATATACTGTGATGCTCGGGTGTAAAAAGCGTTTTACCATCGATTATAAAGGTTTATTAATATATAAATGTGTCATGCACTTAATTATTATTCATCAACAAATGTTATGACGTGTTAATATAACGTGTTTTAAATACAGTATTATGATAATACATTTGTACATGTATGCTAGCACATCCGCCTCACAGCAAGGAGGTCCTGGTTCGATTCCGGTTTCTGTGTGGCGTTTGCATGTTCTCCCCGGGCTTGTGGGTTTCCTCCGGGTTCTCCGGTTTCCTCCCACAGTCCAAAAACATGCACAGTAGGTTAGTTGTCTGTTCCAAATCACCCCGAGGTGTGAGTGCGAGTATGAAGGGTTGTGTGAGTCTTGACTCTATGATGGCCTGGCTGAGCTGGGCGTTGGCCTCCCAGCGATCCTAATTAGGATTAAGTGATTCGGAAAATGAATGAATGGATTAATATGTAATAACTTTTCATAACATGTGTAATTCATTATTATATATATATATATTATTATTATTATTATATACATTATATGTATTATAAAGGGTAATAACCTTTCATAACCATGTATAATTCGTTATTATTGCATTAGTGCATGTTATGGATGTATTATACTGTACATGTGGCCTCCATAGAGTTTATTAATTTTTTTTTGTTCATGGTTTTAGATTACGGCGGATACTGTATAGCAAGAATTTCGTCATAGTTGGAGCATGCGTTAGTAATAGTTTGCAAAAGTCCAAAAAATTTATTATATATTTTATGACTTGGCTTTTGTCGATTCATTTTAAATTTTGAAACTTTAGGTTTCCAGCACAAAATTAAATATTATAGGAAAAAAAAAAAAAAAAAAAACTTTGGATGTCAATCAAAAAAAGCAGCATACCATGGAACATCCTACTTTTCCAATGAAAACAGATTGAAAACAGGCTGTTGGGTTTTGCCTACAGATCAAGCAGCAGGTGCGAGTGTTAAAATCTCCAGGGGAGCCGCGGCTGGTTCTGCACGATGCTCCGGGGTGAGACTTGCAGCTTATTACCTTGTAAACCCGGACAAACTGTGCCTGAGAGCGCTCATAATCCTAATGGTGTTCGTCGTTAATGACGTCGACTGTCATACGTTTTGAGTGGAGGCTTATCTGAAACTGGCTCCCATGTGATCGATCGAAGCCGCTCGGGATCTGCAGAATCGCCGCTAATTGTTACAGTATAGAAGTTGCTTGAGGCGGCTGCAGAGTGTCGGCCATGCGCACGCTGATGTTCTCGCTTGTGCGGCTCTTCTATGTTTGAAGTGGCCCACCTCAACAGTCCTTGCCACATGTGTCTCTCTCTGGAGTGCCTCTTCTTCCCGGGTGTCATGTGGGGTGCCTGCTCTCTTCATATGCCGCTTCAAAACATCTTTGAAGCGCAGCGTTTGTCCTTCACGTCTTCTTTTTCTTTGCTCAGTTCAGAGTAGAGCACGGCTTTTGCAGCCTGCTGTTGGCCATCCAGCGTACAAGCCCTGTCCGGAGAAGTTAGATATTCGGGCTTCAGCACTGAGTGTGTGTGTGTGTGTGTGTGTGTGTGTGTGTGTGTGTGTGTGTGTGTGCGCACAGCGCAGCACCTCAACATCTAGGATATGCGCTTGCCTCATGATTTTGAGGAAGGAGCGTATATGCCGAAGCTGGAGTCTTGTCAGAGCCTTGACGCGTCTGCGGTATGGAACGGTGCACTCGCTGGAATTCAGCAGGCAACGGGCACCATCGGTCTTCGTGGCGGACTGGATCCTCCTCTCAACTTCCACATCTGCCTGAGTTGAGGCTTGTGACAGTGCTGTCCAGGTCCGGTTGTCTTCAGCGGCTCGTCATAGGCCATAATAGTCTCGGGCAGGTCAATGGCTATTGGAGGAGACTGGTAGAGCAGCTCAGTCTTGGATTAATCTGTTTTATCTGCGTAGGTTCGTTTTTCAAACCAAAAGGTCCA
>CM045740.1:39798224-39805724 GCA_024760905.1 Plotosus lineatus | reverse complement strand
AACCCATCATGGCATTTATAATGCATTATGAACAGCAGATTTATTGGAAGTAATATGTTGTTCATGAGATTGTAATTATTTGTAATCGTGTCCCTCTGAGGATTAGTGTATTACAACCAGAGGCAAAGTCTGGATTCAGCTTCATTTTTCTGCAGAAGCGTTCATCATCGGTTTGGGAACGAGGCGAGGCAGACAAGGAACGTAGGGCGGCATAAGGATTATGATTATGCGACTCCCATCGAGGCATCAGCTCCAATACCGGGTTAATAACTCAATGACCGTCCGCCGACAGGGAAATATTAATCCACGCTGTTAATTTTCGAAGATTAATTTTCCTCCAGAACATTTATTGCCCTAGAAAAAGATTCTGTGTTCGAATTTGGCACTCTTAAGCCATGAGAAATGAAGGAAGTAAAGGAACAAATGGGTTTTTATTGCAGATCAGGCAAAAAAAGCAGAGATTTAAGGATGGAATAAAATTTTGAGGAATGGAGCCGTTCCTGACAGTGGTTATAGGGAGGTGATGTGGTGGATTGGGGTAAAATACTGTAGAGAAGTGGATCGTTGAGGTTATTTTAGTTTTCCACTGATTCAAAGCGATGTTTTGCGTATGTGCTGGATTATTGTTTGTCTACAAGATCCATCAAAAAGTTTTACACACTCCGGTTTCCTCCCACAGTCCCAAAACATGCAACTCGGGAAATTGGCTGTTCCAAGTCTCAAGGCTCAAATGGAAGGATGAATGGTTTCGTGAGTGTTGGCCCTGCAATGGCCTTGCGAGTCATCCAAGGTGTACCCTGAGTCAGTATACAGTCCAGAATCGGCTGAGATGGGCGCCAGCCTCCCTGTGACTGTAATTAGGTTTAAGTGGTTCAGAATATGAATGCATGATTGAAAGTTTTACACACGTTGAATTTTTTTATGATTATTTTAGGGTAGGGTGTGCTTCAAGTTCGAAACCGTTATATTTTGAGGTGATGAATACCTAGTAGGACTTTTTTTAAAAATTCCCGAATCCTAAAAAGAAAAAAAAAAGGCCATTTAATAATTCATTCATTCATTTTTGGAACTGCTTAATCCTAATTAGGGTCGCGGGAAGGCTAGCGCAAATCTCAGCCGACTGTGCGAGGGCGGAGTACACCCCTGCCTTTGATAATCCAGTTAGCTGCACTGGGGGAGGCAGTGACAACAAAAAGTGAGAATGGGGCTTGAACCCTAAACCTTGGGACCAGTTTGACAGCACCTTGCCACGAGGCCACCACTGCCCCCATTTAATCATCTAATTCGCCAAAATGCCAAATCTAATGCCAAAATGTTCATCGGGTGCAAACTAGGGGGAGACATTTCATAATAACTATGGAAGTTAAATATTTAATTTGTGCCACACTATACGAGTGTTCCTGGAGGTTTTGCACATGCTGGTATTGATTTGTTTGTTTGTTTGAAACGTTGCAAAACATTCTGATGATTTTGTTTATTTATTTATTTTTGGAGGAATGAAGAACAGCCCATGTAAGATTCTATTAGATTTTGGAGAGGAATTTTTTTAAAGAGTTCTTTAACATCATGAGATGAGACAGTTATTTGGAAGTGTGGAGTGGTATTACACCAAGCCCAGCAAAGAGTGCTGTGTGCAGTGGTACCTTGACTTATGAAATTACTCTGTTCCGAGGGCGAGCTCATAAGTGAAAATGTCCTTGAGCTAAAACAAAAATTCCCATAGGAAATACAGTGGTACCTCACTTTACGAAAGTCTCTCCAACCGAAAAATTCAGGTTACGAAACGCATTTTCCTAAAATTTTTGTCTCTGTATACGAAACAAGTTCACGTTACAAAAGTGCCATCTTAAAAATTCAAACGCACCATTCAAACATTAAAAATGTGCCATTCAAATGCGTCATTCAAACATTAAAGCGCACTATTCAAACATTCAAACAATGCACAAGCTGCTCTCCCATCAATGTCGTTCAAACAGCCCACTGTGCTGGCCTCCCATTGGCTCGGAGGGATGATGCAGCTACCTCCCATTGCCTATCTCCCAACATTCCACCCCGCTGGCTACCCATTGGCTAGGAGGGATGACTCAGCTCCCTCTTATTGGCTATCTCCCAACATCCCGCCCCGCTGACCTCCCATTGGCTATGAGGGATGATGCAGCTCCCTCCCATTGGTTATTATGGAGCTGAATCTACCATGATGCTTTTCATGTAAAGTACAGAGTTACTGTTGTTTCATGCTTTATTTCTTGACTGAGGCTTTTAACCTTCCATAAACATTTGTAAGATTATAACTCTGCTCAGAAGACATGGTCAACACACGTGCGCACACACAGACACACGTGCGTGTGATTTCCGGTGCGAGTGAGAAGAAGAAACGGGCTCAGATGATATCACAAAGGAATATGGCCAAACCCGTCTACCATCGATACTGTATTGAAGCAGAAGGAGGTCTTAAAAGGTATGCTTCTATAATTTTTAATGGGTTTATGGGGTAGTATTGGGAGCCTTGGAACAAATCACGCATTTTACAAGTAAAATGCAGTTCAATTTACGAAAAAGGCACTGGAATGGATTCATTTTGTAAAGTGAGGTACCACTGTAATTGTGTAACCACAAGAATCAACAATGTCAACTAACCCTTCCGATCATCGACTGTGGCAAAGATGTCACGTGGGCAGGCATGAGGTGGTGTGTAACAGAGACGGAGGAGGAAGAGGAGGAAAATTTTGTGCTTGTACACAGTACGAATGCCAGCGAGGAAAGGCTCATGGTGAGCTCCCACAAGGCCAGTACTTCTCAAATAGTGGGGTGCACCCCCCCACCCCCTTCGTGGGGGCGTGGTGTGATGCCAGGGGAGACACGTGTGACGCTGGGGAACATGCTTTTTTGCCATATTGTACTAGAATTAAGTGTGATTGTGCATCCTCTACAGTAGGTGGCAGTGACGCTCTCACTGTGTTCCCTATGGTGTAGAGAAAAGGCACCAAGCAAACGATATGTAGTGCAGTAAACACTATTTGTAGATGTGGGGGGGATTTTTTTTTTTCTTCCTGTAGAAAATATCACAGAAATCACAGAAAAAAATCGAGAAGCACTGCATAAGGCGTTCACAGAGCGCGGAGGAATACATGCGGAAGAATACGAGGCTAATCAGCCCTGAAAAGCCATTTCCCCAGCAGAGCTCGTAAATCAAAATTTTTCTGGTTGGATGGGGCAGATTTTTGGTGAATTGAAGCTCGTATCGTGGAAAATTCATTGTAAAAGACACTCGTAAGTCAAGGTACCACTGTATTTTACTTTTTGAGCTTTGTGGAGGTGTGTGCTCTCCGAATGCGTCTCGTTTATAATGATTTGCTGAATTTAAAGTTTATCACAGCGAACTACAATTAAAAAAAATTACTTTTAACATTCTCTCTGGGAGTTTCAGACAATGTGTGTGTGTGTGTGTGTGTGTGTTTAAACCAACTCAGTTGTGACCATTTAATTTCCGTTTGCATAATTTCTCCTGCTAGTCAGATGAATAAAATGACAGAACTTAATGAAATCACGTTTTCCTTTACACTTGCCCTCGAGTATACTGAGCTCTGGGCCTGCACATTCAACAAGTGAGCTGATTTTATTTAGGCATGAGACCAAGTGCATAGAATTTCACCCCATTTGGGGATTTTTTTTTTCCCCCTCATGTGGAATCATTTGCACTCTTCCGATTTGCATCCCCGCAGCAACAGAACTAATGAATAGAATAACAGAAGAAGCAATTGAGGAGCCAGTGTGCTCTGTAATTGGCCCCAGTGTCTGCTTTTGCGGGGTTTAATTGAAAAACCTGTTTGAGTTTGGGGTATTAAAAAGAGAGAGTGAGAGAGAGAGAGCATCAATTTGCATGTCCAGGTAATACAGCAAGGAGAAGATGCTCGAGTTTTTCAATACTCAAAGTCAAGTGAAATTACTGTACTACCAATTAGCAGCTCTCCTTCTGTAATGTTTTCTTTCGAAATAAATGACAGAAAAAAAAAAAGTCTAATTCATGCTATTTATTGAAGCTTTTGTACATCTAATTGCTTTCACAAAAGAACAACTTGATGCGTTCCCCTGCAAAAGTTTTCTCTTGAAATCTAATTGAATTTCTTGTCTTCTCTAATTGAGTTAATGCGTCTGTACGAAGGCCTGAGCGGCACAGTCTGTACTCGTCTTCCAAATGAACTCAGAAATACAAACCTTCTGTTTTCACTCCCGGGAAAAAAAACAAACAAAAAAAAAAAAAACGAAGAGTTACTGTCGGCGTTCTAGAATGTCATGTGGTGTGCGGTTCAAAGGATGCGACTCGTAACCACACTGAGCTTTATACCGTATGCATGATGCTCAAAGTGTATTCCACTGTCTGCACAACTGTCTCGTTTCTATCTGAATCCCGCATTGATCTGCAGCTTAACTCAACCTCCCTTCACAGTTTGTTTGTCTTCTCTCAACTGTAGGACACAGAGATCATCAATACAGCCGTACTGACTGGCCGGACTGTCGCCATCCCAGTCAAAGTTGTCTCTGTAGAACTGAGCGGGATGGTCACCGACATTTCCTCTTTCTTGGAGTGCAAGTCGGCCAATGAAGACATCGTCAAGGTATTCGTAGCCTATTGTCACTCAGTAGCCAATGGAGGACGAGAGTGTCGTTAAAAAACAGTCTCGACTGAAGCTCATTCGATCATTTACCAAGCCACTTTAGTCTAGTTGGGTCATGGGAAGGCAGCCAACTCTGGGTAAAGGCAAGGTACACCCTGAAAAGCTTACTATTCCACTGCAGGGCCAACACATACACACACACACAGACACAAAAGCATTCAGCCAACAACCAATTAGCCTCATGTGCATGTTCCTGAACTGCTGGAGAAACCTGAAGTCTGAGGAGCAGACCCACACTTTGTCAGAGAGAACATGCAGACTCCGACACAAATGGTTTCGCTGAGCCCAGGACATTCTTGCTGTGAGGCGGACGTGCTAAACACTCCACTGCTGTGCCGCCGCCATCAATCGACGTTCTCCTGGTTACATTTGTAATATGCAGCAGCATTGGGCTGGTTTCTTTTCCCACCAATGGAAACTGAAGACTCCGCCCACCAGAATGTGGCCTGCAGAGTTCAGTTTGATAGTTAATATCATTTAGCATTTTAGAAACTGACCTGTGTTTGTTTTTGTTGTTGTTGTTGTTCCCACTGATACATTTAGATGCTAAGTTATAATGCCATAAACAAAAGGTATACAGGGATCCCTTGCTACTTCGCCCTTCAATTAATGTGGCTTCAGTGCATCACGGTTTTTAAAAAACTAAATAAATAAATATTTATCGATTTAAATAAATAAGGAAATTAAGGAAGAATAGGTGGAAAAGTTAAGGAAAATGCCACAAAAACAAGGCTAATTATGCAAATAACAAAACAAAACAAAAAAAACCCTTAAACAAACACAAAACAAAAAACAACCCAAAATCTCCCATCAAAACCATCCGGAGATACGAACAGGGCGAGGTCGAAAGTGAATGAAATGAAATTGAAGAACAAATAGAAACAGAAATGGAATAAAATCTATCGAAAGATATATCATAGATATAAGTATTAAATATGATTAAACATAAACCTGAGGTACACTTAATACCCGGCTCCGGCAGAGGGGGGCGTGGGAGGAGAAGCAGAACGATACATTTCTGAACTCGCGCCAAAACTTTCAAAGACGAAACAAATTGACTCCAGTATTATAATGAAGTGGATAAGAGCGAAACTCTGTCAATCTGATCAGATCCACTGTGCTGTGCTTGAGAGGAACCAGGAGTTTAAACACGGGACATAATGATGTATTGATAATGTGATGATTATGGAGAGCGCGAGAGAGCGAGATTGTATACAGTCTAAACTCGTATATGTTACTTATACAAGGTTTAAACATGCGTTCCCCACTAAAGAATGCCCTGTAATGACTTACAAACAACTAACCGGCCGTCGGATTAAAAAAAGTAACCTAACTCGTTTGTATGTTGGGGATGGTCTGTACTTTGTTGCATTTGTGTGTGCACGCGCATATGTGTGCGCATGTATGTATGTATGCTTGTCGTCTTCTTCTCATGCAGTTCCATCTGTATGTGTGTGTGTATTTATATTTTATTTACATCTTATGTTATTTTTTAATGTGTAATTGTTGTTATTATAAGCATTTATAGCATTGGATATGTATTTATTGATATTATATACACATATACATGTACGTATACGTCAGTGGGGGGGGGGGGTGATCCTACTTCGCGAATTTCGGTGGTCGCGTGGGGATCTCGGTCCCAATTAACCGCGGAAAGTGAGGGATCCCTGTATGTAAAAGGTTCTTATGATATTTTCAGCTGGCTTTCACCACCATCACAGTTAGCACACAGTAATCACTGGCGTTTGTTTGATCCGACCACATTCATACACAGATTTTCACCAAACTTATTGGCGACATCACTCCACCCAAATCCCATAAATAATATGATTTTTGGAATGTCTGGGTCAAAGGTGACGGTCTGATAAGGATCACAATATAAATGGCATTTTCTCCGGAATGTTACAGGAAACCGTCAATTAAACTTTTTCAATTTTTAAATCTGGGGCTTTGGTGGCCTGGTGGTATGGTGCTGGATCACTGCTCAGAAGGTTGGGGGTTCAAGCCCAATTCTCAAGAGGCTGTCACACACACACACACACACACACACACACACACACACACACACACACCCAGTGCACTAACTGGGTTATCAAAGGCTGGCCATGTCTCTCACTGTCTGTGGTGGGAGGTTCATGTAAAAGAACCATTGCTGACTTTTGTCATGAGGGGCTGCATAGCCGTCAGCATTTTTTTGATCTGCCATGGCCTGGTGAGCTGTCCAGGGTGTACTCTGCCCTCACCCAGAGTCGGCTGAGATGGGCGCCAGCCTCCCCACAACTCCAATTAGGATTCAGCAGCTCAGAAAATGAATGAACACTCCTTCAAATAACTTTTTTTTTTTTTTTTTTGCCAATTTGATCACGTCTACATACTACGCAGTTGAGCACGGCGATTTAAAGACTCAAAAAGGGACAATTTACTACATTATCTATGCTGTGTGGTGGACGTACCCTGTACTCTGTGAGTTTGATTTGTTTTGGGGTGACAGTTTAAAAAAATGTAAACAAAAAAAAAAAAAACACCTTTCTAGGTAGATTCCACCGTATTGTCTTTATGGGGGTGAGTGCAGGAAGTGGGATGGGGTGGGGTGGGTGTAGTGGGGTGGAGGTTTACACTGATCACTTTACACGTTTTCTCCACCCTTATTCACATTTCAATACATTTTATATTACAGTAGTCATTTTTACTACTTGGATAATTGTTGCACTTTTCAAGAAAAATCCAACAAAACCATAGTCAGTCTTCATTTCCTTTTCCAAACCATCTCAATCTAGCCTCTCTGACTTTGTCTCCAAAACCTCTTACATGTGCTGTCCCT
>CM045740.1:39785724-39793224 GCA_024760905.1 Plotosus lineatus | reverse complement strand
AGCCTCACAATGAACTGCATATTAGAGCCGATCGATACACTTCACTAACCGTGTCATACTTAACACATCCTCAGACCTGCGTGGCTTTAACATTGGTGTGTTTATTATGGAACTTGGGTTGGTAGCGGCGTCTTCGAATGTTAAACCGCACATCTGTATTTAAAACCTGTTCTTATACACACAGTCTTGGGATCAATGTCAAAATCATCCCCTACTTTCCTTAATTGCAAGCGCCATCATTTAGTCTGCCAGTGCCATTAACCCGCATTAAACTGTTAGCCCACTCTATTACCCCACAAATGCGCTGTCAATTTAAATACCCATCAGTGCTCCATTACATATGCATACGCATTTCATATTGGCTCAAGGCAGCATGGTGCTTTTTAAAGTTCAAAACCAGCCTCTTTTCCACCATCTGTTCCTGATATGGTCAATACAAGGTCACAGCGGCATCTTTTCATTTGGGTAATGCGTAGGAGGACGTCTGCTACTTCGAGACTTTTAACTCTTTGAACACCGGCCCTCTGACTCTAACACTCGCAAGGGTACCTCGGCTGCTGACATCGATTTGCGAGACATCATTTGCTTTATTTTCACTAAAAAAAAAAAAATCGAGTGAAATCCTGTTACAACAACAGCAGAAGTGAAGTACACGATGTAAGATGGTCAGCGATTGGCTGTAGGGTGCCGAAGCGTGATAAAAGCTGACGGGTGTTTGAACGGCCGCTTTTCCAGCCGCTGGATGCCACACACTAATCTGGTGTTCAAAGGGTTAAGTTAGGCCTGTCTGTGGGTGTCTCCTTGCCACTTTACGAGTGAATTCGACGCTTCACTGGGAGCCATCTCCAGATACTCTGGATGCTTATCAGCATTCTTATTGGAATCACCAAGGGGAGGAGCCCATGACGGAGACCTGAGAAAGAAACTTGAGAAGATAATGAATGGATCAGGAGACAGATATAGTATGTCTCCTGCTTCCCGCCATATAGGTCGTGTTCCAATAATGGGTTTGATCGCATTTCAACCTTGAGCTGACTGTGTGGAGTGTTCTGGGTTCACACCATGTTCACACGGGTTTCTTCCTGGTTCCCTTCCCACCTTCTAATGGACACACATGATGGCAAGTCTAAATTGGCCGTTCACGTGAAGGATTGGTTGAGTTCTAGTGGAATGCCATGAGATAGATTGATGTCCCCGTTCAAGCTGCATTCCCATCATGTGTCCAGTACTCCTTGGAAAGGCTGCATGATGCTCCATGTCCCTGACCAGGATCAAGATCAAGCATGATCAACGGATATCAAGCCTGTAGCATTGTACCATAAGTTTAATGACGATGGACCCCAATGACCTGTGAAAAGTCCCTGAATACCTAGAGTTACCCTTGACCATATCATGTGGGGGGGTTTATTTATTTATTTATATATATATATATATATATATATATATATATATATATATATATATTTATAGCTTGTATTACAGAGTGGGTGGTCTGGATGTTGTGAGCACTTGATAAATGATGCAGGATAAATCTCATGACCTGTGAACACTCAGCCTTCTAACCTCCATCGGGAGAAGATAACCTCTGGTTCCTGCGTCAGTTCGCCGAGACCTCCAGATAAATCATAGATGTATCCTAAAGCAAAAAAATATATCTTAATATTACTAAGTAATGTATTATTAAAGGTCACTGTGTGTTTAAGGAGTCGCGAGTGGAATCGAAGAAAAGCGGCTTGTTTCGGTCTATAGGTTGAAGAAATAGGAAAAGTGCAAGCTGATTTCATAACGATGTGATAAAAATGAACTACAAGCTATTTTTAGTTAAAAGGTATTTTGTCGTGGAATGGGTACAAAGGTTTAAAACAATAAACAGCTGCTGGAGAAAACTAATGCGCCAAACACAGCTGGAATTCAATCAGCTCTGTTATTTGGTGTGGCGGCTCATACAGCGGCATATGGAAGTGAATGTAGGAAGCACAGCGTGAAAGAAGGACAGAAAAAAAAAAAAGCTTTACGGCACAAAGGTTCCAGGTTCACAGAGGAGAGGAATGAAATGGATTCAATGGATTAAAAATGGTCCATTTAGGTAATATACAGTGTCCTTGGCTATTTCGGCAGCATGCACAGCACGCTCTGCTTGCAAGCTTTTATACATTACTGACTTCATTTCCTTCTCATCTTCCCTCACAGGTGTCCATGAACTGTGATTATGTGTACGTGAACGGGAAGGAGACGCGAGGCTCCATGAATGCACGTGTGATCTTCAGTTACGAGCACCTGAGCGCTCCTCTGGAGCTCACTGTATGGGTGCCCAAGCTGCCTCTAAATCTCCAGCTCTCCGATAACAGCCTCAGCTTTATTAAAGGATGGAGGGTCCCAATTCTGCCGGACCGCAGGTAAGATAACGGTGCAAGATGTCGAGTCAGTGCACCCTGAACACCGGCGTGTACAATTCACGGCACTTTGCTCGAGATTTAAAGGACCGTATTTGTTGATATGGTTCTGTGGTTCGGGTCAGTTATCCTCACGGTCCTGAGAGGCACATTGACAAGGTGCGCGACAATCAACCCGGAGATCGTGAGTTTGAATCCATGTGGATACCACAGCCACCCGTGTCTATGGGAGGGACTGCTCACTCACAGCAATTAACAGCCAGTCATGGTCGAGCCGATCTGTGAGCTCATTCGTACGAGGAGTGGATTGCGATTTCCCTTCAATTGTGTTCGGCCGCCCCCGAATACACATGTGCAGCAGTTCAGAAAGAGGCGGGTGGTAGCATTGCATGCTTATGTATACTGGTTATGCATATACACCAGGCCCCCGTTTTCCACAATGGTTCGGTTCCAGTCCGTCCTGCGGATCATGAAAATCCGTGAGTTATTGATGCGGTTTAAAACCCTATGTATGATATTATATGCGCTAAAATATGCTGGTTAAACACATTCTATAGCCAGTCTTACTGATTAATACAGTAATAATGCAGTAAAATGTAGTAATGATGAAGTAAAAACTTTTTAATTTTGCACTGTGATAATATTTATTAAATTATTTATTAGAAGATGCAGGGCGTTTGAGTGGCATCATAGCGCTTAAATAATCATTAAAACACACAAAAAACGTGAATTCACAATTCAATCAATCATGTTGATAATGTGCATGAAGGAGGAAAAAAGAAGTGTACATCTCATCTGCAACCAATCAGCAGGAGGGAGAAACAAAAGCTCTCAGCCATTGGCTAAATTTGAATCACGTGCCAGTTACTTCTGGGTTTGTCACCAATCTGCAAGCATGCGGGGGCGTGGACGCTGAACCGCGACTGGTCAAGGGCCTAATGTGTGTGTATATATGCATATATATATATAAACATACGTATATACTAGTTATAGATACAGGGATTCCTTGCTACTTCAGCGCATTCACATTTTTTTTTTTTTTTTTTTTTAAATATTCATCGAATAAAAAAATAAGGAAATCATGGAAGAATAGGGGAAAAGGTGATGGAAAATTCCATAAAACAAGGCCAATTATGCAAAAAACAAACCCCAAAGCGAACAAAAACATAAAAACAACCCAAAACACCACATCAAAATTACTTACATTTTAATGTGAGGTGCGCATCTGAGTGTATGCACTGTACACACAGATGTCCGTGCACACACTCCTATGCGCACCTCACATAAAAATGTGTGTGTATTTATTTTATTTACACATTATGCATTATTTTGAATGTTTAGTTGTTATTTTAAACATTTAGAGTATTCAATATGTATTTATTGCTATTATATACACATATGCATGTCCATGTATATCAGTCAGGGAGGTCGATCCTACTTCGCGGAATTCGACCGTCGCAGGGTGTCTCGGTCCCAATTAACCGTGGAAAGTGAGGGATCCCTGTATGTATACACTAGTTTTACTACACACAGTATTGTGGTGCCAGGTCCGAATTGGTGTGTTTCTTTTTGCAGGTATAAAATAGTACAAGAATAACCAAGCATGCTATCAGACGGGTGTTGAGTAATACGGTTGTTCTTTTTCAAGGATTTCCCAATAAGTCACATGACTAGACATGAATAATAAGACACGATAACACATGAATAGTAGGCAGCAGTGGCGTACACTCAGTGGTGACGGAAAATCAGAAAGGTCAATTACCAGTCCCAAATTGCTACTGTTGGGCCCTTGATAAAGACCCTCAAATGCTTCGCTCTAAATAAGGTGCAAATTTAAATGTAGTAGACAATTAATCATGTTGGTATGCAAGTTGCATACCAGCAAAAGACTGATTCCCCAAAACACTTACTTGTCACGGGGATCTCACACACACACACACTTGAAGTTGATGACCAGTGTCCGTATCAACACAAAGCAAATGCTGTCATATTGATATTAGGAGTAATATCAGGGCATCTCTTGTGCCAGTGAATCGTTGCCACACCCAGAGGTTTCAGTACATTGGACGCTTTCTTCAGTAATTAATTATATATATATATATATATATATATATATATATATATATATATATATATATATATATATATATATATATATATATATATATAATTTTTATAATTATATATATATATATATATATATATATATATATATATAAATATTTATATATTTTTCTAATTATATATATATATATATATATATATAAATAAATATATATATATAATTTTTAAATAATTTTATATATATATATAATTTTTATAATTATATATATATATATAATTTTTATAATTATATATATATTATATAATTTTATATATATATAATTTTATAATTTTATATATATATATATATATATATATATATATATATATATATATATATAAATATTTATATACTTATATATTTTTTTCTAATTATATATATATATATATAATTTTTTTTTTTATCTCTACAATGGGTTTGCAGTGCTCACACACACACACACACACACTTGAAGTTGATGACCAGTGTCCGTATCAACACAAAGCAAATGCTGTCATATTGATATTAGGAGTAATATCAAGGCATCTCTAGTGCCAGTGTATCGTTGCCACACCCAGAAGTTTCAGTACATTGGACGGTTTCTTCAATAATTAATTATATATATATTTATATATATATATATGTATATATATATATGTATATATATATATATATATATATATATATATATATATATATATATATAATTTTTTTATAATTATTTATATATATATATATATATATATATATATATATATATATATATATATATATATATATATATATATAATTTTTTTTTTTATCTCTACAATGGGTTTGCAGTAAACGGAGCTTACGTGGCTGAATGTCGCACTTCATTTGAGGGTCTTTGGGTCTATATTTGGTGAAGCCTCTACCATCACAGCACATTAACTCACAGCATCACCAGTTCAAGTGGGAAATCCTAATTGTTCAAATGGCCAGAATCCTAGTCATTCTCATAATCAGACATGGACGTTGATAAGAGACAGACGTGACTGTGTTGGGCGTCTTTCCTCGTGATGTCTCACATATAAAGCAGCTGCTGCGTGGTTGTTGTTTTTTTTTTTAGCATTATCCTCATTCCATCTCACCGGTAAAGGTCTCATCTGTCCAGAACACTTTGTTTTAGCTAACCTGACCTTTATATTCTTCGCCCTTACCTAGAGTTTGTTGCTTTGTTTTTGTCAGAAATAATCTCGCATTCTTTTTTTTCGGTAATTCTTGATTTGTATGAAAAGGTTTCTTGTTAAAAGTTATTCATTCATCCATGAGATTCTATGAGGGCTATTAGACTCCTTATCGGCCACGGATCCCAATCTGGAACGATCTGTGCCAATTGTCCCAAACCACGGCGCTTCGTGCATCGTGTGCAAACGGTTGCTTTCAAGGTCAGTGCCACAAGTCTGAGTCTGTCCATGTGAACAAGGTCCAATCATCCCAAACTCCAAACCCTTTTTTTTTTTTTTTTTTTTTTTTTTGTCGGCGAAGAGATTCTTTCGCTATTTTACAGTTGTTGTTTTTTTTTTTTTTTTTCTTGTTTGTTTGTTTGTTTTAACGAGCTTAAAATTTAAGGTTTTCTCAGTTGACGTCTATTTTCCAGCATTAATTGCTAGCGGGCAGAAAACAAAGCATCAGTTTACAATTTATGTCTTTCAGAGAGGAGATTGGAGCTTTTCAGTTCTGTACACATGAGTTGTAAGGAGGAATTACTTCCCACTTAATTGAATCCATTCAGATGGGCCATTTAGATGGAAATGTGATCTGATTTGATGATACTAATCCAATTCCGCAGTAAGCTTTAACATGGCTCACCAAAATCTTTTAAAAAAAGACTTGTCTGTGCTTTGTGTCTAATATATTAGTGTTTCAAGCTACAAGCATCGACGAAGTTTGTATTTTAGTGTAGATTAAGCAAACCCGATATTTTACTGTTCCCAGGCCTTTAATAAAGTCTGGAGTGCAGAAAGATCTGAGTGCTGAACGTTAAACTGGCAATCTAGTGAGGTAGTCAAGTGCGGGGTTGATTTTTGTCTTGGTTCTTTCATTTCCATTACGTTGATTCTTTCTTGACCTCTGCTATTAAAGTACGGTATGGACAGGAAAGGAGAAAGAGTGGGCGAAGTGGTGCATTTGAACTGTCTTTCAGGAGCTGGGGAATATTTTTCAGCAAGTCCAGCATACTAGACAATGAGCTACAGAGTGTTCCTTCTGCCAGAACACGCCTAGAGTATACTGTGTTCAGAATTGCCAATAGGCAGAACTCTGGGCATCATGACTGTCCATCAAAACAAAACAAAAAATAAGTCTCCTGCTTTGACCAGCAGCCCATCTGGATCTTAATGAGTTGGAAATGGTTCTTTGTGAGGAGGAGAAGATTCTGTGGCTCTGGGTGAATCAGTATTTACAGCTGCCTTACAGTTTCCTGAGAGACCCTGGAGACCTTCAATGGGTGCAAATCCATCCCAATTCTTTTTCACCTCACTTTTTCTTTCCTTACTTTATGTGCTGAAATCTTTGGCATATTGTAAAGTAGATGTGCTTTACCGCCCCCTAAAGGCGGACAACGCTTGGAACCATCTCTTATCCTGACTCTGTTTTTTTTTTTTTTTTTGCCTCAGGTTGAGAAGGCAGCTCCTGTCCACATTGACATACAGATTTAGTTTTAAACGTACGGGTGGGGAAGACTCAGCAGAACCGTAGCCAGAATATGTTCTCAAAGTCGCCTGTGTGTTTGCCTTTGGCGATTGTACGCAATGGTACACACTTTTGAATGAAGGCAACTAATACAATTGTCTCCGTTCCATGCAGGTCAGCACGTGACAGCGACGATGACGATGAGGATGAGAGGAAGGTGAGCCGTGGTTGCACACTGCAGTACCAACGAGCCCAGGTTAAGGTTCTCACCCAGTTTCACACTACCTCGAGTGAGGGCACCAACCAGGTGATCACCATGCTTGGGCCTGACTGGCAAGTGGATGTCACTGACATGGTGCAGGACTCGCT
>CM045740.1:39775724-39780724 GCA_024760905.1 Plotosus lineatus | reverse complement strand
CTGCATATTTTAATGCGTTTACTAGAAGCGAACCCAAATGAATCATTTAATTTGCGCTCAAGAAGCTGTATAAATAGTTTGTGTGCTCAGCGTTTTGAATGGATTACTTGTGGTTTTGAATGGAACTCTTGTGGATTAATTGGTAAGCCGCGTCTACCAACTGCTGTAATTAATTTTGTTTGGCGGGGGGCGGGGCGGGGGGGGTTTAGAATACTTAAAATGTAGACATCAAACGCAGGTGGAGCAGCCAATACAAGAAACTAATTACAAGCATTTCTGGCAAATTTTAACACTTTCTTTCTTTCTTTTTCTTTCTTTCTTTTTTCTTTCTCCCTCTCATCAGTCATGCTAAAAGTCCCTCTGGTCCAAACATGCCTCCAAACTTGGAAAGGAAAAAGAAAACTGTCTGCAGGAAACTGATTTTTTTAATTAAATATTCCTCTGCCTTGTCCATTCCTCTAACCAAACGAAATAATAAACTGACCCGGGCTCACTGAACTGTACCGGACCGTTCCAGGACCTTGATTTATCTGTTGAGAGAGCAACTAATGTGCGTCTCAGCACAGACCTGGGCGCATCAGGTCATGCTTTAGATTGGAACATCACAGAATGACACAGATAAACCGGCTCCGGGGGGGGGGGGTGAAAGGCTACGTGATCCTTAGCCTTTCGGGGACCCTGACAGAACAGAGAGTCCAAACTGATGCGAGCTTCTAATGAGGTGCACAAAATGTGTGACGATACATCGCTGTCTGAACTTTATGGGCTCTGACTTTGAGAGCGTTTTATAAAAGAAAAACAAAAAAATGGGAGAGCGAGAGATGGAATAACAGCGGATTGCCAAATGCACAGCGCAGAGGCTGGAGATTTTCAAGTACTATTAAAAGCCATTACGGGCTTTCAGGGCTAAATGGACAAGAACCGCCACGCGGCCCGCTTGGTCGCTTGTTAAATCCATTCACCACTGAAGCCAAATGTGATTGAGCCCATTATACAGCCCATTATTGGCACTAATATTACGGTTGTAAGGGTTTTTTTTTTTTTTTTTTTTTTTTTTTTTTTTAAGATTGGGACGATGCCCAGTGAAAATATGGTATAAGCAGCTTTAACAAATACTCGTCTACGTACTGTATGCTAACTAGACATTTCAAAGTTTCTGGACCTCATGGAGCAAATGGGAAAGAACGGCAGTGGACTTTTTTGAAATGTTGTTGGGCTGAACAGTTTTCAAAAGACTCAAATACAGCTGCCAAGTCCTAGTAAATTGCTCGCATGCAGCAAATTCCTGTCTATTAGCCTCCATAAAACAAATTTACATCAATGGTTTGATAAAACTGTCACCATGTTACTAATGTAATTTAGCCTTCTTCTTTTTTTTTTTCATACAACCATTCTGTAAAGGTTCTTTTTGAAAATGTTGGCACGGTGGTATAATGGTCAGCATGTCCACCTCACAGTAAGAAGGTCCTGGGTTTGGGAGTTTCCATGTGGAGTCTGCATGTTCTCCCTGTGCTTGTGTGTCTGGTCACAGTCCAAAGACGTCTACATTGGGCTGTTTGGTCGTTCCAAATTTCCCTCAAGTGTAATTGTGAATGGTTGTGTGTGTTGGCCCCACAATGGTCTGGTGAGCCGTTCAGGGTGTACCATGCAGGTTTCAGTGTTGCTGCAATCGTTATGGTTCTCTTCCTACAGTCAAAAAAAAAAAAAAAAAGAATTCACGACAGATTTTACACCATGTCTTACACCATAGACAGTGAGAGACATGGCCAGCCTTTGATAACGCAGTTAGCTATCTATGGTGGTTATGTCGATGGTGTGAGGCAAGTAAAAGAACCATTGCTGACCTTCGATAAGAGTAGCTGCAAAGCCGTCAGCGTGTTTCCGCCCTGTGATGGCCTGGGAAGCTGTCCAGGGTGTACTCTGCCCTTGCCAAAATTTGGCTGGGATGGGCATTAGCCTCCCCGTGACCCTAATTAAGCAGTTACAGAAAATGATGATGAAGAACAACAGATTTTAGCTTGGTCTAAACCATGTCATCAGTTTCCCAGCCGTTTTATATACACTCGTGTCATATTCTGTTGTTTTTTTTCCAGGTTGAATCCCCATTGGCGATGGAGGCCGTGTTGGGCGAGGTGCCGTTTTCTGTATCGGATGATAAAGTTTCTATAATGGATCTGCAGGTCCACGCCATCTCTGGACTCAGCCTCAGTCTCCATCCCAGTCCCGGAAACAGTCACACCATGGTGGCAAAGGCAGCAGGGCTACAAAAGCTCTCCGCTCTTAAACAGGTACCTCCAGATTATTAGGGATGACTGAAGACGTTCTCAAAAACAGATGATGTGTAAGACATGTCCTTCTGAATTATTGGCTGTCAGTCAACATTGCAGTGGCATAGTGGCTAGGACGTCCACCTCACAGCAAGAAGGTCTAGGTCCAAGGTTCCTTTATATGTGGTGTTTGCATGGGCTTTCTCAAGGCTATTCCTTCCACAATTTCCTCCCACAGTCCAAAAGACACATTCTGGTTATTGGCAATATCAGCCTAACCTGAGTTGCAAGTGTGACTGGTTGTGTGTGCATGTTGGCGCTGTGATGGACAGGTGAGTTGTTCGGCGTGTACCGCACTTCTGCCACCTGTGTCCTCTTGTATGCCTGTGAAACCTGGTGTGTCAAAACTCGGGCAGAGAAAGGGGAAGATGCTGCTCATTACCCTGCTGCAACACATTTCTCTTTTCAGTCCCAAACCCTCTAACTATTGGGCTATAGCTGGTCAAAATTGTATTTCAGCCCGTTAGGTAACTGCATGTCTCAGCAAGGATCCAAACTCATCATCTCATGATAGCAACGTAAATACTTTCTGGCTGCTCCACTTGAGACTTGCAGACCTTTTTAAACCCATATCAGCAGCACATCCTCAGAGTACTTCAGCGGGACAACCTGGGAAACAAAGATCCGTGTGAAAAAGAGCCAAACAGGCATATACAAATCAGAGAAAGTGAATGTCAATGGTTGGGCCACAGTCTGTGAAAGCCTCTTGCCATAATAAGACATGGCATGCCCTTCAGTGGACAACTCACTGGAACACGAAACAGGGAGGGACCAAAGCAGCACACGAATCATTTGAAGCTATATCACAGGAAGTAGGACTGATTTACGGGTCACTGAGGAATAGTAGTCAGAGACGTACCATTATCACCCTGGAAATGACGAGTTTAAATCCAGGGTGATGCATGCAGCCATGCAACCTCCCTATTCCTTCCTGTGACAGCAATCAGCAACCAATCATGAGCATTTCTGAGGTCATGCATCACCTTCAAGTGTGTTATACCACCCCTGAATGTGCATGCACAGCAGTTACAAAAGACATGGGCCACAAGCATTGCATATCCTAGAGGGAGCACCCACTTGCTCTTGTCCCACGCTGGTCATTAGTGGTGGCACTTAGATAGACAGTAGCTGATGGGTGGGAATTGGCTATGACTAATTTGAAGGAAGAAAAAGTCATTTTTCTGAGGCGGAAGACCATAAAGATCTCTTCTTATTTAAAGTGTTTAAGAAGTTTGAAGCACTGTGCACAGCACTTCAGCTCTGTTTTTAACATTAAGAGATCAGTGCTGTGCTTGTTTGCCCCTTCTTAATATATGAGTAATCCAAAATCAGATTAACACCCCCGCATGATAACAAATGAATCCTCGACCGGACTCCACTGGCCAATTAGCTCTCGCTTGTTTAACCAGGCTAGGGCCCCATTGGTGCAATAAAGGCTTGTTTGACATTCAGATGAATTGAAATCTCGCCCAGTATCACCGCTGCTAATGAGACGGCATCCCGCTTAATGAGAAGCCAAAGAACATGCCACCACGTCTGTTCCTTCTCGGCATCAGGGGAGCATCGTACATTTGCTTTGTAAGCCTTCCTATTCTTTAATTGAAGCCTGTATTTTAGAAAAAGGGCCAATAAACACCGCACTGCTAATTTGCCCAACATTCTGGGCATGCTTTCCTGTTTGTCTCCAACACACTTTGTTTGTTTATTTATTTATTTATTTATTTATTTATTTTTTGCTGTCCTGTTCCCTGCAACAAAAAGGCGTCTAATTATGGCTCGTGCATTGGAGGCAGATTACTGTTACCACTAAAACACACAGCTTGTCCACCCATGGATTTAATAAGTGTAACGGAGGGGTGGTGGTGTGGGTGGGTCATAAATGCTCATACAACAAAAGCCAGCAATAGCTGTCCTTTGTTCTGGTCACTCGACTCTCAAAGGAGAAGCTTGAAGCCCCATTACTGCCTTTTCCACTGTCCGAGAAAGTTCGCCCTCGAGTACATCCGCCATCAATGATAAATGAATCAAGCCACGATAGGTGTCATGTGCTGTCCTCATTCCTACTTCAACACCCCCCGCCGCCCCTGTACTAACCCATGAATCCTTTAGCTCATTGTTTTTTTTCACATCCACACTCTGAAGGATGTAACCAGATACGAAGACGTTATTGGGAATGAACATATCATGTGTTCTATAAAAAACACAAATGCAATACAATAGGCCCTCGATATTTGGGTGTTCGGTATTATTCGGGGGTTCGGTTCCGGCCCCTCCCGCGAATGAAGATAATCCGCGAGTTTTGTACCCGGAAGTAAAACCCCATGTATCATATTCTATGCGCGAATGAGCAGCCAGAAGTAAAATACTGTGTATCTATTACATGTGCTTAAATATGCTTCTTAAACACATTATATAGACAGTCTTACTCATTAATACAGTATTAATGTAGTAAAATGTAGTAATGATTAAGAAAAACTTTTCAATTTTTACTGTTATATTTATTGATGATAAATTATAAACATTATACCGCATATCCTGTTGTAAAGCACAAGTATTAAAGTCTTTTCAATAATTTTTCCAGTACAGTACCTAAGTTAACGTTTAGAATGTTTGTGCATGAGATTTTATGATGTGTAGCATTTTTAACAAATGATACCAAAAGAATAAACTTTA
>CM045740.1:39765724-39773224 GCA_024760905.1 Plotosus lineatus | reverse complement strand
ATGCTGAGGTTAGATACGGTGATGTTAATTAAACCTTCAAGGACAAACAAACGAGTAAAGGTGGGTTTTGCCCAGGAGGTACAGAAACCGAGTTTGTGTATATTTAGTTGTTTATTTATTATTCTGATTGGAAATGCTAGGTTTTGTGTAGCTGACCGAACTGATTGGCAGCTTTGTAATGTTGTCTGTGAGCTATTCTTGGAATAGGTGGAAGCTCTGCATGTGGAGATCACCAGCACAAGCTGCGAGCAAACTGAGATGAATAAAATAATGACTAAATATAGCAGTGAATGTGTGGAGTACAACCTGTTCATATTTTTATATTGACTTTTATATCTATTTAAACAAAGAAATTACATGGTTCTGCTTAGTGCTCTGACTAATGGTTCTTTGTTTCATGATAAAACTGGGCAATTTCAGTGAATCGCTGCTGGAAAATGGGATGGCACTTCAGGGGAATGTTAATGCCATGACTGATTTCTATTTCTTTTGCTCTTTTTCAGGAAGCTAGCCTCTCCATTTGGGTTTATTTCAGTGACAACACGGCAGCCCCTTTAAGCATATATGACGCCAAGGATTACAACCTCAACGCATCCACACTGGATGACAAGGTGGCCTCTGTTTCCCAAGAGGCTCAGCAGCGGTGGCCAGTCATTGTCGCGGAGGGCGAGGGATCTGGAGAGCTCGTACGTGTGGAAATGACCATATGTGAAGCATGCCAGAAGACCAAACGAAAGAGCGTTATCGCTTCTGCTCCAGTCCAGGTGAAAGTCCGGTTTGGGCCTGATGAGGATTCTGGAGAGGACGAGCCAGAGCCAGATTTGGAGACCAAAGTGCCGCCCAACACAGGAAGGCCGATGCTCGACCCCAACACGGGTGGAACCGGATATGAGCCGTACAATGAGCAACCTGCAAGCGTGCCGATCGACTATACCAACTTCCCCACCATCAGTAACCAGGATCGGCCGACCGTGGAGGAAGGGGGCGAAGACGATGAGTTTACCCACTCACCTCGCAGCATGACCGACTTGGAGATTGGCATGTATGCCCTCTTGGGTGTTTTCTGCCTGGCCATACTGGTTTTCTTGATCAACTGCATTGTGTTCGTCCTCAAGTACCGCCACAAGCGAATCCCACCCGAAGGTCAAGCCAATATGGACCATTCCCACCACTGGGTGTTCCTGGGAAATGGGCAGCCCCTACAAGCTCAGAGTGACCTTTCACCCCAGACAGCAGAAAGTCCAAGTAATCCTTTGGAAGGGCCACAGACCTGCTGCCACGGAGATCACCACAGCAGTGGCAGCTCTCAGACAAGCGTGCAAAGCCAAGTGCACGGACGAGGAGATGGCAGTTCAGGTGGCTCCACCAAAGAACATGGCGAAGAAGCCAATTCTCCAACATCGAAGCGCAAACGAGTCAAATTCACCACCTTCACCACGCTTCCTGCCGACGAGCTGCCCTACAACTCGATCCCCATCGCCGAAGACGATGATATCCAGTGGGTGTGTCAGGACATGGGGTTCCAGGACCCTGAAGAACTACACGACTACATGCGCAGGATAAAAGAAATAGCCTAAAGGTTGCTTTGGGATTTCTTAAACAAACCTTTCCTTTCTAATCTTCTCTTCCCCCATTCCTCACTCTTAAGAACTTGTCTTTTCACACAAATGGAGAATGTCGACAAGGACGTCGTGGCCAGTTTCTCCAGGGTGATACATTGCACAGTGCTCCTGCTCTTTGGAACGGTTCACACACTTTTTTTTTTTTTTTTTTTTTTGGAACTGTTGCATAAAACAGTGGATGGAAAGCCAAATATGAGACTATGTGATGTGATCATTGAATCATGAGCACAAATGGCTTTAGAGTGCTTTCTCAGGTGAAGAGGACGTATAAGCCGAAAGGGGACACACGGAGTCTCGAGTTCTGAGCAGTGGTGTTAAAATGGATTCATCACGTGCTCGATCACGCCGGTTTGCGAAAAGGTATGGTGTCACCCTGCTGTGGACAAGATATTCCTCAGAGGAATGCCGCACTGTGTCCGTTTTATTTTTCTCTCTCTATTTTTCAAACATACCGAGTATTGTTCTCCAACAAAGAGGCCTTTGTAGTGCAGATTTCCATTTTACTCAGAGAAAGGTGTTTGAGATGGAGGGGGGGGGTGTGGTTGTCCTCGCGCCATCACTGGTGATCTAACATTCAGTAAACATCAAAGACAGTCCAGAATTTTGGTGAGCATTAACAGTCTCCCTTCCCCATTTTTCAACGTCATCTTTCGGCCATTTTTTTTAATTATTATTATTATTATTATTATTATTATTATTATTATTATTATTATTATGTTTGATGTACACAGCATAGCATTTCCTACATCAGGCGACATCCGTTCAGCATGACATCATGTTCACTCTTTTTCCTCGTCGAGTCAAATGCCTTATCAGATCGATTTCATGTATCCCAACCTTTGTGTTGACGCCTTGTTTATTTACATCGAAAAGGATCAACACAAAATAGGTAGCCACCCAGACTAAGGTGTGGGAGTGAAATTGATATTGGTGGAGGCGACCGGAGGGGCCGCTTTGTGCGTTATGACATTCAAGTATCTTCATATCTCCAGCATTCATATGCATGAATGGAGAATCTGAGATGGCCAGCTGTTATTTTTCCCCCAGATTTGTAAATGTATGTCTTGTGATAATTATCTAATCAATCATACATACATTAATAATAATAGTAAAGTACATATAACGATGCCACATGCTTTACATGCATGCCGTTCCGAACACTTTGCCTTGTGTACATACCATATTATTGTCGACTGATGTTTATTGATATTTCATTTTCATGTTTCAGTTCTCCTTGAAATAGAGAGAGAGAGAGAGAGAGAGAGAGAGAGAGAGGTGAGGACAAAGTTTTAGCCAATAGTATTTACAAAAATGTTGGATGTTTTTTCCCCAGTTTTTTTTTTTTTCTTCGTCCATTGACTCACATGACCACCAGGGAGGGTCGAAAGCTAGCACGTGCACCTTCTCTGACATGACACTACACCCTGCATCTTTTCTGACTGCTGCATGTATGCATTCAGGGGCAGCTGAACAGGCAGCGTGCGATCCACCCCCTCTTATACATGAGTAGCTCACAAATGCCTCTGATTGGTTGGGGGATTGTTTTAAGTAACAAAGGGGATGAGTGTGTGTCAATTGGTTCAGCCGGTTACTTCCTTCGACTCCCAGTGATCATTCCGGATGCGAACTTGCGATCTTGTCAGAGCACCACTTGTTTGGTTGAAAAACGAATTCACGGAACGAGAAAGGAAGCAAGATGTAGTGGAGACCTGATTGCTTCTGGTAGTCTTTTCTGATGCTCCCTGATACGTGAACTTTAACTTAGGACTGGAAAACTTAGGGAGGAGGTGGTTGTCAGCGTTGTTTATATCTCACGTACCCAATTAAAAAAATTGCTCAAACTTTTGCGACAATTTTTTATCCTCTTTTCTCGGCTTGTTGGCGTTTTCTGTTCGCGTTGTCGGCACACCATTGACTGATGAATATGTCGGTCATTTCAGTCTCATGCTTTCTTTATTTTATTACTATTATAGGTTTCCCCCAGGAATAAATAAGAATTTGAGTGATAATTAAACCAGAAGACAGATACGTGAGCACATGCAGGATACACGAATCTCTGCTGTAGATAAATATAATTGACTTATTTATAGCACTTGGTTCATATGGATTTTTTTTTATATAATTAAATGATGGGAGGTAATACATTATGTTTGCATTTTGTTTAATTTTTACACTAGTTCATTCAAGGTTTTGATAAAGACGTTAATTTATATGCAAGATTTGTGTTATATTTTATTTCTTTACTTATTTACAGGTTTTGCTAATTTGTTGATACACTGATATTAAAGATACAGTAGAGTTTTTTCTAGAACACATTAAAATCAGAGTATGCACTAAAACTACTATTTACTAGTCTAGAAAGGTTTTTATTAAAATATTGTTAGTTGGGGAAAAGACTGTTGTAAACATAATGACAAGAATGTTGGCCTCAGTTTCAGCCATTTCGACACATCCATTTCTCCATTGTGTGCATCTTGTGTCTTGCTCACATACACCCATTAATAATTGTAAAACAATTAAATGTATATGTGTCAATTTGATTATTTGTTGGATTTATCCTGGCTAAACAGTGACCTCAAGCTCAGAATCACAGAGGACCTAATATGGACCCCTGCAGCACTTCCTAGTCTACATATACATTTAATTCAGGGTTCATATTAATTCTTGACTGGAGCTCATAAATTTATTTAAGTGATGAAAATAAAAGAGTCTATTTTTGTCCCTCTCCATTATGCATACTTTAATTTCAAGGTTTTACCTGTGAAATTGAGTGTGAACTTGAATTTTGGTTTCTGACCCAAAGAGCTTCACAAGTACATCGATGGTGGATGAATCAGGATGAATGTAATATCAAAACAGATTAACATATCTAATGTATTACAAAGGTCAATCGATAGGGAGCGAATGCTTAATAAAAGTACTGGCAAGTTTCTAGTAGCAGCTCACACATTTTTTTCTGACTGTGTTTTCTTGAATAACTTCAATGTCCCAAGAGAATGTTTCCAGAATTTTGCATTTCAAATTGATCTCCCATGTATACAGATGTGTGAATCATAAGCCATTTTGTGACCACAGCATCTGTTCGTACAGGAGGTGCTACTAGGTCTTTGCTATGACATCATCCGATGTGGATTTGTATGTTAAGCTTGACTCTATGGAAACCTGCTAAAGCACGGAAACAGCAGTGTTGTACTGCCTCACTCTAAATGTACAGAGCACTGTTACAACTTCCTGTATTTTCCTGAACTACAAAAAGAAAAACAAAAAAGGAAAAAAAAAAACAAGTCCCTTGTATTCCCCACTTATATGTAAGTACTTACAAAAATACAATACAGAAATCTTTGTGTTTGGTCTCGTTATTGCTCATCATGTGAGAGAAAATCATTACTATGCCACAATGTTCCCACTCTAACTGATGTACTATAGTTTTATTGTACTATGTTTATAAAAACAGCAGATTCATACTTATTAATTCATAATTTCATATAAATTCATACACAGTACGATGACTTTCAGCAGCATAAGGGTGCTGTAACTTTCTCTTTCTCAAGTTGAAAGTGCTGTAGTTATTGATTCAGGTAAGCTGTATGTTTGTACTAATGCAGACCTGCCAGCCTTCAGACATTTTACATAAAAATTCAGCATTATAACTTTAGACTACATTGTGGGCAGTGGTGGCCTAGTAGTAAAGGTGCTGGATCACTGGTCCCAAGGTTGGGGGTTCAAGCCCCACTCTCGTCACTGCTGTCCCCCCAGTGCAACTAACTGGGTTATCAAAGGCCGGTCATATCTCTCAGTCTCTATGGTGAGAGGTTCATGTAAAAGAACCATTGCTGACTTTCGACAAGAGGAGCTGTATAGCTGCCAGCGTGTTTCTGCCCTGGGATGGCCTGGCGGGCCACCCAGGGTGCACTCTGCCCTTGCCCAGAGTTGGCTGAGATGTGCACCAGCCTTCCCGCAACCCTAATTAGGATCAAGCAATTCAGAAAATGAATGAGAATACATTTCTACATCTTGATGATAAAAAGTATGTTGAGAGAAAGTCTAACATGTGACTATGGAATGACTGACAGTGCGGTAGCGGTTTGATCACCCTGATATGAACTGATCTCCTGGCACCTACACCCTGACTAAATTTTCTCAGTTAAAAAAGGAGCACTTTCGAATTCTGCCAAGGTAAAAGGAGAACATTTTTATTTTTTTCTTTTGTTATGAACTTGGTGATCCATGAATTGTAACATCGCTAACGACATGTAATTATATAATTAACTTGACTTCACACTTTATTAGTGCACTTTTTACATTTACATCATTTGGAAGACGCCCTTATCCGGAGTGCTTACACTTCCTGTCTTGTTTATACAACTGAGCAGTTGAGAGGAAAGGACCTTGCTCAAGGGGCCAACAATGACAGATGGGTAGTTGTGGGGCTTGAACCACTGACCTACTAATTAGTAACCCAAAGCCTTACCTACTGAATCACTACAGCAACATGACATTTTTCACTGAATTTGGTGGTGGTGGTGGTGGTGGTGGTGGGGGGGGGACATAATAATTTATGTAATAATTATGAAGAAATGTCGAAAATTACAAAGTTTTCATAAGTTTCAAGCCCTACTGAGGCACTTTTTAAAATTTATGTTTATTGAGTCTTTAATCCCCATGGAGCAATCATCAGCTCTCTAGGGAGAAAACTAACATGTAAACACCTGTGCAACTGCGTATGCTACATACACACGCACACACTTGATTTCTCCCCAGAGAGGTAGAGATTTACTCACTGTCATTAACGTAGAATTATAAATCACAGGGCAGTTCCCTCAGCTGAGGAGATGAGAATTCTTGAAGTCTAATGCCAGCGTCAGCCGAACATTCTGAATGAATGTCTGAATATTGTATATACAGCTGGGTAGAAGAGCCTGTAAAGATTGCAGTTTTTATATATATATACACACACTAGTCCTTCTCAAAAAATTAGCATATTGTGATAAAGTTCATTATTTTCTGTAATGGACTGATAAAAATTAAACTTTCACATATTTTATATTCATTGCACACCAACTGAAATATTTCAGGTCTTTTATTGTTTTAATACTGATGATTTTGGCATACAGCTCATGAAAACCCAAAATTCCTATCTCAAAAAATTAGCATATTTTATCCGACCAATAAAAAAAAAGTGTTTTTAATACAAAAAAAAAGTCAACCTTCAAATAATTATGTTCAGTTATGCTCTCAATACTTGATAAAACACAGTGGCCCAACACCAGCAGCTGCTGACATGCCACCCCAGACCATCACTGACTGTGGGTACTTCACACTGGACTTCAGGCATTTTGGCATTTCCTTCTCCCCAGTCTTCCTCCAGACTCTGGCACCTTGATTTCCGAATGACATGCAAAATTTGCTTTCATCCGAAAAAAGTACTTTGGACCACTGAGCAACAGTCCAGTGCTGCTTCTCTGTAGCCCAGGTCAGGCGCTTCTGCCACTGCTTCTGGTTCAAAAGTGGCTTGACCTAGGGAATGTGGCACCTCAGAGCCAATCCTTTCTGTACTCCAGTGTGTGGGCGGGTCCGAAACCTTTAAACTCTAATTTTATAGGATTATAATAGCCACAGACTGTGTGTGTTGTTTTTGACTAAAGAGATAAATTTCCCTCATTTTGATCAGCTCATTTCCACGAAGCCAAGCACAGCTGGCAAGCAAACACAAATGGACAGACATGGAAAACTTCAACCCACAGAGCTGCCGATTGCCAAAACTTGGGACGCGCTTCCTGTCATATAAACATTGCAGCATGTGAATCCAATAAAATTAGTTTCAAGGTATCGGACCCACCCGCACACAGAAGGGATTGTCATGGGACAGTAATGTGGC
>CM045740.1:39753224-39763224 GCA_024760905.1 Plotosus lineatus | reverse complement strand
GAGAGAGGAACTATATGCTGTGGTCAGGTGAGTCCACATTTATGCTTGTTTTTAAGAAAAGTACAGAAAAAGTTTAAAAAAAAAAGAAAGAAAGAAAATAACCATCCCAATGTTCTCAGTTAAAGGTGCAAAAAGCCAACATCTGGGATGGTATAGGGATGCATCATTACCAAGAGCATGGGTGAGTTGCATTTGTTTTAAAGTACCATGAGCATGTGCTGGGATTGTTAAAGACTTGGGGAAAAAATGTTTCTTCAGGGAAGTACAGGATTATTTTGGCAGGATTAACGCTAGGCCTCATTGTACAAGAACAACAAAAACAGCTTCATATTGTCATATCGGTCTCGACTTTGAAATGTATGAAGAATAGATACACCAGGAAGAGAACAATCGGACAACAGCAGCCATGAACTGCTAGGCAGCTTAAATTAAGTATGAAGTCAGAATGAACAAAAAATACAATTGCAAAAAAAGCATAGTGATGGGGGGGGGGAAAACCCTCGTATTCAGGCTCATACTCCACTGTTCACAGTCCTCCATCATTTAAAAATAATCTAATTCAGGGTGAAATTGCATGTAAATAAATATTCATGGAGCAAACACCGAAATCAGAAGCTTGACAGAATGAGTGTGTTAAACAGACACTGAGATCAGGCAAGTGATCCAAAATCAAGTGAAAGCAAAGTCAGAAAGGGAGTGAAACGCAAACTCGCGCTATGAGAGCCTCCGGTTTAGTTTGAGAATTAAATAAAAGTCCACGTGAATAGTAAATTATATTTATTTCATTTTCCTTTTGGCCGTTCACATTTTACGATATAGTTACTGTGTAATATCTTTTACATGATAGTCACACGTGCTATTTTGTTCATTTGACATTGACATTGCAGATGACATCGTGATCTGTAGTGAGAGCAGAGAACAAGTGGAGGAAAGTCTAGAGAGGTGGAGGTATGCCCTGGAAAGGAGAGGAATGAAGGTTAGCCTCAGAAAATCAGAATACATGTGTGTGAATGAGAAGAACCCAGGAGGAACGGTGATGTTACAGGGAGCAGAGATAACGAAGGTGGAGGATTTTAAGTACTTAGGCTCAACAATCCAGAGCAATGGAGAGTGTGGAAAAGAGGTGAAGAAGCGTGTGCAGGCAGGCTGGAATGGTTGGAGAAAAGTATCCGGTGTGATGTGCGATAGGAGAGTGTCAGCAAGAATGAAGGGAAACGTGTACAAGACGGTGGTGAGGCCAGCGATGTTGTATGGCTTAGAAACAGTGGCGCTGAGGAAAAGGCAGGAGGCAGAGCTGGAGGTAGCAGAGATGAAAATGCTGAGGTTCTCTCTGGGAGTAACGAGGATGGATAGGATCAGAAATGAGTACATCAGAGGGACAACACATGTAAGATGTTTTGGAGACAAAGTCAGAGAGGCTAGATTGAGATGGTTTGGACATGTACAGAGGAGGGATAGTGAGTATATCGGCATTAGGATGCTGAGGTTGGAACTACCAGGCAGAAGGCCTCGAGGAAGACCAAAGAAGAGATTTATGGATGTGGTGAAGGAAGACATGAAGGTCGTTGGAGTAAGAGAAGAAGATGCGGAGGACAGGGTGAGATGGAGGCGGATGATTTTCTGTGGCGACCCCTGAAGGGAGCAGCCGAAAGTAAAAGAAGAAGAAGTCACACGTGCTATTTTGTTCATTTAAAATATGCATTTTATATTTTATCTATCTATCTATGTGTATATATATATATATATATATATATATTTATTTATTTATTTTCTGAACTGCTTAATCCTAATAATGGTCGCATGGAGGCTGGCGTCCATCCCAGCCCACTCCGGGCGAGGGCAAGGTACACCCTGCTTGCCAGGCCATCGCATGACCAACAATCACACAACCATTCACACCTAGCGATGATTTCGGAACAGCCAATTGACTTACCATGCATGTTTTTGGACTGTGGGAGGAAACCCGAGAACCCGGAGGAAACCTGCACAAGCATGGGGAGAACATGCAGACGCCACACAGAAACATCCGAGCTGGGAATCGAACCCAGGACCTTCTTGCCGTGAGGCATACATGTTCACCACTACTTGTGTGCATGTGTGTGTGTGTGTGTGTGTGTGTGTGTGTGTGTGTGTGTGTGTGTGTGTGTGTGTGATTCAAGCTTGATCATTATTTTAAATACTTAATCTAGTTTTAGATGTAAAATGAATAAAGTGACAGCACTGGTTTGGACCATGCAGTGCACACTTCTGTGCAGGAAACGTGCACATTGGGGTGAAGGATGAACTGCCGAATCATCAGCCATTGGCAATGCTAATAGTAAAATAAACTTCTTCCTGATTTGATCCATGTGCAGCTTTACCTAATTTAAACCTTCGCTCTGTGTGCTTACCTGAAGACTAAGTGCAGCCCTGAATGATTTCTCATGGATTACGCCGTATGATAAACTCTTACACTGGGAATTTAAAGAGGTTAATATGAGTGGAGACTTTTGAACACTGGCGAGAGAGGAACGTTCGTTAGAAATGAGTCACGGCATTCTGAAAGACAAACAGTGTGGGAGGAACTGGAATAAATATGGATGTGCTCGAAGAGAAATACACACAGAGAGAATTAATGAATAGCATAATTGACCAAAATGGCAATTGTGGCTGTCACTTAAAAAATTTGATTTGAATATATTTAATGGTCAGAAGTACAGTATTACCGACACACTGCACGAAGACATAATTGAAATAAAGATGGAAGAGCACAGAGCGCTGTGTAGCTAACGCTGCCTATCACGTCGATTCTCTCCAGAACACTCGGAGTCAGTGACGTTTTCGGTCACGTCTGAAACAATCATCACAATATATAGGTGAAGTCCTTTCGGCTTTTTATACCCGAGCCCAGCGGCTCATCAGGTCCGAGCTTATTCCCGGTTTCCATCACGTGAAGCGACCAGGATGGGACTCTAGTCCATCGCACGTTACGTTCCCGGTACATTTTTACTGGTACATCACAATATATACACACAAATAAAGAAAACTGGTGAGTAAAATATGAGCGTACGTTAACCGAGAGTCCTCGCTCTTTCCGTTCCTGCATTGTCTCTCCAGCGCTACATCTGAGAAGACACACCCCCCCCCCTCCCCCTTCCGACTCTCAAGGCTTTTGTAAAAGACAGTGATGCTGCAGACAGGTTTGTCTCTTTTCATGTGCAGCATTTCAAAAGAGGCTCAAAGAGAAGATTCCAGAATCTGATTGGTTGGAAGCTGCTGATTGAAGGTGAATCCAATTCGCTATTTATCAAATCCAGTGAATATCTACTCAAGGCCTGTAAGCTGTCCATTCAGTGTAGCCATTAAAAAAAATGTATACACAGCTTGTACTCATTAGATGAGAAATAAACTGGCTGAAAGCACGCAACACATCATTGATTCGGCCAATCAGGAACAGGGGTCGCCTGAAGGTGCGCTCGAGCGAGGTGTCTCGTTGTCTGACTGTCAGAAGGTAAATATTTTGACTGAATCCACTCCGTGTCGTGTGGCGTAGTGATTAGGGGGCTGTGCTCATGATCGGGACGTTGTGTGTTCAAATCCCAGTTAGACCCCCACTGTGCTAAGATAAGACCCCTGGGCAAGGTCTCAACCACAAGTGTGCCTCTGTTCACCCAGCAGTGTAAATGGGTACCAGTAAAATATACTGGGAAGGTAACCTGCCATGGACTAGCGTCCCATCCAGGAGGAGTTGAACTCCTAGTCGCTTCACGCTATGGAAACCGGGGATAAGCACCGGCCTGATCAGCCACTAGGCTCGGGGGTAAAATGCCCAACCTTACCTACCTAGCTTTTTCAGTTATAAAATTCATCTGACTTGTGTGATAGTTTCGAGAGTAACAAATGAATTTTGCTCAGGCTAATAATGACAATAATGATCTCTGACGGTCTCGGTAAGGACAGGTTTATTTGGGATTTGGAAGACCACTCAAGTGTGAGGGCTTTTGCGTCAGAGTTTCTCTGTAACCTGACAACCTGCGTTGTTTTTTTTTTTGTATAAATATAACTGCAAGACGGTGGGAAAGCTTTCGAGCCTGTTGAGGGAAGGACTGATTATAGCGAAGCTTTCGTGTGGAGCCCCAGAGGCATGAAAAACACTTTAGTGGCTGTCCACTGTCAGTCAACGGCCTTTACTCACCATACCCCGTTGCTGATTCGACGCTGGTTTTCTGTTGTGTATAACTTGAACAATAACGAAATGGGAAAAGCGAGCAGAAACTCTGACACAATCTCTGCGGTAACACGGAACATGAACTCGTTAAATAACGTGAGATAATTTAGCTAATTCATTTATTTTCCGTGATAATTTTATAACACCAGATTAGAACACCTCGAGATTTTCACCCGCCTTTAGGCAGGGCCTCGATTTCTATAGTAGTTGCTGTAATGTAAAAGATACAAGGAACACAACTGTACACCATAACTTTAAAATCAATAAAATGGATCAGGTGTGTGGTGTGCCATTCCTAAGGTTTTAATTTATTCGCAATTTACTGAGGCAAAGTGGGCCGTGTTGACTCAGTGGTTTAGGCTCTGGGTTATTGATCCATAGGTCCGTAGTTCAAGCCCCAGTACTGCAAAACTTCCACAGTTGGGCCCTTGAGTGAGGCCCTTAACCCTGAACTGCCCAGTTATATAAATGAGATAAAACTGTAAATCACTCTGGATGGGGGTGTCTGCTAAATTCCATAAATGTAAAATAGAGTAATTTCCTGTTTGATGTCACATCCTCCTAATATTGATCATACAACAGTCCAATGTGTTTTATTCCTCATCCAAGTTATATAATGTTTGCTGTACTGCCGCAGTGCGATGTGCAACTATAAAAAGATATTTTATACAGGTAATACAATCATGGTACATTTTATTACCTGTAAGAACAATCATCTGTAACCCAGCACCTCTCCGAAAGCCATTTTATTCAGCAGAACCTTTGGTATTTTTCATATAGCACATTTAACTGCTCAGTAAACGCTATTATTATCAGCAAGGAGGACCGAAGACATGGGGTAAGAAATTGGTAGGGAAGACAATGATGAAGGACTCGCCATATACGCTCGCATATCTCCACATAATTGAGGTGTGTATGTGGCTGCAGTGATGGATATAGCTGTTTGTCTTCCACTGAGCTGAGAGAACAGCAAATCGCTTCAAAGATGATTAAGGGTCATTTGTAGAAAAAAAGAAAAGAATCCCGTCTGTTTAAAAGAGGCAATAACTTTTGAATGACCTTCCACAGCGGAGCAATGTGTATGGTATAACACTGATTCATTCACCGAGTTTATATGAAGAGGTCCAAAGCTCACTATTGTTTGAACTGGAGAGCTCATAGGCGGTGTATGACTTTGTGCTCTTGTTACGCCAGAAGCCCCCTCGGCGTCGTTTAATCATCCACGAGTCGCTGAGAACCACTGTGGAGGCACAATTTTTTTTTTTTTTTTTTTTTTTAAAGTGACTGCACCTTCCGCAAAAGCCTGATCGAGTAAACGTGCACTGTCCACTTTATTCGGAACACCTGTACATCTACAGGCACTAATATAACCAGCTGATCATACCGCAGTTCTGCTTTCTGAGATGCTTTTCTGCTCACCACGGAAGTGAAGACTGATTCCTGGCAAAATCAATCAGGCCACTTCTTGACTGTCACTCACTCAATGTTTTTTGTTTTTCGCACCAACTGTTTCTCAAATACCAACAACCATGTCATGGGTAAGAACTCCTCCCTCCCACTCATCAGGATGTTTAATGTGAAATGTAACCTAAACTCTTCGCCCACATTTGTATGACTTTATGCACTATGATTCTGGCACATGATTGGTCGATTGGAAAACTGCATGAATTTGAAGTAGAATTCGTAGTAAAAATGGCTGGTCAGTAAATGACAAATTTTTAAAAACGTTTCTTCCATTCATTCATCGACAGTGAGTGCTTTGTTTAAGGTTACAATGGCTCCAGAGACGAGCTCCGGTGCGATGGGCCCAGGGTGAGAGATTTTCCTCCTATTGGGTTGCCGACTTAGTTCACCATTCAATTCAAATCAATACACTTTTCAATTCTTCTCTGATCTGCACTCAGTTTTGGTCACTTCAACTCATTTTGCTCGACAATTCCTTCTGGTTTGATTCAACTTGATTCCCTCAGCAATTGAACTCCATTCATTGTTGAATTCCATTTAATTCAACTCACCTCACACTTCAATTGAACTTTTTTTTTTTTCCATCAGTGCATTCACAACTTTGTACATTTTCCGTACTGCTTTATCTTACTCGGCTCACGAGAATGCTGGAGCCGATCCCCGCTGACTGACTGAAGATTGAGTACACCATGAACAGCTTGCCAGACCATCACAGGGCCAACACGCAACCATACGCACTCATACAGTACTTATGGGCAAATTGGATCTCATTTAAGCTTAATGTGAATGTTTTTGGGCTGTAGGATGAAACCAAAGTAGCCAGATTAAAACAAAAAAACAAAAAAAAAAAAACGGATTTTACGTAAAACGTAAGGTATTGGGAGAACATCCAAGCTCTGCACGGAAATGCCACTGCAAGGCCGAGATTCAAACCCAGGACCTGCTTGCTGCAGGGAAGACCACTAGGCCGTTGTGCCACCACATTCACAACTTGATATAATTCATTAATCAGTTTTGCTTATGTCCAGCTTCATACACGTTCCAATTCCATCCATCCATTATGTGCACCACTTGTCCATCAGGGTCTCTGGGCAACTCAGTTTAATTCAAACCAAGTCCCTCTTCAATTCAAATCAATTCGAGCTACAGTTAATACATCCATTCATTCATTCGCCAAACCGCTTAGTCCTACTAGAGTCATAGGAAGACTGGAGCCTATCTCCGCTGACTCTGGAGGAAGGTGGGGGTTACAGCCTGAACTCTTTGGATTATGGGAGAAAACCAGAGTACCCAGAGGAAACCCATGCAAACACACAGAAAGCCATTGTGCTCACCACTATACCAACATTCAGCCCATTTCAATCAATTAAATTATCTTCAATTCAACTCCGTTCATGTGGGGCTGGTGGAGTCGTGGTTAGGGGCCTGAGCTCATGATCAGGAGGTTGTGTGTTCGAATCACACTTCGACCCCCACTGTGCTCAGCCCCGTGGGCAGGGTCTTAACCACAAGTATACGTCTGTTCACCCAGCAGTATGAATGGGTACCAGTAAAAATGTACTGCGAAGGGAACCTGCGATGGGCTCGCGTCCCATCCAAGAGGAGTTGAACTCCTGGTAGCTTCACGCTGTGGAAACCGGGGATAAGCACCGGCCTGATGAGCCGCTCGGCTCGGGTGTAAAAAGCCCAACTGACTACCCACCTACCAACCAACTCCATTCACTCTTTGATTCTATTTGTTATTCGACTCAATTCCAACATACTGCATTCACTCTTCCGTTCAGACGGAGCCAACTCATTGTCTTCAGTTTCACTCGGCTCAGTGAAGGTTTCCATGTGACTCAAATTCATTTTTTAATCTTTTAAATCAGGTCATTTATCCAGCATTTTTAGGATTTGAAAATAATCTTCTAGAAATCTGGGTGCAGACACAATCCCGAATCTTTTGGATGAAGCGGTAGTGACATTTAGTTTATTACAAAGAAAGCAAGAAGAAGAAAATTATCAGGAGTAAAAAATAAACAATAGAGTACAACAATAATAATAAACAGCACAAGCCTTAGGCTCTGTGAGACTTTCCACATCACTGGGTTAAATATATATGAGCCATGACCTTCACGGCTGGTACTGTCTGAGTTTCGGAAAGTAAGTTCTTCAGAATCTTTATTGACAGCCGCTGTGGGTTATCAAATGCCATTGACAGCCGCCACCTTGAGTGTATTCCTTCTTCATCAGCATGCAGTGGAGCAGCATTCGCTTGGTGCACAATGCTAATCAGGTCCGCATGACAGCTTCACTGATGACTGTGGTCATCTATCAAAGTGTCTGACTGATGCCTTGCATTGGGTGAAAACAGATGAGTTCGCAGTCTCCGATTTATTGGCGGAGCTACGTTTGACAGACTGTATTGACACGGTCCGCATCATTGGACGCTGACGCTGAGTTAACCAGACAGTGTTTGAAACACTATAGCGCCGCGCCATCGTTCCACCAATTAGAAGTGATTCATTCCCACCTCACGTACACAAAACACTGCAGAGACATGATGCCATCTGACTTAAATGTGATCACTGAACACGTGTGGCATATAAATACAGATTGTAATTGCACAGCTTTTTAATTGGCTTTAAATTACAACGATATCAGATTTAATCTGATTGGTTGGCACATGCTGCAGATGTTGTAATATAGGATATAATAACATGCTTTTTCTTATGTCATTTATTTATCATTTGTGTCTCCATTTTCCTGAACCACTTTTTCCGGGATACAGTGGAAGAAGGGAAGAGGGACTATGCCAGTCACTGTACATAAATTTCAATCTAATTTAAAAAATAAATTAATAAGTAGGTAAGTGATGAGCAATGGCGGTGATTTCTTTAATCGTGGCTCCTAAACAGTCGTCAACGACAGCCGTTGCCTCAGTCTTGCGACCAAAGAAAGCCGACGATAAATATTCTGACAGTTGCGGAAATTTGTCATCACACGTGTCATACACATCAATACAGGACATGATGGAGGGTGGCACAGTTATGTAGTGGTTAGCACATCAGCCTTGGAGCAACAAGGTCTTCAGTTCGAGTCCCTGGGTTAGCATGGAGTGTGCATGTTGTCCTCATGCTTGCGTTGGTTTCCTCTTTGTCCTCCAGTTTTCTCCTACAATCAAAAGGCATGCACGTTAGGCTGTTGCAAATTGCCCTGTGGTGCGAATGTGTTTGTGCAAGTGTGTCTCAATTTGTTGGCTCCATGATAGACTGAAGAACTGTTCATGGTGAACCCCACCTTTACCCAGTGTCAACTGAGATAGGCACATGCCCAATCCAACCCGAAAAGTGTTAAGTTATTCAACAAATGGCTGGAGTGGGGTAGTGGTGGCCTGGTGGTAAGGCGCAGGTTCACTGATCCTAAGGTTGGGGGTTCAAGCCCCACTCTCAACGGGTTGCCACTGCCCCCCCCCCCCAGTGCAGCTAACTGGGTTACCAAAGGCCAACCATGTCTCTCACTATATATGGTGTGAAGTTCATGTAAAAGAACCATTGCTGACTTTCGACAAGAGTAGCTGCATAGCCGTCAGCGTGTTTCTGCCCTGCGATGGCCTGGTGAGCCGTCCAGGGTGTTCTTGTTCTCTGCCCTCACCCGGAGTTGGCTGGGATGGGCACCCGCCTCCCCTGCAATCATAATTAGGATTAAAAGGTTACAGAAAATGAAAGGATGGATGGATGGATCAAGGTAACTTATCATGCAAAACCAAACTAGACTGGAGGCAAAATGAAAACTCTGGGTATGTGGCATTTCAATAAAAAATACTAACTAATGTGTCCTTCGGCTGCCCCCAAACCCCCCACCCTCCACCCCACTGCCACATGCTGATGTTTTGTCCTTCTGTGCGAACTTGTGTCGTAGCTTGCGATTCAGAAAGTGTTACACAATCGACATACCATCATACAGTGTGTGTACACGTCATACTCACGATTACGTCCATTCCACAGAGTGCTGCATTATTAGAGAAATTATAGAGATGTCACATGATCAGTTTATCAGATGATAATCAGATAATGCCTTTGGATGGCCGTATCCATCCTTTAGACTAGACTGCACATCCAAACATTCCAAATAAAGGGGTTGATTCATCACAGGTGTCTGGAATAACAGCTTCCCAGACGTACTATTTTATCAAAAGCCCAACAGCTACTTGTCCAGAGATTGTGAATGAAAATGTGTTGAATACGTTCCAGCCATCTACAGGAAGCAGGCATGGAGATAATAAAACTAACCATGCTCTTTCGATGGGAGGAATGGCATCTCTCTCTCTCTCTCTCTCTCTCTCTC
>CM045740.1:39748224-39750724 GCA_024760905.1 Plotosus lineatus | reverse complement strand
CCATTTGGAAGAAACCTGCAACGGTTGCATGTTTTTCATCCGCATCAATTTTCTTTTGAACGAGATTGCTTGCTGCTTTTTCTGATTACCACGATCACTAGTAGGCTTACGCTTCTGACCAACCATAGTTGCTTAGGGTTACAAAAGTCCGCAAAAAGCGTAAACACAAAGATCACAGAGACGACGTCTTAACACAAGGGTAACACGCAGTGACCTGGGAAGAAGGAGGGGCACGTTCAGTCTGTCGTTTGTCAACAACGGACGCAGTAAGTCATTGCATCATTACGTCAGCGTACTATGTAGGTACTCCAGAGAGCACGCTAAACTCAAAATTTGACTTTTTTTTTTTTTTAAACGTAAAATCGAAAAATACGTAAAACAAATGAACGTAAGTCGGGGAGCGTCTGTGTGTGTGTGTATGTGTGTATGTGTATGTATGTATGTATTACCAGTCTTTCACTGCCTCACTTACTTTGACCTTTGCCCTAGAGATTCCAAAATCAAAAGTTCTTTAGGAAATAGGTAGGGTAGTGTCTCCACACAGTTTGGTGGAAATCATTATATATAGTGTGTATATATATATATATATATATATATATATATATATATATATATAAAATATATTGTATATAGTTTTGGTCGGAACTTTGTTCTCAAACAAACAGTGGTGTGCTAGTTGGTACCATCTGCCTAGCAGCAGTAAAGACCAGGGTTCAAATCCTGGGATCAGGCGATTCTGTGTGGAGTTTGTATGACCTCCCTGTGCTTGCATGGGTACCTCTGGGTTCTCCGGTTTCCTCCCATAATCCAAAGACATACACACTGGCATAATCGGTTGTTCCAAATTGACCCTAATTGTGAGTGTAAATGGTTGCATGTGGGCCATGCCATAATCTGGTGGGCTGTTTATGGAGCCTTGCCCAGTGTTGGCTGAGATAGCTCCAGCCTCCCCATGACATGGCAGGTTTAACTCTCTTGTTTATATTCCGTATTACCAGGTTTCTGATTTCACCTGCACTGGGGTGGAAACGCATCTCAGCGGCTGGCCATACGGTGTTTATAAGAAATGTATAAGATCTCCATACACAGAATGGGTTGACTTTAATATTCAATGCATAAATGCAGGGAAAGTTATTCTGGCTTAGCGCAGCTAATTGGGAGATTAAAACAGGTAATGCATGCAAAACCCTCGGACCTTTTTATTGCGTTTGGGCTGTGAATACTACGCAGGCTGATCATGAGGCCACTGGTGCATCATTGCCCTACTTAAGCTATAGTTGATTAACCATTTTAATTATCCCTGCTCGATGTGCGTGCACATGTCCCTGAGGAACGGCGGCAGCCCTGAAGATACTTGTGCAAGCCACGAATTCCCCTGGAAATGATTACTGTCGTTATAGGTTTGCTTCAAGGTATCCCAGGACACGGCTGGCGTTTGGTGTAATTAAAAGTACAGGAGCATCTGTTATCACCAAGCTTGTTGTTTCCCTCAACAGATCGCAAGCAACCGGACTGGCAGAGGTGTTCAAGTGTTCACGTCAATTTCACAAAAATACAAAGCAAATCTGGTGCAGGACTTCTTTTCTGCAAACCCCCCCATATCCTCCTTGCCCCCATAACCACTCCTGTCATTTATATTCCATCGCAGGTTTACATTTAACAAGCGCATTGCGTGTCATTTGCTGGGATTTGATGGGAAGTGGGTTGCTTTAAGTGCACGTCACTGTCGAAATACAATGGGACTAAATTTCCGTCAGCTTCAGCTATCATACTGACACTGTGCACCCTGGTGCAGAATATAAATGCAAAACCAGCACGGGCTCAGACCGTCAAAACACTAAAGTTAAATGGCTTGTTGTAAAAAAAATAAATAAATAAATAAAAATAACATCAACAGTCTGGAATCCTTCACCGTATTAATATTTCCAGGCTGCTGCAACATGGGCAGGGAGTGTGTTTTATATGCCTCTGTATTATTCCTTATAACTCACGAAGCCCAGTGAAACTGTAATAACTCTTGTCTGCTTCTGCGCCGCCATCCTACACCTCCCTATGGAGGTGTCATACTCACAGCACAAGCTGCAGGGAAAGGCAGAAAGAATGAGAGAAAGAAAGCATAAGCCAGACAGACTTCCTCACTTTAAGCTTTGCCATGGGAAATTTGAGAGACGACCAGCCAGGCTTCGTAAAGCAAGGTGATATAATGTGGCATCTGTGAAGGAGAAAGATCAAAAGACATGGTCTACTTAAAGCCTCAATGGATAAAAGGCATCATAGAACCGTCATCATCTTCTTTCGTTTAATTCTGGGTCGGGTCGTAGGGGCAGCAGCCTAAGCAATGGGTTCCAGACGTCCCGCTCCCCAGCCACTTCCTCCAGCTCCTCCTCCGAGGTGGCACTGAGGCATCATGATCAAATACAATTTAATTTTAAAACTTAATGTGTTCTGGATAGATCAAAAATACTTGAAGGGCACTTGGCTGAGCACGGTTTGTTTGTTA
>CM045740.1:39733224-39743224 GCA_024760905.1 Plotosus lineatus | reverse complement strand
TTTGTGTCAGTTTGTCTGCAGACAAAACCTTGACCACACCCAAACTTGGTGGGAAGATTAGTCTGCCTGAGTTCCAGAGTTTATATGATTTTGGAATGTCTGGGTCAAAGGTCAAGGTCATAGCACGGTGACAACTTTTTGGACATCCATGTTTCCCAAGTCGATATCAAACTGCTGATATCTCAGAAACAAAGCAATACATACTCATCGTTGCAGTGAGGAGTAAATGGGAAACCGTTTCCGTGGTTTTAACTGACACTTTGAATTTGAAAGAACTAAATCAAGATCACAAGAGTTTGAATGCTAATCATTTTAAAAAGTGCCGATAGACATGGCGTTACAGTGGAACGCTGATAGGAAATCATATGTGAACCTGGTGGTACTGTGCTGGCTTATTAATCCACAGCAATCCGATTCAGTTCAGTTTTATTTGCTTTGTGCTTTTTACAGTTGGCTTTGTTGCAAAGCAGCTTTACACAGTTAAACAGTAAAAGTCGGGGCTTACAAAGTATAACCGAATTTAAACATTTCCTACAACCCTTACACATCCAGAATGAGTGATGAGTGTCGCTTGTGGAGATGGTGACGAGGAAAAGTCCCTCAGTAGATGCAAGGAAGAAACCCTGAGAGGAGCCAGAACCAAAACGGAAGCCCATCCTCATTTGGGTGGAATCATACTCATCATACTCACGTACCTCACCTTATGAAATTAATCCGTTCCAGAGCCTTTTCCTTAAGCTGAATTTTTCGTAAATTGAACCGCATTTTACATGTAAAACGCGTGATTCGTTCAAAGGACCACAATACGACCCCCTAACCCTTTGAAAATTTCAAAGCATACATTTTAAGATCTCCTTCTGCTTCAATATCATACCGATGGTAGATGGGTTTGGCCATATTCCTTTGAGATATCACGAGCCCGCTTCCGCTTTTCACTCGCACCAGAAATCACACCCCCGCGCACGCGTGTGTGTGTGTGTGTGCGCATATGTTGACCATGTCGCCTTAGCAGAGTTATAATCTTACAAATGTTTATGGAAGGTTAAAAGCCTGAACAACAGTAACTCTAAAGGACTCCTGTCCTTTACACGAAAAGCATTTTGGGAGAGAACTGCCAATGGGAGGCCAGCGGGGCGGGATGTTGAGAGATAGCCAATGGGAGAGAGCTGTGTCATCCCTCCTAGCCAATGGGAGGCCAGCGGGGCAGGATGTTAGAAGATAGTCAACGGGAAAGCAGCCCGTGCATTGTTTGAATGTTTGAGTGACTCGTTTCGTAAGGAGAACTTGTTTCGTATATAGAGACAAAAAATTATTAAAAATGTTTTTCATAACCTGGATTTTGTTTGCTGGGACTATCGTAAGGTGAGGTACCACTGTGTGTGTGTGTGTGTGTGTGTGTATATATATATATATATATATATATATATATATATATATATAGATATATAGATATATAGATATATATAGATATATAAGAGAAATTCATTACAGTCCAACATGTTGTCCAGTTGATTATACAGTAACAGTACAACTGTAATCCTAAATAATTGTGGGGAAGAGAGTTAATATCACCAGCAGTGAAAAGTCACGTTCAAAATCTGTTAGTGCACATCTGGGTCCATTTAGATCTTCATCAGCAGGAAGGAGCGGGCTCCCAAGATAAGGACTCCAGCCAGCATCAGCACACCAGGACAGACCACAGGAATCAGCATCACCAATCAGGATCAGGATTACCAGCATCCCAGAAGAAGAATGTGTACCGCAATAAAAACAGAGAGAGAGAGAGAGAGAGAGAGAGAGAGAGAGAGAGATGTTAGTTATACTCATAGTAGTCAAAACGGAAGCTTTTATTATTGCTGAGTGCAAGCAGGGACTCTGGCATGACTGTCTATGGTAGCGTGACAAAAAGAGAGAGAACCAGAAGGAAGACAGACATGAGGGCTCCATGTGCCGCTGGACAATCAGCCACCTCACTGTCAAACAGACCTGGGTGAGCATGTAGAGTGTAGGAGTGACAGCATCCCAACATTACAGTTTACCAGAACTGGGTTCAAGCTGGACTATCACCAAGTTGTCACTGCTGTCCCCCCAGTACAGATAACTAGGTTACTAAAGGCCAGCCATGTTTCTCACTGTCTGTGGTGAGCGGCATATAAAGAACCATTACTGTCATTTGTAATTCGGAGGCCATGGAGTTTCCTTCAGAATGCTTTTGCCCAACAATGATCTGGGAAGCTGCTCTCAACCAGATTTGGCTGAGATGTGCTCTAGCCTCCTTGCGACTTTAATTAGGATTGAGCATTTCCGAAAATTATCTCTGATGAACTTTTAACTGAAACTTTTACTATTGACCTTGAAAGGTCAAAACCAAGGTCATGGTATTTTGAATACTTATAACTTTAAAAATGAGTGTTGATATCGACTTTGCAACTCTGAAACACGAACAGGAAGTCATGTAAGTGCATGTAGATCATCAGAGGATGAGCATATGGGTGATTTAAAATCAGTAGGCGTATCGAGTCGACATTACATGAGTAACTCTGTAGTTTGCGGTGTGGAAATTTGCAGTAAATAAAACTTTAATTGGGTAAAATGTCACCCATTAAAAAATTAATAAGTAAATCTGGACAAGAATAATAACCACTGATTGAATTTGAGTATTTGATTTTTTTTATTAATAATAATAATAGCACATTGATGTTGAACAGTGGAAAATAAGCAACTTTAGATTGGGCCCAGTGGCTCGGCTTTGAGTCAAGTTGCATCACTCTACCCGCTCTTTGATTGCCTGCTTACATCAGCACACCTGCCCCATTGTGTTTTATCCCATACGCACTAAATTATTGATGGAAATGGATGCCTACTTGCTTCTGACATTTATGAGAATCCTCCTGATGGATGTGTGAATAAAGGAAAGAAGGACGTCATCAGAACAAACTGAATTAAAACACCGTGAGCATGAACAAGATAAACTGTTTAGCATCAAACGACTAAATGAGCCGAAGCTTATGCCGAATTCGCCTTGTTAGCCTTGGCTTCTTTCTGACCGCTACAGGATCACAAATTAAATAATAATCTAATTTTGTTTTGGTCAGGCTCATTAGGGAAAAGCTTTGTAAGAATTCACAAAGCTAATTTTTAGTGATGCATAATGTTAAAGTGGGTGGATTTTTTTTATTTTTATTTTTCTTTCCTCGGGAAGAAAATTAACATCCAAAGCAAACATTTGCCTGAGGGGCAGGGGTGGGAATAAAAACAAACAAACAAACAAACACCTGGTGATTTTCTACACGTGATGGAGCTTCATTAGTAGGGTAGACCTTTTAAGGTACCTTTCTATGTTTCAGCATATGAAAGGAGCTTCAGAAGGCACTGTATGATGTACACCGTGCTGAAGGCACTCCGAAACTTTTTCAACACAGTTACATCACTGCATGATGTCTTCATGCATGCCACTATATCCGAGGTGGAATTAGGGCACTTCATCCTATTTCTCAACTATAACAGCACCCAGGAGCGGCCACGACTTATTTACCTTGGGGCACCCTGGGGGGCATACGTGTGTGTCGTTTTTTTTTTTGTTTTTTTTTTTGTTTTTTTTCCCCCTCCAATCATCAGCTGTAATTATGTTACCCTAAAGCTGATGCACTGATTGGTGGGAAATCTTCTTCAATCCTGTGAGATAATACATCAGCCCTAATCATTTACATACTTACATTTGCAGTACTATATATGTAATGGTGCTTTTTCAGCATGATGGATTATTATTTTATTTTGATTGACATAAGGCATATGATTGACTGCTGCTATGATTGATGATATAGTCTATTATAATAGATTTATTTCAATGCTTGAGTACACCCCCCACGGCTTCCTACTTTTATGTAATGCAGAGATCCCTCGCTACTTCGCGCTTCAATTCATGCGGCTTCAGTGCATCGCGTTTTTTGTTTAAACATTCATTGAATTAAAAAATAAGGAAATTAAGGAAGAATAGGGGGAAAAGTTAAGGAAAAAATCAATTATGCAAAAACCAACCCAAAACCTCCCATCAAAACTAGTTACATTGTTGTGAGGTGCGCATTCGAGTGCGTGCACTCATCTGTATGTGTGTGTATTTATATTTTATTTACATCTTATGCATTATTTTTGAATGTTTAATTGTTATTATAAGGATTTATAGCATTGAATATGAATTTATTGATATTATATACACATATACATGTACGTATACGTCAGTCGGGGGGTGGGTGTGGGGGGGGTGATCCTACTTCGTGGAATTCGGTGGTCACGTGGTGACCTCGGTCCCAATTAACCGCGGAAAGTGAGGGATCCCTGTATTGTAATATTCTTATATTAGTTGATGTGACAGTAAATCAAGGCTTGTATTCAAGAAAAAAATGTGGAAATCCTGAAAGCTTGTACGATTGTACATGCAGGATAACTTTCACCAAATGAATAAAACTCGTGAATAAAAACAGTGAAAGCCTGAACAAGTAAATATTGTTGCTTGTAGTATTTGGACCTGTCAGAGTCTGAGAATAATATCCAGTGTGTATGTGTGTGTGTGTGTGTGTGTGTGTGTGTGTGTGTGTGTGTGTGTGTGTGTGTGTGTGTTTCACTATGAAAAGGTGAGTCAAGTTATCAGAACCAGACAGAAACAAGCAACTGCTTAGAAACATGGATACCAAGGCTTGAAGTGTGTCAGACTACACAGGAAGGTTGTCTTTAAAAAACAATGAAAAAAATCTCAGCTGATCAAGTTAGTTGCGTATGAGTCGACTCCGGATGAATTTTTGAATTTTCCAAGCCTTGCAGAAGTGGGAATTGTGATGGATTTTTGATGAAGTTAGTTAAGAGCATATTAATCATCAGTCCAATATTTATTTGTTATTGGAAACAGATTAATCATGACGATGCTCAGAAAGCGTCGGTGCACCGCTGTATTGTATTATTAAGTGCGAGAGACGTCGGTCAGATATAAACACAGAACAGGTGAACACAGTGAGGTCACAAATCAAAAACAGGACAGAGCATGGGAGTCACCTTCCCAAAAATCATGCAACCGTCCTTCTTTAAATGTTATTTCCTATACTGTATGCAATAATGTTTCCTGAATGCTGAAAGAAGAAGTAAAACTTTTGTAGAAAAAAAATAATTTGATGTGTTATATACTATGTAGGGGGCAGTGGTGTCCTGGTGGTAAAGGTGCTGGATCACTGATCCTAAGGTTGGGGGTTCAAGTCCCACTCTCAACTGGTTGTCACTGCTGTCCCCCCAGTGCACTAACTGGGTTATCAAAGGCCGGCCGTGTCTCTCACTGTCTATGGTGGGAGGTTCATGTAAAAGAATCATTGCTGACTTTCGACAAGAGGAGCTGCATAGCCGTCAGCATGTATCCGCCCTGCGATGGCCTGGCGAGACGTCCAGGGTTTACTCTGCCGTCGGCTGGGATGGGAACCAGCCGCCCTGCAGCCCCAATAAGGATCAAGCGGCTTTGAAAATGAATGAAGGAATATCCTATGCAATGCGACTGCAATGATTTCTTACTTTCTTTGAAAAAACTACTGTTGCTTAGGGAACTGTGGACAGACAGTGGAAGCTAGTGGGCATATTGGGGTTATTCAGCCACAGCAAGTGGGCCGAGGATCCCCTAATAGTGTGTTTATTTTATCTCAGGTAATGCTTTAATCCACCATGTTTGGACTGTTGACCACTCCAACACACAATATACAAGAGAGACTTCAAGAATTATGAAGCCATGTAGAACAATATCATATATATATATATATATATATATATATATATATATATATATATATATATATAATTTCAATAGAATATATACACGATGTGAGGCTTACCACAGTTATCGGTTAATGGGACGTCTTCCTTTGTATTCATCCAATTAGGAAATCTCTTTGTTTCTATGTTGATCTGGAGGAAGGATGAGGAAGAAGAACCACAAAAAAATGATGCTACTATTATCATTCCATAGGTAATGATTTCCCAGTCGGTCGGGCAGTGGCGTATGAGATCGTCTTTTACTCAAATACAGACAAAAACAAAGAGTTCTCAGTTTGATTTCAAGAGTTCTCAGTTTGATTTCAAGAGTTCTCAGGTCGATTTAAAGAGTTCTCAGTTCATTTTAAAGAGTTCTCAGGTCACTGTAAAGAGTTCTCATTGTGGTTTAAAAGAGTCCTCAATTCACTGGAAAGAGTTCTCAGTTAATTTTAAAGAGTTCTCAGTTCGATTTTAAGAGTTCTTGGTTCTCTGTAAAAGGTTCTCCATTCATTTTAAGAGTTCGCAGTTCATTTTGAAGAGTTCTCAGTTCACTGTAAAGAGTTCTCAGTGTATTTTAAAGTGTTCTCAGTTCACAGTAAAGAGTTCTCAGTTCACAGTAAAGAGTTCTCAGTTCATTTTAAAGAGTTCTCAGTTCGATTTAAAGAGTTCTCAGTTCGATTTAAAGAGTTCTTAGGTCGATTTAAAGAGTTCTCATTTCACTGTAAAGAGTTCTCATTGTATTTTAAGAGTTCTCAATTCACTGGAAAGAGTTCTCAATTCACTGGAAAGAGTTCTCAGTTCGATTTAAAGAGTTCTCGGTTCTCTGTAAAAGGTTCTCAGTTCATTTTAAAACGTTCGCAGTTCACAGTAAAGAGTTCTCAGTTTATTTTAAAGAGTTCTCAGCTCACTGTAAAGAGTTCTCAGTTCTCTGTAAAAAGGTTCACTGCAGAATTCTTGGTTCTCTGTTGAGGGTTCTCTATTCTCTTTACACATTATACATTCATACAGATTCATTTTCTGAACTGCTTGATCTTAATTAGGGTCGCGGGGAGGCTGGCACCCATCTCAGCCGACTGTGGGCAAGGGCCAGCCTGGACAACTCGCCAGGCCATCGCAGGGCCAACCCTCACACCACCATTTATACTCGCATTCGCACCTAGGGGAGATTTGGAACAGCCAGTTAAACTACTGCATATGTTTCTGGACTGTGGGAGGAAACCTGAACCCCCCGGAGGAAACCGACACAAGCACGGGGAGAACATGCAAACTCCACATGGAAACGTCCAGGCTGGAAATCAATCCCAGGACCTTCTTGCTGTGAGGCAGATGTTGGAACCACTACGCCACCGTGCCACCTCGAAAATATTCTTCCTGCTTTATATTTTTGATTCAGGAGTCTTTAGTCAGTTGTGAGAAATGTGTCTCAGGATTATCTACAATCCTTTTTTTTTTTTTTTGCTTTTGAAATGAGGAGGATTATTACAGCCATCATTATAAACACTGATTCTGACATTTAGATGCTCCGAGAGTCCTAATTAGCCAAATCACGTGTGATAAATTGTGGGTTTGTAAATAATTAAAATCTGCTCAGTGTAAGAGGCTGCTCGGGACAAAGCCTTTTAAGGCGAGGAGAGAAAACGCTCCATGTGGACGCCACATTATTAAGTTATTAAGATACTTTTGTGGAAATTAATTTTAGATCATGGTGGCCTTCAGAAAGTCTCCATTTGTGAAGTTGTAGCATTTTTTTTATTATGGAGAGAATTTTTTTCATTTCATTCATTCATTTTCTGAACCACTTAATCTTAATTCGGGTCACAGGGAGGCTGGCGCATATCTCAGCCAACTCCGGGCGAGGGCAGAGTACACCCTGGACAGCTCGCCAGGCCATCGCAGAGCAGAAACACGCTGATGGCTATGCAGCTCTTCTTGACGAAGGTCAGCAAAGGTTCTTTTACATGAACCTCCCACCATAGACAGGGAGAGACATGGCCGGCCTTTGATATCCCAGTTAGCGCCACTGTGAGCCTCAGAAATCATTTTGAGAAAACACTGCACATTTTGCATGTATACTGATGTCAAGATGATGCTTGATAATGATAACTCGGGTTGAAATGCTAACTCCAGGTGAAATATCACAAGTGTAGGGTGTGGCATGGAACTTTAGGTACATGAATTAAAATGAGGGCAAACAATTACACTCGCACTCACACCTAGGGGCAATCTGGAATAGCCAGTTAGCCTAATGTGTATGGACTGTGGAAGGAAACTGGATTACCTGGAGGAAACCTATGCACGCATGGAGGAGAACATGCAAACTCCATAGAGAACAGCCCTTGGTGTCTCTGGGACTTGAATCATGTCACGCATGCTAACCACTGTGCTGCTGTTAAAGCTTTATCAAAGTCCAAAATGTCGATATGGGCAAATAAAGTGCCTCTGTGAATACAGACGAATCCCAGCATGTTCTTTTCATCAGGTGACAAATAGTTTTTCTGGCACATTCGATGAGCAATCATAGTAGGATTAATTTCAATTTAATTAACTCGAAATTTGATTGTGCACATGAGAAGACAGGAGTGCAATACTCGGCTCTTTTGTTTCTGTTGGTTCCATGTGAGCTGAGACGGTAATTCTTTTTGCCTCATTTTCCCCTCAAGGTTCCAGGTGATATTTTTCGGTTTTAATTTGATCTGATACCCCATCTGTTTTGCCATTTGTAACACACTCTGAAGACTTCAGGAGCCAAACTGAGGAACCTCGGCTATGTGTCTGAGTCTTCATTAAGTGCTCTCGTGTCACTCAGGTCATAAGTAGTTATGGGAACTTTCCGTTGTAAAGAGATGTGAGACTTGGTATTTATAGTCGCACCATATATCAAAGGAGTTGCTGGTTGTAAACAATATGATAGGCAGGTCAAGGCAGAGCAGAGTTAGGACTTTTAAGATTTTAAATTATATCTATAAAAAAAAAATACCAGGAGCCTAATACTCAAATTTATGTTTAGTCAATGAATTAAACTCAGTGTTCAGCAGGCTATGAATCTTTCATGTATGCAAAAAAACATACAGGTAATAAACCATTTGTGGAAAGGTACAGGGTGCTGTTATAGGAAAAAGGTAGAGTTGTGTTGGTGGGCAACGTGCTGCATAACAAAACATAATCAACAAAGGTGTAACAATACAAGGTAACCTCATGTATCTCTATACAAAATTATGATGATTGGCATCATGGAAAAGTGTCATTCACATGAACCGAAACATAACCAGTCATAACAAGTCGCTGCTTGTTTTCCAGTTGAGAATTCTGCAAAGTAAAGTATATTTCATATACGAGTAATAAATCCGCACACAGTGTGGCACAATTGTAAAAAATTGTGCAAAAAAAATTGGGATGGGCCAGACGTAGAAGAAACAGTAAACACGTACCATGCATCCATAAATGCAAGTCGGTAATTGTTTGATATGTATATGTGATGTTATATTTATTATATATTATATATTATATGCAGAAGTGCCTACCTTTATTTATTGCAGATGTTCACTAGTTTATATTTCATTTGTTAGTTTAAGATCGGTATAGTGTTATTATTGCCATTATGTTGCCTTCTGGCATTCATGCCCTTTTCTGTAATTTCCGTTTCATGAGAGTGAATCTGCCTTCAAACTGCAGCCTTTTCAAACAGGCTGATGCAAACTATTGTATGCATAGCATATCTTACCAGATTACACATTTTTTTAAATGTAAATAAAGAAGATTCTGGTTCCCGAGTGGCGCATCGAGAAAGTGTGTGTCTATTAACTCGGAGATCGCAATTTTCAATCCAGGTTAAAGCCACAGCCATCCTTGACCGGAATGGGAGCTAATTAGCCGAGCTCTCATCGAAAGAAGGAATGACATATGCCCACTTCCCTGTCACTCAAGCAAACAGAAGCAAATTACGGGCGTCTGTGTGCTCATCTGTAAGAGGGCCGGATAGCTCTTTCCCTCTGAGTGTGTGAGACCACCTCCAAATACAGCAGTTAATAAAGAAGTGGGTGGTTACCATTGTCACGGAGGGGCACGTGCATGATTTCAGCCTTCCCTGGTCGGTGGTGATTGTGTGATAAGGGAAGATAATACCTGATGGGTGGGAAATGGATACGACTAAATTAGGGAGAAAAATAGAGAAATATAAAAAATATTCTGATCATGAAAATTTTTCAGCGTAAGAGGA
>CM045740.1:39555724-39728224 GCA_024760905.1 Plotosus lineatus | reverse complement strand
GGATCCTGTGGCCTCTCCTCATCTATGCTGTCCCACTATCCACAGTAGAGATGTTGGAGAGGAAAATCAGTAACAATCTCCGGAGATGGCTGGGGTTACCAAAGAGCCTAAACAGCATTGCACTCTATGGGCACAATAACAAATTGTAGCTACCCTTTAAATCCTTGAAGGAGGAGTTCATGGTAACCAGAGCTAGAGCGGTGGTGCTGTACAGGGACTCCAGCGATCCAAAGGTGGCTAATGTTGGAATCCAAGTGAGGACGGGCAGAAAGTGGAAGGCGGAAGAGGCCGTGCAAATGGCGGAAGCCAGGCTGTGCCATAAGGCTCTGGTGGGAGTGGTCTCACAGGGCCAAGCTGGCTTAGATTCCTTCTCAACTCCACAAATGAACATCAGGGGGAAGGAGAGGAGGCACCTGGTCCAAGAGGAGGTGAGTGCTGCTGTGGAGGAAACAAGATCCTGCAAGGCGGTGGGCATGAGACAACAGGGAGCCTGGACAAGATGGGAAAATGAACTTGAGAGGAAAGTAACCTGGACTGAGATCTGGAAAGCTGAGCCTCATTGCATCAAATTTCTCATCCAGGCAGTGTACGATGTGCTGCCTAATCCATCGAACCTGCACACTTGGGGCTTAGCAGAGTCACCAGCTTGCCCATTGTGTTCCAAGAGAGGCACCTTAGAACATGTCCTAAGCTGTTGCACTACAGCATTAGGAGAAGGGCGCTACCGGTGGAGGCATGACCAAGGCCATCAGCACGGGATTGGCTTGGGCAAAGCAATTCCGCCCCACTAAGAATTTCATGACCTTTATGAGGGCTGGGGAGCAGGCTGCCCCAGCTAAAAGACCACCAGCAGGCATTCTGACCTCTGCAAGAGACTGGCAGCTGTTAGTGGATCTTGAATACTAGTTGAAGTTCCCTAGCCATATTGCAGTCACCACCCTCCGTCCTGACATTGTCCTTGTGTCAGAGGCCACCAAGCAAGTGACGCTGATGGAGTTGACTGTCCCGTGGGAAGATCGCCTGAAATAAGCCTTTGAGAGGAAGCTTTCCAAGTACACGGGACTGGTGAAAGACTGTCAGCAATCAGGATGGAGGATGAAGTGCCTTCCAGTGGAGGTTGGCTGCAGAGGCTTTGCGGCCCGGTCCTTTGCCAAAGCTCTGGGTTGTCTAGGCATCGTCGGGCAACAGAAGAGAAGAGCCATCCGCAATACCACCGAAGCGGGAGAGAGGGCCTCAAGATGGCTGTGGCTCAAGAGAGGAGAACCATGGAGTCGTGGTAGCTAGTGTGCCAACTGGACACAAGCCGGGGTATAATCAGCCCCAGCTGGGTCACCTGGATGAGGGTGTATGATGTTGAAAGACCCGAAACACCCAATGATTCCAGGAACATCACTGATGATGTGTCCAGTCGCATTCGTAGATGTATTTACATAGGACTAATAGTTTCGGCTGTAATGGAAATCTTTTTTTTTTTTTTAGGACAACCCCCAGTGAACTGGATTATCAAAAGCCAGCCATGTTTCTTACTGTCTGTGGTGAAAGGCAATAAAATAACCCTTGCTGATGATTAAGCTGTATATCTGTTAGCATGTTTTCTGCCCTGTAATGGCCTGCAAGCTGTCTGGAGAGTACTTGGCCCTTGCCCGGAGTTGGCTGAGATGGGCAGCAGCCTACGTGCGACCCTAATAAGGTCTAAATGGTTTGGAAAATAAATGAAAGAATGAATGACCTTACAAATCGAGTCTTTTATGGCAGATCCTTCTCATCACCTCGGGTTAATTTAAAGGTTAAAAACCCCCTCAGGCTGTTGATGTAGTGAAATTTTCTGTGAGTTGACTGGGAGGCTACAGTCAAACCTGAATCCTGTTTCTCATTCAGATGAGACGGACCCGACCGAGAGAGCGGAAGGAGTCTCCATCATCACTATGTTCGTACATTAATTTTCTGCTTCATGGTGGTGGACGGGTTACCTCACAGCAGGAAGTGTTTCTGTGTGGAGTTTGCCTGTTCTCCCTATGCCTGCATGGGTTTCCTCTGGGTGCTCTGGTTTCCTCCCACAATCTGAAGACAAGCAATGACTGTGATGGGCTGGTAAATTGGTCCTGACTCTTTGTAAGGAAACATTTGTGAAGCATGGGAGATTACTTGTATAATCAGTGGCGCTTACATCTATCTTGAGCCTCACAGAAAAAAAAAAAAAAACGACAATAATTTTCTTACACTATTACTCAGCCTGACAAAAGCCTGAGAAACTAGCGCGTTCAGATCAACTCGTTGTGGGAAAGTCAAGTTGAAGAATATTTGTTCTTACTTGGAAAAAGAATAAATAAAAGGGTGAATCGAAAGGAGGAGGGGTTTCTTTGGGTTGTTGTGTGTTATTTGTTCATATGGTGGGAATAGAATGACTTGTCCAGGCCATTTGATCGTGTGGGCCAAAAGCAAATGATGATTTCTTCCTTGTAGCTTATAGAAATGCCGTAAAAATAACAACTCATGAATAACAGGATGCTGATTTGCTCTTAGAATAAAAGTGAAGCCATTTGTGTGACTATATAAGCATGGAGTATGTGGATGGCGCATTCTCTAAATATATTAAACCAAGGTACATGGCAAAGGTAATGCTGGAAGGTTGGTACTAAAAGGCCATGTGTATTAAATTTGGATACTGGGAAGTGTGCTTCACCTTTTGAGTGAATATTTTTTTATTCATAAAAAAAATTAATGAAAAAAACATGATCTGGGGCCTCTTCGTGTTTCTAACGTAACATGAGTTAGAGCAGTGCATCAAGCTCCACAGGTGGGATGGTCCTGGGTGGTTCAGGCTCCAAAAAATAATTTATTATTCATTCATAGCAATATAAAATGACTCAGAATTAGTATGACACAAAAAATAAGAGTTTTTATATGGACCAAATAATAAGTTTCTATCAGAAGTGGGTGTGGAGTTGTGTGTGCATCAAGTGTACATACATACAGTATTCGACGTGATCAGTGCCCAGGGCGCTTAAAAAATTGAAGTGGGTGGGCGCTTATTAAAATGATACGAGCAGAGTGGAACGGTAAATGCTTATTACCATTGAGGTGGAAAACATGAATAATAACAGAACAATAAAAGAGTTTTACTGTTATATGTGTTGTTCATTTTGTGGCATCAACCAAATTACTTACATGAAAGCTGAAAATAAACATGGCCAGGAATGTCTTTAAATGTATGAAGTTAGTGAGCAGGAGAATCAGGTGAAAAATACTCGTCATCACTTTCTGATAGGTCCATATCTGGCTCATTGCTCCATTCATTCAGAGCATCCCATAGTTTTGCAGTAGCAGTTTCTAATAATTCAGTTGTTGGACATTTACCAAGAGAACACAGCAAAATATTTTCCTGTTTTTTAAAGCACGGCGGAACGATCAAATGTGTTATTACTGCTGAACATTATAGACATCCCCCAGTGGCAGGGGGTCTTGAAATACCGTTTAAACTCACTTTTACAGGCAGTGAATGCCTCATTTTATGGTTACAGAGACTGATCCAATAAAATTGGAAAGTTTGATCAACCATTTTGCTCCCAGTACACATGGGCGGTTATTGGACGTAAGATAAAAAACACTGGGGGGCACTTATTGGAGCAGCACACTTATTACGTCAAATACGGTGTGTGTGTGTGTGTGTGTGTGTGTGTGTGTGTGTGTGTGTATATATATATATATATATATATATATATATATATATATATATATATATATATATATATATATATATATATATATATATATGCACCTGGGGCAGTGGTGGTCTAGTGGTATAGGGCGTTGGATCGCTGATCCAAAGGTTAGGGGTTCGAGTCCCACTCTCCACAAGGTTGTCACTGTCCCCCCAGTGCAGCTAACTGGGTTATCAAAGGCGGGCCATGTCTCTCACTGTCTATGGTGTGAGGCATGTAAAAGAACCATTGCTGACTTTCGTAAAGAGTAGCTGCAAAGCCGTCAGCGTGTTTCTGTCCCTTGATAAAAAGGGTTGTGACAGGAAGGGCATCCGACGTAAAAACCTCTGCCAAATCAAACGTGCGAATCAGATGATTCGCTGTGACGACTCCCGAGTAAAAGGGAAAAAGCCGAAAGGAAGACAGACAGATATATATATATATATATATATATATATATATATATATATATATATATAAATATATATAAATATATATATATACACACACACACACACGCACACTCCAGAAACTATGGTTCCCATAGCTACCGAATCCACATTTCTAAAAGCCTGTCTAAAGACTTCTTCATTAATAACTGGCTATGGAAATACAACATGACTCAAAAAAACGAAGGGACATGATAAAGAGAAGCAGATCTTATTATCAACTTTTGCAAGAACAATAAAAATCAGTTAAGCAGCTGTTTGTTTAGCACCGATTATAAAAAGAAAATGCCAAAACACAAGTAAGAAATTGTACAAAGCTACACATGTGCATATCTAATATAATCTTCTATAATCTATATTTTATAAATTAATATAAATATAAATTCTATAAATTCTTCTATAATCACCTGAAGAGAAAGGATGGTTTCACCACCCCTCGAAACAGATCTGTAGTGATAAATGGAGTTTCAATAGAAAGTCTTTGTCCTGTCCTTTTATTTTTTATTATTTGCTCTACCAAAAAGTATTGAGCACTCTCCTACAGAAGGATCTCCTCAGAAAATCATATATATATATATATATATATATATATATATATATATATATATATATATATATATATATACACACACACACACACACACACACACACACACACACACACACATATACACACAAATACAGTATTTTGCAGACCATAAGGCGCACTTAAAAGTCTTTAATCTTTGAAAATGACGGTGCGTTTAATAATCCGGTGCACCTGGTGTGTGGACGAAGCCGCACGACTGCTTCTCACTGACACCGTCAAAACCCAAGTGACACAAACTAATTCCGAGTTTACCATCATTTCGGTGGATTAACCAAAGAACTCCAACGGCTAGATATTAGTGTCAACAGGTCGTAAGTTAGAGGGATCCAGGCTTTATGTCCAAATACCAGCATTACTACTCTCGTAGTCAGGTGACTTGCTGAGTAATACGTGAGTGACTGAGAGAAGTTTACATAACAAGACTGGAAGACTTTTTCCACCTAATGTCCATCTCTACGGACCATCTGTCTTGATACAAGAATGTTTCTGCATCTCAGGACACTCAGCTGGCTTAATGAGAGTCTCATGTTGATCACCGGGATAAAGCGCTGCTACAGGTGTCCTCCTGAGACCTCGGATTCACCTTCTTGAATTTAAAGTCACACTGATACAGCTCCTTAAGAGTTATGACATCCGTTCTGTAATGATACATGAATACTCGCACTCTGAATGGGCGCCGCCAAGTTTGTTACTGTAAATGGGCCGTTGCTTTAAGGGGGAGTGGCTGAGAGAAGTTTAGGTCACGACCCGGAAGACTTTTCTTTTCCACCTAATCTCCGTCTCTATTGATCTGCGAGTCAATGCGCGAGGGAATAATAGATAAAAAATACAATAATACAATATAACAATAAAAATTAATAGGGGGATTCGGGCTTTATGTCGAACTCGCACAACTGTTAAACTCTGACACTGAAGATGAAGAATTTGATGGATTTGTGGAAGAGGAATGAACTGAAAAGTGAGTTTATTGTTTTATGTTGTTATAACTGAACAATGTTAGGAGTTATTGTGAGAGTTTAATCAAGTTTGGTTTGTCTGACTTTTGTTTTGCTTGATGCGCCTTATATTCCTGTGCGCCTTGTGTATGGGCGTGGGCTGTCCATTGGCGTCGCGTCTTATGATCTGGTGTGCCTTATGGTCGGTAAAATTCCGTGTCCTACATACACATATACACACATATATCCTATATACACCTGCTGTATATATCTATCGACATATTTCCACATTTATAGACTTCTACATATATTCACATATACACATATACACAGAAGGGTGACTGATATATCAGAGGTGTAGGATATACCAGGGTGAGAGGTAGAGCTTTTAATTTTGAGGTATTTGATGCTAAAATGTTATGATGTTTGAGATCTACTGTAAACAGGAGCAACACTTGAAACTTAAGCATGAGTATTGCACTGTCCAGGAAGATGGTCTGAACGATGGTTATTCAGTCAGTGTGTGTGATGGTGGTGGTGGTGGAGTGACACGTTTAACAGCTTGTGGTTAAAAGCTGTTGTTGAGTCTGTCAGTTTTTGTTTTTAGTGTTTTTAGTGTCCTGTACCTTTTTCTGGAGGGGGGAGGAGAGAAAAGGGTGTGTCCAGGGTGGGTGGGGTCACTGATAATTTCACTAGCTCTTCTCTGAAGTCTGTCAGTGTAAATATCACTGGGGGCGGGGGCGGGCGGAGTAGTGTAGTTCCAATCACCTGCTCTGCCATCCTTACTACCCGCTGCAAGGCCTTCCTGTCCTCTGCAGTACAGCTGCTATCCCATATAATTGCTGTTCAAACAAACAAGTCTTGATGCTTTCGACATGACAGCAGTGCTAACTTGGCTCTGGCTCTATCGTGTAAGTATAGGCACGGTAAGATCCTCCAGGTTTTCTCTGTACGTTGTTTGCTCTGGTGGCAGGTACACCTCAGATTCCTGAGCAATGGACAAAAAACAGTCTTGCCTCTTCTTTGCTTTGTTATTAACTTGTTGTTGTTGATGATATTTTTGCTTTCCTGAAAGCCATCAGTGATAGAAAGGGTTATTTCTTGGTTCGTGGATTAAGAATTTCTTCTTTTCATAGAAAAGATGTGTACCGCTGTGTCGGAATTATTGATCTGTGTTCATGCTGAAACACAAACAGCTCAATTGTTTGTGGAATGATCTATGGAACTATGTTTTTTTAAAAGTGAAAGGTTGTTTTTATTTTTTTTATTTTTTTTTCACATCACTTTTTAAAGCATTTTTGAAGTGCCGTCTACAAGGCAGGAGTTATCAAAGCAAAATTTTCCGTTTCAGGGTTGAGGGGGAAAAAATCCAAACGTCCAAGAAAACACAACACTGATAAAGTGGCTGCTTTGAAACATCTCTCCGTGCGTGCTAAAGTCACGTTTTACGGGCTGTAATCCTGACATACAGAGGCTGGCATATAGGAAGCAGCATACTGATACGGACAAAATCCTCCAAATGTCATCATTAGCTGCTTTGATGGGCAGATAAAAAAAAATCTGATCCAAAATATCATCGTCTGTCCCATGGCTCGAAGCACATGAGCGCGGTAAGCATCTCGCTAATGGTCGGTCAGGCTTTGATGCTTTCAATGAGCGCGGCTCGTCTATATGAAATGGCTCTCAATTCCATCTCATCTCATTTCTGCCTTTGTGTGCAGCTGTCCAGTTCAGGGATGTATTTAAGCCTGGAGGGCAAATACAGAATCAAAGCAACAACAAAATAAACATTTGGATTGGACTGGATGAAAATATTTCTTATTGCAAAGAGACACAAAACTCAAAATGATATCACACATAAATGCCCCTTGACTGAACAGTGTGATGAATCAGATTAGTTGCAGGTCACCCACAGGGTTTGCTATAAATATTCTGTCCATCACTAATTTATAGACATGAACAGTAAATACACTCATGCATCAACCAAAATATTCAATAAGCAAAAAGTCTATACTGTACATATCCAGTTTTGTTAGCATGATATATATTACAGCGTGGTTAAATTCTCAGTCCTAATTGGTCAGATGATGATAATTTCATTTTCTATCCTAGCAAATCTGACAGTAATTCCATCTGTATGTACATATATGTATATGTGTATATATATATATATATATATATATATATATATATATATATATATATATATATATATATATAATATGTATATGTATATATATATATATAATATGTATATGTATATATATATATATATATATGTATATATATATATATATATATATATATATATATATATATATAGAGAGAGAGAGAGAGAGAGAGACTTTTATTGTTTTAATATTGATAATTTTGGCAAAAAAGTAAAGAAAACCCAAAACTCCCTATCTCAAAAAATTAGCATATTTCAGCCGACCAATAAAAAAAGTGTTTTTAATACAAAAAAGTCCACCTTCAAATAATTATGTTCAGTTATGCACTCAACACTTGGTCGGGAATCCTTTTGCAGAAATGTCTGCTTCAATGCGGCGTGGCATGGAGGCAATCAGCCTGTGGCACTGCTGAGGTGTTATGGAGGTCCAGGAAGCTCATCCACAGTGTTGGGTCTGGTGTCTCTCAACTTTCTCTTCACAATATCCCACAGATTCTCTATGGGCTTCAGGTCAGGAGAGTTGGCAGGCCAATTGATCACAGTAATAGCATGGTCAGTAAACCATTTAGCAGTGGTTTTGGCACTGTGAGCAGGTGCCAGGTCGTGCTGAAAAATGAAATCTTCATGTCCATAAAGCTTTTCAGCAGATGGAAGCATGAAGTGCTCCAAAATCTCCTGATAGCGAGCTGCATTGACCCTGCCCTTGATAAAACTCAGTGGACCAACACCAGCAGATCTCGGTCCCAATTAACAGCGGAAAGTGAGGGATCCCTGTTTACATTGCTGTAGTGGTGGGTACACGCCGTGTACCCACTTGTTTTAGTGGCTGAGTTGCGTGTACTGACTTAATATGGTCTACTTTATAGTTGATCAACGTAAATTTCCGCGACTGTAAAAATCGGAGATGAAGTGATAAATAGTTTCAAAGCCAAAGGTTATTTTCGTAAATCTAGTCATAAATACTATTCCATAAACACCACGAATCAGCCTTATAGTGTACTTCTGATTGGATACCTGCTAGCTGAGCTCAAGATTTGTGTCCAATGAACTTCCGGCTTTCACTCGTTTTGCTATAAGGCATAAAACAAAGAAAGCCAAATGATGTCCCCCACAGGCCCACAGTCACTAACCATGCGCGGGTTTACTCGTGTAAAGAGCGCAGAAAGCTTGCAAGCCGAGTCCAACAAAGTCCCCGGTAAGTAAGGCTAAGCTAGCCTGTGTTTATATTTGGTTCACACGGTCACACCCGATAACGGACCTACATCCCGGAAAACTGTTATTTTAATCAAACAAGCATTTCTGCACTCAGTTTATGCCCTGTTTGTCCTTGTTAACAGGTCTTACTTTTTGGTAATAACTAAATGATTTATCCAAGCTAACATTGTAAACATATTATATACTTTAGATCTATTATAAACTATTTTCACAATGAAAATATCTATCTTAAAGGATTTTATGCCTGTCCATATTGAACAAGGTGGGGCCGGTGGCGTAGTGGTTAGGGTGCTGTGCTTATGATCGGGAGGTTGTGAGTTCGAATCCCACTGAGACCCTCACTGTGCTAAGACCCCTGGGCAAGGTCTCAACCACAAGTTTGCCTCTGTTCATCCAGCAGCATAAATGGGTACCAGTAAAATATACTGGGAAGGTAACCTGCGGTCAAGGGGGAGTTGAACTCCTGGTTGCTTCACGCTATGGAACCCGGGCGGGGATAAGCACCGGCCTGATGAGCCACGAGGTTCGGAGGTAAAAACCCAACAGACTTACCTACCATATTCAACAAGTACTTTCTTGGATATTTTAATTTAATAAGTCACCATTAGTACTTGAAGGAATAAATAATTATAATTAGCGCGAACAACACTTCCTTTATAATTACATATATGGAACATTGGAAATGGCTTAATGTCTTGCAGTGTATATAAAATATATTGTCATTTGTGGTTTGCATATTGTACTTCTAATACATGTACCAAGTAACTCGTCTGTGTTTTTTTTATCCAATTTTTGATAATTGTTAGATTTTCTTTTACTTTCGGCTGCTCCCTTCAGGGGTCGCCACAGCAAATCATCGCCTCCATCTCACCCTGTCCTCTGCATCTTCTTTTATGACTCCAATGACCTTCATGTCTTCCTTCACCACATCCATAAATCTCTTCTTTGGTCTTCCTAGAGGCCTTCTGCCTGGTAGTTCCAACCTCAGCATCCTACTGCCAATATACTCACTATCCCTCCTCTGTACATGTCCAAACCATCTCAATCTAGCCTCTCTGACTTTGTCTCTAAAACATCTTACGTGGGCTGTCCCTCTGATATACTCATTTCTGATCCTATCCATCCTCGTTACTCCCAGAGAGAACCTCAACATTTTCATCTCCGCTACCTCCAGCTCTGCCTCCTGCCTTTTCCTCAGCGCCACTGTTTCTAAGCCATACAACATCGCTGGCCTCACCACCGTCTTGTACACTTTTCCCTTCATTCTTGCTGACACTCTCCTATCGCACATCACACCGGACACTTTTCTCCAACCATTCCAGCCTGCCTGCACACGCTTCTTCACCTCTTTTCCACACTCCCCATTGCTCTGGATTGTTGAGCCTAAGTACTTAAAATCCTCCACCTTCGTTATCTCTGCTCCCTGTAACATCACCATTCCTCCTGGGTCCTTCTCATTTACACACATGTATTCTGATTTTCTGAGGCTAACCTTCATTCCTCTCCTTTCCAGGGCATACCTCCACCTCTCTAGATTTTCCTGCACTTGTTCTCTGCTCTCACTACAGATCACAATGTCATCTGCAAACATCATAGTCCATGGAGATTCTTGTCTCAACCTCGTCTGTCAGCCTGACCATCACCATAGCAAACAAGAAGGGGCTCAGAGCTGACCCTTGATGAAGTCCCACCTCCACCTTGAACTCTTGTGTCACACCGACAGCACACCTCACCACTGTCTTACATCTCTCATACATGTCCTGCACCACTCTAACATACTTATCTGCCACTCCAGACTTCCTCATGCAATACCCCATTTCTTCTCTTGGCACCCTGTCATATGCTTTTTCCAGATCCACAAAGGCACAATGGAGCTCCCTCTGACCTTCTCTGTACTTCTCTATTAACATCCTCAAAGCAAACATTGCATCTGTGGTGCTCTTTCTTGGCATGAAACCAAACTGTTGTTCACAAATGCTGACCTCTGCCCTTAGTCTAGCTTCCACTATTCTTTCCCATAACTTCATCGTATGGCTCATCAACTTTATCCCTCTGTAGTTGCCGCAACTCTGCACGTCTCCCTTGTTCTTAAAAATGGGCACCAGCACATTTCTCCTCCACTCCTCTGGCACCTGCTCACTCTCTAGGACCTTGTTGAATGTTCTTGTCAGAAAATCTCCTGCTACCTCTCCTAGACACTTCCATACCTCCACAGGTATGTCATCAGGACCAACTTCCTTTCCATTCTTCATCCTCTTCAATGCCCTTCTCACTTCACCCTTACTGATCTTTGCTACATCCTGCTCCTCAATGGTCACCTCTTCTACTCTTTTTTTCTCTCTCATTTTCCTCATTCATCAGCTCTTCAAAGTACTCTTTCCATCTTCCCAGCACACTTCTGTCATCAGTCAATACATTTCTCTGTCCTTTATCAATCTAACTTGCTGCACGTCCTTCCCATCTCTATTTCTCTGCTGTGCCAACCTGTATAGATCATTTTCTCCCTCTTTACTGTCCAACCTATCATAAAAGTCATCATACGCCCTCTGTTTGGCCTTAGCCACTGCTACTTTCACCTTACGCTGTGTCTCCCTATACTCCTGTTTACTCTCTTCGGTCCTCTCTATGTCCCACTTCTTCTTAGCTCACCTCTTCCTTTGTACACACTCCTGCAATTCCTCATTCCACCACCAAGTCTCCTTATCTACTTTCCTTCCAGAGGACACACCAAGTACTCTCCTACCTGTGTCCCTGATCACATTTGCTGTGGTTGTCCAGTCATTTGGAAGAACTTCCTGGCCACCCAAAGCCTGTTTCAACTCCTCTATGAAGACAACACGACACTCTTCCTTTTTCAACTTCCACCACTTTGTCTTCTGCTCTGCCTTTGCCTTCTTCACCTTCCTCACCATCAGCGTCATCCTGCATACCACCATCCTATGCTGTTTGGCAACACTCTCACCCACTACTACTTTGCAGTCCTTCAAATGACATCGCCTACACAAGATGTAATCTACCTGTGTGCTCCTACCTCCGCTTTTATAAGTCACCCTATGCTCCTGTTTCTTCTGGAAGAAAGTATTCACCACAGCTATTTCCATCCTTTTTGCAAAATCTATCAACATCTGTCCTTCTGCGTTCCTGTCCTGGATACCAAACCTGCCCATCACTTCCTCGTCCCCTCTGTTGCCTGCACCAACATGTCCATTGAAGTCTGCACCAATGACCACTCTTTCACCTCTGGGGGTACTCTGCATCACTTCATCTAAGTCACTACAGAATCTCTCCTTCTCTTCTCGCTCACATCCTGCCTGTGGGGCATAAGCACTAACAACATTGAGCATTACACCTTCAATTTCTAACTTGAGATTCATCACTCTGTCTGATACTCTTTTCACTTCTAGAACATTCCTGACAAACCCCTCCTTCAAGATGACTCCTACTCCATTTCTCTTCCCATCCACACCGTGATAAAATAGCTTAAACCCTGCTCCTAAGCTTTTAGCTTTGCTACCTTTCCACCTGGTCTCCTGAACACACAGTATGTCCATCTTCCTCCTCTGCATCATGTCAGCCAGCTCTCTACCTTTTCTTTGCATAGTTCCAACATTCAAAGTCCCCTACACTCATGCCTTTCCTCTTCTCTCTCTGCCTCCGGACACGCCTCCCACCTCTCCTTCTTCGACGTCTTCGACCAACAGTAGTCCAATTTCCATCAGCACCCTGTTGATTGACAGCACTGATGGCGGTCGTTGTTAACCCGGGCCTCGACCGATCCGGTATGTGGGTAATACTTCTGATTTGCATCATAAAAGTTTGGCATTGGTTTTAAGTCGGATGCCCTTCCTGACACAACCCTCTGCATTTCTCCGGGCTTGGGACCGGCATGAGGGGGAGAGACACTGGTTAGTGTACCCCCACCTCATGGCTGCATTTGATAATTGTTAGATAAATACAAATATAACATACTCATTATAGATTTCAGTACGAACATTGTAACAATAAAATGTATATATTTAAATGATAATGAACATACAGTATTATTTACTAATTTCTTTGTTTTATTTTTTCTTATTACATATATATATATATAAATATAATATATTATATATATATATATATATATATATATATATATATATATATATATATATATATATATATTACAGATATAATTCTCAAGTTCTGTAAATTTTATAATCGCTCAGACTAACTGCTTTTAAAGTTGAAATGCTCAATAATGCCCCTCTCAGCCTTTCAAATTTCAACATTTTTTCAATCAACTGAGCTGAGTGTTCAGGCAGTTGATTGGTCAGTCTCTGTACAGAGCACACAGATTGACCAATCAGCTGCCTGAACACTCAGATGAGTTGATTAAATGAGCAAAGTCAGGTGTGCTGCTGCTTGGTTGAAACAAAAACCTGCAGCCACATGGCCCTTTCTGGCACGAGTTTGACACCCCTGGTCTAGTGGATAGGGCACAGGATCGCTGATCCTAAGGTTGGGGGTTTGAGTCCCCACAAGGTTGTCACTGTCCCCCCCAGTGCATCTAACTGGGTTGTCAAAGGCAGGCCATGTCTCGTATTGTCTATGGTGTGAGGTTCATGTAAAAGAACCATTGCTGACTTTCGTAAAGAGGAGCTGCAAAGCCATCAGTGTGTTTCTGTCCCTTGTATCTGTCCCTTGGGTTGGGTCAGGAAGGGCATCCGACGTAAAAGCCTCTGCCAAATCAAACGTGCGAATCAGATGATTCGTTGTGGCGACTCCTGAGAAAGGGAAAAAAAGCCGAAAGGAAGGAAGAAAGAAGATTTCCATTAAAAACTGGAATATTCTCGATATTCTACATGTGCGAGTGTGTGTGTGTGTGTGTGGGGGGGGTTGTTTGTTTGTTTTTTGGGGGTGTTCTGTAGTCTGATGAGACTGCTTGACCAAAAAAGGTGATATCCTTCCAGCCGCTTTTTACGAATCTTTCAATGTGGTGCCAGTAATTGTGGAGGGCTCTGTATTAGTTTATTCAGATCAATATTATTCATTAATTCATTTTATGAACCAATTACTGTAATCCTAATTAAGGTCATGGGGAGGCTGGTGCCCATCTCAGCCAACTCCGGGCGAGGACAGAGTACACCATGAACAGCTCGCAAGAACAACTCTTGTCAAAAGTCAGCGCTGGTTTTTTGACATGAACCTCTCATCACAGACAGTGAGAGACATGGCCGGCCTTTGATAACCCAGTTAGCGGCACTGGGGGACAGCACTGACAACCTGTTGATAGTGGGGCTCGAACCCCCAACCTTTGAATCAGTGATCCATCATCTTCACCACCAGGCCATTGCTGCTCCTTCATAAAATTATTGATTGCCTAATACTCACGTCAGTGTGATTCCATTTGGAAACTTTTCAGAGGATAAACAATTCAACAAACCCCGAGTAAGACCAAATACAGTCATCATGAACAGACACAGGCGTGAAAAATATCAACATTCTATCCAAGATCAGATAGCACCAGTTTGGTCTCATCAATAATTAATTTTTTTTTTTTTTTTGGAGATGGACTAAAATAATAAAACACCAGCCAAGATAAGAGTGGTTGGAGACTTTTCTGCCTCTTCATTTTAAGTTCATAAATAATGTAGCTGAGTGTGTGAACCTAGATTTGAATATTTCATACAGAAATGTATAAAATTCTGCTCTGAACTCAACCAATTAAGGAAGCTCAGATCTCGAGTCTTAAAGTGGTTATGCTGGCGAAACGGAACACTGACTGAACGAGCTCTAGTCGATCGAGCTCATTATCTATATGCGTATTACAAATTAATGTGGAGAGAAGAAGAGAGCAAATTCCCGCCACACGGTGGAGTTTCAACCGATATCAATGCATTATTCGTTGAGCTGTAACAATACACTCCGGTTCCAGTTCAGCTCACTTCATTATACCGGAGTCAGGATTTACAAATCACTTCCATTCACGTCATGGAAATTTGAATAAAAAACAAAGTTAATGAAAACTTTTAATTATTCAGTCATAAACAGTACAGGCGGCACGGTGATGCAGTGGTTAGTTGGTCCACCTCACAGCAAGAAGGCCTGGGTTCGATTCCCAGCTCTGTGTAGAGTCTCCCCATTCTTGCGTAGGTTTCCTCCGGGCACTGCGGTTTCCTCCCACAGTTCAAAAACATTCAGTCGCCTAATATGCTGTTCCAAATCTCCCTGTGGTGTGTGTGTGTGTGTGTGTGTATTGGCCCTGCAATGGCCTGGTGAATTGTCCAGGGTGTACCCTGCCTTCACCCAGAGTTGGCTGAGCTAGGCCCCAGCCTCCCCGCAACCCTAATTATTGTCAAGCGGCTTAGACAACGAATGGCTGGGCTCCTGAGTGGCGCATCGACGAGGTGTGTGACTCAGAGATTGCAAGTTCGAATCCGGTTTAAAGCCACAGCTGTCCATAGCCAGGAGTCCATGGAAGCTTATTGGCCAAGCTCTCACTGGAGGGAGGGATGGCATACGATCACCTCCCTGTCACTCACAGCAATCGGCAGCCAAATATGAGCATCTATGAGCTCATTCGTACGAGGGCGCTGATAGCGCTTTCCCTCCGAGTATGTTAGACCGCCCCCAAATACACATGTGCAGCAGTTTGAAAAAAGGCGGGTGGCTTATATTGCGTGTCACTGGGGGGGCGTGTGCATGCTTTCGCCCCTCCCTGGTCAGTAGTGGTCATGTGATAGGGAAGGTAATACCTGATGGGTGGGAATTGGATGCAACTAAATTAGGGAGAGAATGGGGGGAATTCCAAAAAATCTTGTATCAGGACATTACTCATAAACTGTCGGGGTACGTTGTAACCGTTAGGGTAGCGATCAGTTCTTCATTCCATGTATTTGAATTGACACCCGGAGGACAACTGAGTTTATAATTTTCTTTATTTCCTGCTAAAGCTATGCAGCTAATTTGACTCATACAGATGGATAGTTGTAGTCGGGCTTGAACCTTGTACTCTGGACATGCGCTTCTATTTCTTTTGGGAAACTCTTAGCTGGCCAGCATCACCTTCGGCTTTCAGAACGTCACGGAATTTTCTTTTCCGCGTGTTGCAAACATCAGCAATGCCATTAAAAAAAAAAAAGTCATCGTGAAATTATACCAACTCTCGTTGTGAAATGCAATCTAATTAGACCATTGGCTACTATTTTAGCATATGCTCACAAACACTCGGGTCTCATGCCAGCAGCATAAAAACTGGCAACACCACCTGTATATTTGTCTATATAAGTGGTGTTCCATTCTAAAATCCTTTAAAATGTCATCGAAACTGAGCTCAGAGTCGCTGGCAATCGCGGCTGCCAGACAAACACACTGATGCCAGTTCACATTACCTGGATAATATGAGTGTTCTATCAATAAAGCGATGATTTGTTATTGTAGCTCATCATCCATGTAATGTGCACAGCTATGGTAGAAGTCTTTTCCTCCAGCTTATTAGAAAGTAAGCGTCGTAAAACAAGCAGCAACCCTGAAACTCGGAGAAGGTGAAGAGCGATCCTGAAATCCCAAGTAGGGAAGTGGTGACCTGGTGGTAAAGCTGCTGGATCACTGATACCAAGGTTGGGAGTTCAAGCCCCCCCCACTCTCCACAAGTTGTCACTGTCCCCTCCAGTGCAGTTAACTGGGTTATCAAAGGTCGGCCATGTCTCTCACTGTCTACTATACAGTTGGCCCCCTTCTTACAAAAACCCCTGAATACGAAAAATCTAGGATACGAAAAACATTTTCCTAAATTGTTGTCCTCTGTATACAAAACAAGTTCTTCTGACGAAAAGCCGCAAACGCACCATTCAAACGCGCCATTCAAACAATGCGTGAGTTGCTCTCTCATTGGCTGTCTCCCAACATCCCACCCCACTGGCCTCCCATTGGCCAGGACTGAGCTGAATCTCCATAGTACTGTACCTATAATGCTTGTTTGTCACACGCGTAAAGGAGAGCTGTACTATTGGTTCGTGAGTTTTTTGAGAGTGCTTATTGCAGCTTATTTTTCGTTTTGTAAATGTTTAATAAATGTGGCGCGCCCTGCCGAATGGGGGCAAAACACCTCCGATCCCTCAAGTAAACAGGTGAATGTTGAGTACTAAATAAGCATTCAAAGCGCACTGCTTGACAGATCAGAGGTCTGGATGAGCCATGCTCAAAAGCTTGGGTTGGCTGCAACGCCACCCACATTCGGTGGAGCGCGCCACAAAGCGCACCATAAATTTGGTGTGCTCTGCCGAGTGTGGGCCTGCTTTCGGCGGAGCGCCCCACAAATGTAAAAATTAATAAAAAATGTTTAATAATGGTTTAATTCATAAATATGTGAATAAAATGGTTTAATATGTTAATAAACTGTTTAAATGGTTTAATAAATAATTTCCTTTTACTTTTAACACATATCTCATGCATATTTCAGACAAAATTGGTGTACTTTTATAATTTTTAAAGGGTTTATGGGTAGTCTTGGGAGCCTTGCAACGAATCACGTGTTTTAGAGGCAAAATACACTTCTGCTTACAAAAACTCCAGATTTCGAAAAGGGCACTGGAACGGATTAATTTCGTAAGAAGGCGGCCGACTGTATTGTGTGAGGTTCATGTAACAGACCCAATGCTGACTTTTGACAAGACTCGCCGTCAGCGTGTTTCCGCCCTGTGATGGCTTGGCGAGCTGTCCAGGGTGTACTCTGCCCTCTCCTGGAGTCAGATGGGATGGACGCCAGCCTCCCTGTGATGCTACTTAGGATTAAGCAGTTACAGAAAATGACCGATGAAATCCCAATTCCAGGAGTTTATAACCTTCTCCTCGGCAGCCCAGATCTTTAGCCAATCAGCTCATTGACTTTTTTTGAGGCGGTTTTGTTCATATTGCACAAGGTACATCCACATAGAGCAGATCCTATGGGAGATCAAAATGATAGGTTGGCTGCTAATAGTTGATGGCTGAATAAATTGGTGTGCAGAAGGTCTGGAGTCCAGTTTATTTGGTCGTGTTCTTCCATTTGTTCCTGACAATAAACGAGAAATAAGTAAGGAATTCAACATGACAGGTCATTCCGTAACCAGAGAATAAAACCAGTTTATTATTCAGTTTAGATTTTATGAAGTGCCTGACATATAAAATCCCCGTGTAAGGTGTTGCGACAGAAATGCTGACAGTCCTGTCCTGTTAGAGAAAATCAATCAAATTCAGATTCAAAAATATCAGAAGAGTCTTTGAATGGACTTTTCTCCATAGCATGACGCAAAGCACTCAATGGCTCTTCCTTGTCTTGTTTTTAAAGAATCATGGCTTTAAAGCAAGTGTCTGGATCTTCAAGTAAATCTTTTGTGTGTAGCAGATCAATCAGGGCTGTTTTTCCGTACCATCACCAGCGAAGCTGCTTGGCTGGTCTGTCAACACGATTATTAAAGTGACCTTCTTTGAAGCAGCGAGGCATATGTTGAACCTGTTAGGAAAGACACGAGCAGACAGCATATAATGCTTCATGGTTGAGTCTGGAGTTCCCAACATAATGGAATCAGACACATTTCCAGTTTCATGTGCTTGATTGCAGAAGAACCAGGAAATTGGGTCGATGAACTTAATATAAAATAAAGCTATCTGCAACTACCAAGTGATTTCACAAACCAAAAAAAAAAAATTAGTATTCAGGTTCCAAACCGTTATAAAGATGGATTTATGAATGTTACATGAACAGGAACATGTCAATGAGCATTCCAATCGCTGGGGGATTAAATTGGTAAGAAAGAAGTTAATATTTCAAAGCCCTGATTTAATATTTATACTCCAGCGTATAATGAGAAGACATGTTTTTCTTGATATTATGATCATCATTTCTGTCTTCTGAGGAATACTTTACTCACATTTCGGAATTGTTTGGATCTAGTTAACGTTATGGAAATTCAACAGCGTCTGTTGGCTTTCATTTATTATCCCCATTAGCATTATTGAGTAAAATGGAGAAACAATAAGCAAACGGCTATGAGATGGGGATTGAAGAGAATGTGAGGATATTACCTGGTCTGAACAAATAATGTTTTTGAAATCAATACAAATACAACAACAAAAACCAGTCAGCCGTGTTCCAGTATTACTGACTGAGAGCTGCCATTTAAATAGCCTCCATTGTCCTGATTGTCCTTCAATTAATGTTTGGTTATTTCAGAAAAAAAGTGGATAACAAAGTAGCACATAAGGTCCTGGTACAAGGTGGATATTCTCATATATATATATTTTTATTTTGGAAAGACGGTGTTGTTTTAAAACAGAGCTTGCTTGTGTAACATTCACTAGTAGAAAGCTTACCAGACATGTCCTGAAGGCATCTGGAAATATAATACTGTTTATTGTTATAAGTTATAAAATGATTTCCCCCATTTTCCAAACATCTCTCCGTATTCCTCAGCAAAATATAAATATTGATAGTAATATCTGGAGCAGTAAAAAGACACAACATGTCTATCAGCACTTTTTTAAACATTATACATTCTCAAATTCTGTGACCTTGATGTTCACCTTTCAAGGTCACTCAACTTCATGGGCAATTGTCTCAGCTGAAAGTCCATATCTTCTTCTTCTTCTTCTCCTTTCGGCTTTTCCCTTCAGGGGTCGCCACAGCGAATCATCTGCCTCCATCTCACCCTATCCTTTGCATCTTCTCTTACACCAACTACCTTCATGTCCTCCTTCACCACATCCATGAATCATCTCTTTGGTCTTCCTCTCGGCCTTCTGCCTGGTAGTTCCAGCCTCAGAATCCTACTACCAATATACTCACTATCCCTCCTCTGTACATGTCCAAACCATCTCAATCTAGCCTCTCTGACTTTGTCTCCAAAACGTCTTACATGTGCTGTCCCTGTGATGTGCTCATTCTTGATCCTATCCATCCTCGTTACTCCCAATGAGAACCTCAACATTTTCATCTCTGCTACCTCCAGCACTGCCTCCTGTCTTTTCCCCAGGGCCACTGTTTCTAAACCATACAACATCGCTGGCCTCATCACCGTCTTGTACACTTTTCCTTTCATTCTTGCTGAGATCTATCTATCACACCACACACTTTTCTCCAACCATTCCAACCTGCCTGCACACGCTTCTTCACCTCTTTTCCACACTCTCCATTGCTCTGGATTGTTGAGCCTAAGTACTTAAAATCCTCCACCTTCTTTATCTCTGCTCCCTGTAACCTCACCGTTCCTCTTGGGTCCGTGTTGTTCATACACATGTATTCTGTCTTACTGAGGCTAACCTTCATTCCCCTCCTTTCCAGGGCATACCTCCACCTCTCTAGATTTTCTTGCACTTGTTATCTGCTCTCACTACAGATCACAATGTCATCTGCAGACATCATATATGGTTTTCTATTGGTGTTCCGTAGTAAGAGCTTGCCTATCAACCCTCAATTTGAAGTTATAAGCACCTGATTTTCAAAACGTTTTGACTTTGTTCTGACCTTGACCTTTGACCTTGACATACCAAAATCAAATCACATCTGGAACTCAGGTAGGCTTGTGCCCCCCACCAAGTTTGGTGAAAATTTGTGCAAGGGCATGGCTATAGTTTTGTTCAAGGGGAAACTGATCGCCTCAAAAACATTTTGATTCGTGCAAATCAAGACGTGTTACACATTGTGTCGTGTTGACGAACATGATCACCATTTGCACTGTGAACCACCTCATCACCATAAAAAAGGTTAAAAATCCAAGCCTGTAGTGGAAGTCCAATGTAAATATGATAAGACATCGGTTGGTGTAGATTAAACTCCATGCCCTCTGTTAACGTTTTCCATTAACCTGTCCACCTTCGTTAAGTATTATGTATTGACTGTGTACTGGTAGGTGGAAAAATGAGCGCTTCACATTGCAGAAACCCTGGTGAAATGAAAGCGAATCAGCATTTCACCTCACCTTGGGCTTCTTATTAATATGGACACCTTCTGTTTGGAGCACCTTTTAATTAAAACTGTCTCCTCTCTTCAGTTGTCGCTTCTGATGCATCGACATATAGGGCCCTCCAGCGATGCTAGTTTGGGAGTAATTAGAGGCCAAGATGGGCCAAGCTGTTCTCCATAGTGGACATCTGGCTTCCTGTCAGCAAGAATACACAGATCTGTATGTGCAGTGCACAGAAGAAAATGACTATTTGATGTTGTCAAGGATCAATTCTGATTAATTATTTATATATGGCCCAAGGGGTTGAAACCAGTTGGAATACCAGTTGGGAATCCGCCCTAGATGGGATACAGATCCATTACTTTATACATCATATACAAAGAGGGGCTGTTTTTTTTCAAGTAGCCACTCCATGTACTGCCCTGTTTCAGAAACGGGAAGAAACTTATGAACATAGAGGAAACCTTCTTGGACAACTTGGAGAACATGGGAGACCCAACATACATCTGAACTTAGATTCAACCAGGAGACCTTGGAGAGTTGGTGGTATCTGCTCTAACAACATTTTTCCTTTAAAATAAAGTTCATAGCCAACTATATGTGTTATCCTTCAGGTAGAAGATTGGGTCAAGTTCTCCCCTACCAATAATCATCCCGGGGATTCAACTCCATAGGTTGGACACGCTGCAAGCAACCTGTCATAATCTCAAAGAAATTTCTTTCTTCATGCTTCTCGCCAGGTACCATCAGCCAGCTGAAAGACATTAACTCACACAGTTCAGCTTTAGTGTAGTCAGCTCACCAGACATTATTATTATTAGTAGTAGTAGTAGTAGTATTAGTATTAGTATTAGTATTATTGTTTCAGTCGATTTAAACAAAAAAAAGGAAGAAACATGCTTGTTTTGAAAGAAAAAGCTAATTTGACATGATGCTTATGTTCTTTTTCACTGCTCCTTAATCATAGACTGGATCCTTTTAAAAGAAATTTGAATGTCGGCCTTATATGACCCACTCTTCACTTCATCATTCATTCAAAGTGTGCCATTCAGATGTTTCTTTACATGTGGAACATATGGTGGAAACTGGAAGAGATATAAAGTGTCATAGAACAGATGCTGTTCAATGACATCGATGTAGTCGCACGTTTTCATTTTCCAATGATCGCAGGGAGGCTAAAACCTATGTCAGCCGACACTGAGTGAAGGTGGCGTAAACCCTGAACAGCTCACCAGACCATCACCTGTCTAACATCAACGTAACCATTCACACTCCCACCTGGGGCAATTTGAATCAGCCAGTTAGCCAAAATGTGCATGTTTTTGGATTGTGGGCGGAAACAAGAGTACCTGGAGGAAACCGATGGAAGCACGAGAAGAACATGCGAACTCAACACAGCAATGCCTGCGCTTGGGATTAAAACCCAGGACTTGCGATGAAGCGATGAGAAGCTCAACTTCTCCTGGATGGGACGCTTATCCATCACAGGTTAGTTTCCCAGTATTTTTACCGGTACACATTTATACCGCCGGGTGGACAGAGGCACACTCGTGGTTAAGACCTTGACCAGATGACCAGAGGCTATTTGGTATACAAGCCCACAACCTCTAAATCGTGAGCCTGAGCCCAGCAGTCTATCCACTGTCCAGTGGTCCCACTTGGTGGAGAGTGACCAATAAATTCTTGGTACTCTTTTATGAGCTGACTTATCCATCATTGACATTGGAGAAGTTGAATGATGACTGTACAATTGGCACACACCAATGTTCCATCTCATAGATATATATAAGATAGACGGACTGCACCCCGCAGCAGATGGCTCTGCCCGTTTGCCATTTTGGTTAGTCCGGTGGTATAATTTACAGAAAAGCACTGTGGCCCTGAGCTGTCAAAACTTCATATTATTTCCTCAGTATTTATGCTGTTGTAATACTGAGAGTGAGTAGCAACGTTCTGCTACCCAACAGTGCTGTCAGTTGGGTAGAGCCTATCCATCTTATTTGCTATCTGTGTTCCTGTTCTACCCCATTGTTCCAGAAAAAGCTATGAAGTTGTGTTTGGTCGGTGGAAAAGGTCTAATTCTTGAAAATAAAAATGCTCCTCACTCTTAAATACTTGAATTCCATATTGTTTTCCATATTTTCATGGATTTTGTTTGCAATTGCGTAGAAACAGCATCAGCAGGGAATACAGGGATCCCTCGCTGCTTCGCGCTTCAATTAATGCGGCTTCAGTGCATCACTTTTTTTTTTAAATAAATAAATAAATATTGATTGAATTAAAAAATAAGGAAATTAAGGAATAATAGGTGGAAAAGTTAAGGAAAGTGTTACAAAAACAAGGCCAATTATGTAAAAAAAAAAAAAAAAAAAAAAATCCCGAAACCAACAATAAACAACCCAAAATCTCCGAGTAAAACTGGATACATTGCATCTGTGTGTGCGTGAGCGTCTGCGCAGCCACGCCCCTCTGCCGGAGCCTAGTATTAAGTGTACCTCAGGATAATGTTTAATTATATTTCATACTTATATTTATGATCTATCTTTCTGTAATTGTTATTCCATTTCTATTTCGACTTGTTCTTCAATTTGGTAAGTTGGAGAGCGTCTGTATTTATATTTTATTTACATCTTATGTTATTTTTTCAATGTTTAATTGTTATTATAAGCATTTATAGCATTGGATATGTATCTATTGATATTATATACACGTATACATGTACGTATACGTCAGTCGGGGTGGGGGGTGGAGGGTGATCCTACTTCGCGGATTTCGTGGTTGCGTGGGGATCTCGGTCCCAATTAACCGCGGAAAGTGAAGGATCCCTGTAACACTTCTGGCTAAGTCACATTGGCTACGGTGAGTTCCTCTGGAAAATTAGATAATTTTTTAAATGTCACTCTTTAAAACTACAAAAAGAATCTGTAAAAAATGAATTTTTGTTTTCTTTTCTTGTGTTTCTATGTAGTATATACTAAACCAGTAAATGGGTTTAAAAAGGCATATGGCAGTGGTGGCCCAGTGGTAAGGTCCCAGATTACTGATCCTGTGTTTGTGGGTTCGAGCCCCACTGTGAATAGTTGTCTTTCCAGGGCAGCTAACTGGTTATCAAAGGCCGACCATGTGTCTCAGTATCTGTGATGAGAGGCATGTAAAAGAACCATAGCTGTCAGCATGTTTCTGCCCTGTGATGGCCTGGCGAGCTACCTGTGGTGTACATCACCCTCGCCCTGAGTCGGCTGAGATGGGCCAGCCTCCCTGTGACCATAATTAGGATTAAGCGGTTCAGAAAATGAATGAATGGATAAAAACACACCTTAATGGAGTGATTCTAACCTAATAAAAAACAAACCATAAAAATCTGATGGTGGTTCCTTATGTCACTGTGTAATGAATCCTTGAAATTTCATCTCAGGGACAATTCAGTGATTTGTACCTGACCTTCAGGAAATATTCATCTAATCACTATGAACTGTATACTTGTGTAATTCGAGGTAATTGGAGTGTGATGTAATTGATTCAGTTTCTTGAGCTGAAGAGAAGGTGAGATGGCTTCAGCTTGGAAACTTTTGAAGAAATGGAGCTTGTTCATTTCAAAAGTAAGGAAGGCCTCCAGGATGTTGATATCAAAACACATTTCCAGCTTCATTTGTTCAAGATTTGCGGGTCGTTTTATTTATCTTCCATTTTTATTGGGAGGAGAAAAAAAAGTCCTTGACCAGATGAATGAAGATTGAGTAAATTAATGAACCTTGAGCAGATGCCCCATCATGTAACCAGCCTATTGAAAATGTTCCTCCAGCTGTTTTTTCTTCAGTACCGCTTACTTTTCCAGGTTTTGTTACTGCGTCCCATCTTTGTGGAGTTATGTTCCTGCCATCAAATTCAAAATGAGCAAATTTTTGTTTTCACAAGATAATAAATTGCCTCACGTTCATCATTTAATGTATTTCCTATGTTCTATTGTGAATACAATGAGTTTTACATTTTGCAAATTGTTGCATTCTGTTTTTATTTATGTTTCATGCTGCGTCCCAACATTTTTGGAATTGGGGTTGTACAGAAATACTGGCAGTTCTGCTGCTATAAGCCAAAGCCTGATCTTTGAGTTTGGGTGGGACATGGTGGGACAGTACTTAGCACTTCTGCCTCACAGCGTGGAAGGTCCTGGGTTCGGTTCCCGGGCTCGTTCCTTTCTGTGTGGAGTTTGCATGTTCTCCCTGTTCTTGAGTGGGCTTCCTCACGGTACGACGGTTTCCTCCAACCCTTCAAAAACATGCACAGTAAGCTAAATTGCTGTTCCGAATCAACCCTAGGTATGAGCTTGAGTGTGAATGGTTGTCTGTGTTGGCCCTGCAATGGCCTGGCAAAGCTGTTCAAGGTGTACACCACCCATGCCCAGAGGCGGCTGAGATGAAGATCCAAGATAAAGCTAAATAAGGGTTTGCTACGCACGTATGTTCCTGAGCCAAGATTATTGAACAGTGATACGCATCATACCTTATCAGTGTCAACTACAGTATACTGCATTATATTTGTTATAATTGGGTTGTTATGATAGTGAGTGTGTTTAAGTGGTTCCTTGAACTGAACAGGTTTCATGTTCTCTCAGTGGAGGATTTAGGAGTAAAGAGCATTTTAGCTTTAATAAATATCCAGAATAGTATCATCTCAATAATGCGCCTAATATTTGAAATGTTGCATTATGTTGGGGAATTAAATCTGTGCTGGGGTAGATTCATGGAATATTATTTCCTGCTGTATTAAATGCTGCACCGATTTCATTTCCTATTCCCATATATCATAACAATGCCTTTGTCTAGACTTGTGTATTCGCAGAACACATGAACTGTTATAAATTCAGTTCCTAAAAGCCACTTTAAAATCCAACAAGGAAAAAAAAAAAGTTAAATTCTAGATTATACGCGAAACGCTTCCCAAAATGGTTTAGTGCTTATGTTCCAAATCATGTCCCATTGTACATCTTTTCTAATCTTCATTTCTGGTTTGGTGCTACGAGAACCCATCGGCACAGTCGTGGTAATTCGCACCGAATCGCTCTGCTGAGACGGCTGGCCTCAAAAGGAAGCGTCTTTTCCAATATGCACTGGAGTGTGCACGAGGTCACAACAGGATCCGATCAATCTGTCCTCAATTAGAACGCTCGATTAAAGTGGGATTTGTGAAGAAAGAGGACAGGTGCAAAAGTATTTGTGAGGGAAGCTGCTGAGAAAAGACTGAATTGTGGGCAGGGAGGAATGTTTTGGGGATGAATCAAAATAGTTTGGATTGTCCAATGGGGTGGCACGGTGGTGTCGTGGTTCGCACGTCTGCCTCACAGCACGAAGGTCCTGGGTTTGATTCCCAGCTTGGGCGTTTCTGTGTGGAGTTTGCACATTTATGTGATGTACCCCAGCCTTGCCCAGAGTTGCTGAGATGGGCACGAGCCTCCCCGCGTCCCTAATTAGGATTAAGCGGTTCAGAAAATGAATGAATGAATGAATGAATGAATGTCTATTGGGTGTTTAAGGTAGACACACAACAAAATACTTGTGAACACCTCCCCATGGATATTGTGCATGTGTTGCGCTATTAAAAATCAAGTGCACGCTACAGTTATAGAACCAGTAAGGAAGCAAATTCCATAAAGCTGTGCTGTTAGGTTGCAACACATTGTTTATTAAATTCATTCCTAATTATGGAAAAATCCAAGAGGAATCCAATGGAATTCATGGGTTATCCAGAGTGGGCCCCCTTTTGACAGGAAATCATGGGGTAAATCCGTCCATCCATCTTCTTGAAACACATTACTTGGGAGATTATACTGGGAATATACACCCTGGATTGGATGCCGTGTTCACTTCGGGGAAATTTAAACTCACCAATCCATCCTTTTTTTCCTCGGGAGCTTGGAATAAACCCAGAGGAAACCCCTGAGCTCATCATTGATCAAACTAGGGACCTGGAAGCTATGAGACAGGCTACCAACTGTAACACATTCACAGGGTAATAAATATTCATGAATCTTTTCATTGCTTGGCATGTCTTTTAAATTTGTATGTAAGGTACATGGTGACCAATAAAATTCCCATAAACTTCACAGGATGCCATAGGGCTTCAGTGCCCATAAAAAATAATAATAATAATAATAAAACTTGAACTCAGATTTCAGATTCTGGAGTAGCCCATAAAAATCCATTGGAAGCCATGGAAATCCAGCCATAACATTAACATGCATTTATTCATTTTCCACACTATTTAATCCTACAAGTCTGAGCCGATAGTGGGCAAAAGGTTTAGTACACCCTGAATAGCTTGCCACTCCGTCACAATAGCAATTTGGAATCACCACATATCTTAATGTGCATGTCTTTGTACGGTGTGAGGAAACCAGAGAACCAAGAGAATACTGATGCAAGTGCAGGAGAAACGTGCAAGTCTGCACAGAAACACCCTTGCCAGCCCCAGGACTCAAACCCAGGACCTTCTTTCTGTGACGCCAATGTGCCGCCCTGGTGAAATAACAAGAATGTTAAAATACATTCCAGAATACCAAACCAACTCCTTGTTCCCTGCAATTCTGATCAACGGATCCTTCCTTCCTTCCTTTCGGCTTTTTCCCTTTTTACTTGGGAGTCGCCACAGCGAATCAGCTTGATTCGCACATTTGATTTGGCAGAGGTTTTTACGTCGGATGCTCTTCCTGTCACAACCCTTTTTAGCAAGGGACAGAAACACGCTGACGGCTTTGCAGCTACTCTTTACGAAAGTCAGCAATGGTTCTTTTACATGCCTCTCACCATAGACAGTGAGAGACATAGCCCGCCTTTGATAACCCAGGTAGCTGCACTGGGGGGGACAGTGACAACCTTGTGGGGACTCGAACCCCTAACCTTTGGATCAGCGATCCTGTGCCCTATCCACTAGACCACCACTGCCCCAATTCTGATCAATGGATATGGATGTGAATTCATTGGAATATTTTCCAGTCAAATACAATCCCAACTCAACAGTAGGAGACTGTAGGACATCTCACAAACCTATTATTTTATTCACAATAGAATATATCAAACATGCCACTTGTTGAACGTGAGACACAGTCAGTGATTTCTGGAAATGTTCCTGAAGCCAGGCAGTGATTTCCTTGATAGACTTGTGCCTGGTTTTAATGCAGTTCTACCTGAGGTACCAAAGATCACAGGCATCCAATATTGATTTGTGGCCTTGTCCCTTGTATGCAGGGATTTCTCCAGATTCTGTAAAACTATGACATAATGTACTGTGGAACAATTAAAACACTTTGCAATATTACATTGAGAAACATTATTCTGAAATTGTTGCACAATTTCTCTCCACACTTTTTTTGTTTTTGCAGATTCATGAACTTCTGCCCAGCTTTTACTGACCTATTGCCAATTCAATAAATTAGTTGCAAAATGGTCCTCCAGTTGTTTCTTTTTCAGTACCACTTACTTTTTCAGCCCTTTCTGCCCATCCCATCTTTTTTTAATAAAAAAAAAAAAAAAAAAAAAAAAAAAAAAAAAAAACCATATAATACAAGTAGAATAGAATTTTTGTGTGTTCTATCATGAGTAAAATATAGGCCATTTTATTACGTTTATCAAGGCATCTCACATTTTTTTGCCATTTGGGTGCATCTTGTATATCACAGGTGTCAAATGTAAGGCCCATGGCCCAAATCCAGCCCACCAGCTCATTTTATGTGGCCCTTATGAGTTTTCAAAGATTTTGATTATCGTACATCCTTTGCATCAACCATTACCATGAAACTTAATTCATCATCCATTCCACTGGGTGGCAGTAGCAGCCTTTTTCAAGTAAAAAGCTAGTCATTCATCACTCAGAAAAGATTGCATGCTTGCTTATTGCTGATAAGCTTTGTCGGAAAATGCGAGTAAAGAGGAAAAGAGGTCAAATTTCTAAACTCATCATTTTGCGATGGATTTCGTGGTTGATTTATAGAACAGATGTTCAGTGATTTATTCGGCCCTCGATCACCTTTAACTTTAGAGTAGTGGCCCTCAGTGAAAAGGAGTTTGACACCCCTGCTGTACATGTATGTTAAGTCTTTTATGGGCGGCGTTTCATGTAATATACAGTATACAGGTTGTTCTAACACTTCCAGGGCAGATGAAAGTATAGCTTCAGACCACAGAGCAAATCTCATTTACAAATTGCGCATCGATTGATCAGACGGTGATGTCTGCACACGCATTCCAATAATGACACTTCACATAATCCCAGGTTTCTTATTGACTGCCTAATGACTTCTTACTCTTCACAAATGAGACTCAGTGAATCAGTGTGTGCACACCTGCATCCCTCTTAACCAATAGAAAAGCCTGTGCATGGCGAAGATGAAAGAGGGGATTGGCGAAGCATACCCAAGATCTGACCTGCAGGATGAATCAATGAAGCTTGATTGAAGAAAAAGGCCATCGATTTCCTAAGTCCCCTTCTTGTGAGGCACAATGATTCAGTGGGTAAAGACTGATAGGGAGGTTGAATGTAAATCTATACCAGTCCTTGGCTTTTTCAAGACAGAACTCTGCGAAAGGCATCAATTCGAATTCTCAAAGTTTAATGGTCTTCGTTTGACGAGACCACTGACGCCAAAACTTTTTTCATATATCTCTTCACCTCGGATATGACGGCAACCCTATATTTCCCGAGCGCTCAGATTCATCAGAGGTGTGTCCATGTTTCCAACTGCTTGTGCAATTTGTTCCCCGAATATGACAGGGACTTAAATTCCCAGACAGACCTCAGACAGGACATATTTCAATCTGATGAGGTGCTTTCATCACATGGTGGGAAAAAAAAAAACAACTCCATGTGAAATGATTTGATGGGAATGAGGGGGAGGCGTCGTTGGGTGAAATACAGTTCAAGGGGTTGTGAGCTCAGTCTGGAGTGCGGAACAGTGCAGCAATTATAACTTGGAATGGAGGTAGAAATTAGGTTTACCTCTCAGGTTAATCTCTCAGGCACACTACTCAAGGAAGGAAAATAACTGATTCTGAGAACATCTTCCTTGATTATCATTCATTCATTCATTTGCTGAACCGCTTCATTCTACTCGGGAAGACTGGAACATCCCATAATTATCATGTATCATCTCATATTATGACTAACCTACCCATAATTAAAACTCATTCATTAATTGATACATTTGCCGAGCCGATTAATCATGCTAGGGTCACTGGTGAAGCTAAAGCCTATCTCAGCTGCCTCCAGGCGAACACCCCTTGTACAGCTCCATCACAGGGCCAACACACTCACACACACACACACACACACACACACACACACACACACACACAAAACCCTTCATATTCACAGTCACACGTTGGGTCGATTTGGAACAGCCAATTAGATTAATGTTCTTGTCTCTGGACTGTAGAAGGGAAATGGAGTGCCCAGAGGAAACCCATACAAGCACAGGGAAACCATGGACACTTCACACAGAAGCTACTTTGTGGCGGGACTCAAAGCCAGGACATTTGCTGCTGTGAGGTGACCATGCTATCTCGCATGTCACTGCACCGCCTAACGTTGATATAGTAAATGCTAAATAAAGATGGGTGGTATGATGGTGTAGTGGTTCGCATGTCCACCTCACAGCAAGAAGGTCCTGGGTTCAATTCCCAGCTCGGGTGTTTCTGTGTGGAGGTTGCATGTTCTCCCTGTGCCTGTGTGGGTTTCCTCCGGGTACTCCGGTTTCCTCCCACTGGCCAAAAACATGCACAGTAGGCTAATTGGCTGTTCCAAATCACCCTTAGGTGTGAGTGGTTGCGTGAGTGTGGGCCCTGGGATGGCCTGGTTAGAAGTCCAGGGTGTACCCCTCCCTCGCCCGGAGTTGGCTGAGATGGGTACCAGCCTCCCCATGACCCTAATTAGTATTACGTGGTTCAGAAAATGAATGAATGAATAAATGAATAAATAAAGATGTTTATTTGTAGTAAGAGGTTTCAGGGGTGGGATTTTTGCTTCAGAGTTCGTCAGTCTTATTAATATTCGGGGCGTTTCACAATTCAGACCATAAATTAGAAAGACACTTACAAGGCACAGACCTGCAACAATAGCAAAGGTCAAGTTTTCTATGATGTAAAAATCTACAACCACATCAATTTTATTTCACGAGTCACACGAATCTTCTCTTTTTTTTGTAATATGGAGTCACGATATTTTTTCACCTGAAATCTTCTCATTTGAAAACGTATGGCACTGCTGGGTGCCGCCGATAGGAAAGACCCCATGACTTAGCTTGCAACATTAGCAAATATTATGAAACTACATTTTGGGATCTGACCCATGCTACAGATACCAGCCCGGACCCTGCAACACCAAGTTTCACGTACAGTGGTTTGGAAGGTTTTGTGTCGTTATGGTTACAGACAAACTATAATCCATGTGAGGTTGCAAGGGTATCGTATTGGTTCCTTTTGCCACCCAGCAAGGAGGCTCTGGGTTCTAGCCCCTTGGTTGGCGAGAGCATTTATGTGTGGAGTTTGAATGTTCACCCCATGCTTGCATAGGTTCCCATTCAAGCACTCTGTTTCCCCCCCCAAAGTCCAAAGACATGCACATTAGGGTGTCCCTAGGCTTAATGCTGAATGGCTGGCAGCTCTTGAGTTACACAGCCTATAGGCTCTCTTGTAAAGCAGTCCTCGCTCTGGGATGTCCCGCTCAGCAGCACTCCACCGGGGGCCAAACTCCGTGTCTCTTTGTCCTTCAATCCCCTTGTTACGATGCCCCACCATTGTGTCACATGATTTTCACACTTTGTCATGATGTCTCAGTGAGGAGCGCGACCACCCTGGGACATCCCACCCACACAGCTTCACAGTGCTTCTAGTTAGGACTACGGCTCCAAAATGAATAAATAAAATAAATTCAAAGTAACTGTAATTGATATCATGTAACATGTAGAGGTGTTTTATAGATTATTTAACACTCTTTTGAATACTTGTTACTGATTGGTCAATTATGATATAAAGTCAAGGGCAGTGCTGGACTGATGATAAGGTGCTAGATTCTGAACAGGTTGTCACTGCCGCCCCCAGACAAGGCCAGCCATGTCTCTCACTATCTATGGTGTGAGGTTCATGTAAAAGAACCATTGCTGACTTTCATCAAGAGTAGCTGCATGGCCGTCAGCGTGTTTTTGTCCTGTGATGGCCGGGCGAGTCATCCAGGGTGTACTCTGCTCTCGCCCGGAGTCGGCTGGGACGGGCACCAGCCTCCCCGCGACCCTAATTAGAATTAAGCAGTTACAGAAAATAAAGGAATGATGATATAAAGCCACCTGTTATTTCTTTAAAAACGAGACGTGTCCTGATCCCCCTGTCGGGGTTTATTTCACAACAATTACTGGCTCGCTATACATTATCACATTACCTTACTGATGTCAAGCACTTCTAAGAGTGAGCACTATTTTTTTTACTGCGATCCCTGTAAAGATTTTAAAGAAACCTGAATTTATATTACAAGTAATTATCTCTCCATTTAGCTAAAAATGCAAAAGCAATTCGAGCCTGTCGCATAATCGGAAAGCGATGGCGTGTTAAAACAACAGAAGACAGCACCAAATGGTTTACTGCTCTTATTCAGCAACAGATGTAACCTTTGAAATGCCTAATCAGTCATTCTTTAAACATTGAGCTACAATGCGAGGAAAAGCATACAGAGTACACCAAAATTACTTTTTTTATCTTAAACAGAGTGAAATATATTGCCGTAGACTTAAATTAGATCTGAGGAATTAGCCTGATTCGCTCTGAATTACGTCCCATCATGCCAGCTAAATCCGTACCTGTAATGCATACGAGACACGTTAACAAGAAGAACAATGTCCACAGAACAGATTAGGCACTTCACACGAATACTGACCCAGATGTAATTAAATGATAGTCGCCTCGGACACCGAGGGCTTAAATTGCCACTGTCACTTTATTGACTGTGATGGATCGTTATCTGGAACTCGAAGGGAGGAGAAAATTGTCAAGAAAACGGGTTCACGTCATATATTATCATCACTCGCGGTCAAGTATAAAGACAACACCAAATCACAAAGGGGGAGGGTCCCGAGATGGTAATTTATTAATGAGTGCTGTACTTCAACGCCTTAAATCATGGCCACAACGACTGACCCCTTGATGAGGACAGTGCTGAAACCTTATTCATTTACAAAATACTATTATTATTATTATTATTATTATTATTATTATTATTATTGTGTCAGTGTGCACATTACATTCTGTTCGCATCTCCTCGAGGTGTGAATGATTGTGTGACTGCTGGCCCTGCGATAGCCTGGCGAGCTGTCCAGGGTGTACTCTGCCCTCACCCGGAGTCGGTTGACATGGGCACCTGCCTCCCCACGACCTTAATTAGGATTGAGTGGTTCAGAAAATTAATAAATGAATGAATGAATTAAACTCATGCTTATTGTTTCCCATTGGAAAAATGTTTTGGGGAATTCAGTGCTTGGCAGCATCTGTCAATCAGTGGTGTCTCTAAACACTGATTGGTAATCGCAGTAATCTCATCAGTTTAGTTGAACTTGGCACCCGATTGAGAAAATTTCACCACTGGTTCCCAGTTCGTTTGTATTCACTGACAGGTAGGACGGTAGATAGGTATGTAGAAGGTAGATAGGTAGGAAGGTAGGCAGTTAAGTAGGTAGGAAGAAGGAAGGTAGGATGGTCAGTAGGAAGGTAGGTAGGAGGGTTGGTAGGAAGGTAGGAGGGTCAGTAGGAAGCTTGGTAGGTAGGAAGGCTGGTAGGTAGGTAGAAGGTAGGTAGGTAGGAAGGTCGGCAGTTCAGTAGGTAGGAAGGCAGGTAAGTAGGTATTCAGCGCATCTGCCAATTCACTTACTCATTTGTCAAACAGCTTAAACCTAGTAGAGTCGCAGGGAGGCTGAAGCCTATCTCAGCCGACACCAGGCAAAAGCGAGATACACATTCACAACAAGGGCAATTTGGAACAATCAATTAGCCTGATGTGCATGTCTTTGGATTGAGCGGTTCCCCTGAGGACATCCCATGCCAGCATGGCCAGAACATGCAGAAACGGCCAGTCCCAGGACTTTCTTAGTGTGAGGCGAACGTGTGAATCACTTCACCAACGACTTTCTTTCACATCCTCTGATCAGCATTTCTTCCATGTTATAACTCATTTTTAATTCTAATTTGAAACTTGGGGGGGGGTTTAAAGCTTCTTTTCATTTCTCTTTTACTGAACTATGTCGCTATAATCTTCAGTTCAAATTCGGGTTGTAATTTATTTGCATGATTTGCTCAGATGTTAGCAATGGGAGATTTTGTGTGTGTGTGTGTGTGTGTGTGTGTGTGTGTGTGTGTGTGTGTGTGTGTGTGTGTTTCTTTGCGGTATTTTAATTTGTATTTTGGTGTGTATACGTATGGCAATATTTTATATACACACCTGTAGGGTGACACTGTGACACAGTGGTCAGCATGTCCGCCTCACAGCAACAACGCCTGGGTCCGAGTCCCATGCTCAGGTGTTCCTGCGTGGAGTTTGCATGTTCCCCTCGTGCTTGCATTGGTTTCCTCCAGATACTCATGTTTCCTCCCACAGTCCACAATCATGCACAGTGCGCAAACTGGCTGTTCAAAATGGCACCCAGTGAGTGTGAATGATTGTGTGTGTGTGTGTGTGTGTGTGTGTGTGTGTGTGTGTGTGTGTGTGTGTGTGTGTGTGTGTGTGTGTTGGCCCTACGAAGGCCTTGGGAGCCGTCCCGGGTGTACACCACCCTCGCTCCGAGTCGGCCGAGATGGGCACCAGCCTCCTTGTGATGCTAATTAGCATGAATTGGCTTAGAAAATGCATGTAAAGCTGTATAGATGAGGGTGAGGTGAAAACTTTATAGGCTGAAAAGTTCATAATAATCCATCTTACCATCAGGATGAAAGCTTCTGTTTCAAAGCGATCCAAGCAGTACACCATACATGGAAGACGTTTGTTGGACATGGGTAGGCATTTTGCTGAACCCCCCCCCCCCCCACACACACACACACACACACACACACACACACACATACATACATACACTGCATAATGGTCAGCCTATGAATTTTTCAGCCCAGCCTTGTGTTAATAAACAGGAAATGGATGATTAAATTAGTTTGATTGGAACTCAAAAAGGAGGCAAAATGCTATCGAGGCGTCTTTGTAATTAACTTATCATGCCAACTAAAAGTATTAAATCCTGGCAGTTTTTACGTTCATATCAACCCACAACTCTATCAACTGCTGCTGCAACGCATATAATTTCATACTTTGCATTACTGCTCAACCTTTCAGGTGAAGTCAAAAAGCACTGCTGGAATATACAGTATTAGCTGTACATTACACTCTAGACGTGTCGTTATCAAAGTGTAATTTTGGCAACAGCTTCGAAAACGACTGAGCAGTTCATTTTCCTTTATTCCCGAACCCTAAAACAGAAAGATAAACGCTAGCGGTCAAACCTGAGTACAAACAGATGGTGCACAGAATGCATCAGGACGCTGATAGTGATGCATATGTGCTCTGTCTCAACTCACTCGGTGGTTACCTTCTCTCTCATCAGCCCTGAAGGAGGGTAAATAGTTCCTTAACAAAACAAATTCCAAGGACCACGCAACTCTTTAGTGCGAGCTACCATATGGGGCGCGACGTGGAAAGGCTGTTAGCATTGAATATTCTCTTAGACAAGGGCGATCGCTGGACTCCCACCGCAGAAGGGAATTAAAACATCCTTTATTTTGATTTATGTATGGATGGCACTCTGGAGTTGAGACAGAGAAAGAAGGGGGCAGTCAAGGTGAAGCGTGACTTGTGAGCAGTTTTTTTGAAAGTCTGGATAAAATGATTGACTGCACATGCTAATAATTGTACTAAATCACCTTTATACCTTTACTTGTATCATCGTATCTCACTCATGCGGATTAACATGGCTACACCTCTCATCACAAAGTCACTCTTACCCTCATGTTATTTATTCATTGTCTGTACCACTAAATCCTGATTAGGGCCACAGGGAGGCTGGCGCCCATCTCAGCCGACTCTGGGCGAGTGCAGAGTACACCCTGGACAGCTCGCCACGCCATCGCAGGGCAGAAACATGCTGACGGCTATACAGCTTACTCTTGATGAAAGTTCTTTTAGGAAATACATGAACCTCTCACCGGAGACAGTGAGAGACATGGATGGCCTTTGATATCCCAGTTGGCTACACTGAGGGGACAGCAGGGATAACCACTGACAGTGGAGCTTGAACCCTCCCCTGAATTTGAGATTGGTAATCTGGCACCTTACCACCAAGCCACCACTGCCCCCATGTTGTTTAAACTAAAGTTTTTGTTTCTTTTCTAGTACAGTCATACCTCACCTTACGAAATTAATACGTTCCAGAAGTGGTTTCGTAACCTGATTTTTTCGTAAGTTGAGCCGCATTTTACATATAAAAGGCCTGATTCATTCCAAGGCCCCCAATACTACCCCCTAAACCCTTTAAAAATTATAAAAGTATACCTTTTAAAGCCTCCTGCTTCAATATCGTACCAATGGTAGACGGGTTTCGTCCATAATCCTTTGCGATATCACTCAACCGCATGCCACGAGCCCGCTTCTTATTTTCACTCGCACCGGGAATCACTTTCTTGGGGCCCCATGATGAATGACGAAAAATAAAGTTGCAATGAGCACACTCGAAAAACTCACGAAACAACAGTAACTCTGTCCTTTACGTGTGTTAGAACTCCGTGACGAACAATGGGTCGAAGGCACATAAAAAGCATCAATGGGAGGCCAGCAGGGCGGGGTGTTGGGAGATAGCCAATGGAAGAGCAACTCGCGCATTGTTTGAATTTTTGAGATGGCGCGTTTCGTAACGTGAATGTAAGTTGGATTTTTTTTGTTTGTTGGGTCTTTTGTAAGGTGAGGTACCACTGTACTAGTTTGCCTCTGTCTTGTCACTGGCTACCCTAATGTGTTCACCTGTTACAGTCTTTGATTCATTTGTCTATTTAGGTACTCATGTTCCCATCACACCGGGGCAGTGGTGGCCCAGTGGTAATGTGCTGGATTACCGCTCCCAAGGTTGGGGGTTCAAGCCCCACTGTCAACGGTTGTCACTGCTGTTCCTCCAGTGCCGCTTACTGGGTTATCAAAGGCCGACCATGTCTCTCACTGTCTCTGGTGGGAGGTTCATGTAAAAGAACCATTGCTGACTTGTCAAGAGGGGCTGCATAGCCGTCAGCGTGTTTTTAACGATTGCCTGCGATGGCCTGGCTAGCTGTCCAGGTTGTATTCTGCCCTCGCCAACAGTTGCCTGAGATGGGCGCCAGCCTTCCCGCGACCCTAATTAGGATTAAGTGGTGACAGAAAATGAACTGAACTGAAATGTTCCCATCATTTATGGCCAAAGCCTTATCATGCATTTTTTATCATTCCAAGCCATTTTTTTCCTGCTTCCTTTTAAAATAATCTTATTTCCAGTACCGCCGCCCCCGAGTTATGGTAATCACTATAATTTATTTCTTTGTTCATGAACTAAATCTTGATGTCATCCATGAAAGGATTTTCACAAAACTTGGTGGGAACATTACCCCACTTACGTTCTAAAGCTGAACTGAGTTTGGAAGATCGAGATCAAAGCTAAAGGTCAGAGTCAGGGCAAAAGGTTTGGGAAATAGCGCACTCATAAATGCAAAACAAGTGCCGACTGCCAAGCTTTACTCTGGAACACTAATAGGAATCTATATATGGACTTAACTGGGTCAGATACCTTTTGACTTTGACCATTTTACCAATTTGGTCATGCTTGAGTCCTACAGAACATATTATAAGACAAGCTGTCCCTCTTGCTTCCTGCTTGTTCGTGATTTGAGAGTGAAGATGTAAACATATAGGGAAATGACTGCAAATTGCTCCAGGAGCAACTTCATCCCATTACTCATGTGAAAGCATCTATAGATTACCATAGATTGTCTCCTTGATATTTAACCTTTGATTTCTAAATTTCCCCAAATGACACGCATACACACACACACACACACACACGTGTCCTGGCAAAATAATAATAAAAACATGATTGACACGATCGTTGATCTTTAAGAAACATCCCAAAATTTGTACAAGTGATGATCGCTTTTAAGCTATGAACATGTAGACTTTCTATCCCAAAGAAGATCTCACCCTGTTAACCTTGTCCCCTGTTGTTCTTTTGTACTTGTACCTTTGATTACTGACGAAACGGCTACACCGTCAGACACATGATGCCGAGCAGATAGCAAGCGGTGACTGCAGTTAGAAACTAATGAGCGTGTTCTGATAACCAAACTGTCTCAGGGTGCAAACAGACGATCTTAACGCCTGACTTTATCAGGAAATGATCAGCCGCTGTAACCTTCCCTGAAATTTGTCACTTCACACGTCTCTAGTATTAACAGCAGACCCAACAGGGATGTGATCCCTCGCACTGCGCGAGTATTTACACGAACAAACAAATGCTGCTTTTTCCTGAAAAAAAATGGATGAAACATTCTCTGATCTTTTTTCTCTATCAGTTTCCAACCATTTCAGTTTCAATCTGTTCTGTTTTTCATGACATAAACATTAATGTCTGGAATGAAGGTTTTTCATGTGACATCACTGGTCATGTGATGTTTATTTACTCATCCAGCTTGCTTGGTCAGGCAAAACCAGGCAAAAATGGATCAGCACAAACCTTGTAATCATTTTCGATGTTCAAATCTGTGGCCAGGGTGAAACTGTGGCATAAGTCGTTAGCACATCCACCTCACAGCATGAAGGTTCTGAGTTGGAGTCCCAAGCTTGGTGAGGGCGTTTCTGTGTAGAATCTGCAGTGATCGCATGGGTCTCCACCTAGAATTCAAAGCCATACGGTGCACATTTGCCTCACAGTTCAAAGGTCCTGGGTTCAAGTCTCAGGCTCGGTGAGGGACGTTTCTCCTGTGGGTTTTCTTCAGGTACTCCGGTTTTGTTCCACAGTCTGAAGAGATGTATATTGGGCTGACTGGCTGTTTCAGATTGGTATGAGTGCGAGTGTGAATGGTTGTCCGTCTGTCCCTTCAGTGGAGAAGCAAACTGTATCGAGTGTACCCCACTTTCACTCAAAGCCAGCTGAGACAGCAACCCTTCTTGTAACCTGAGAAGCAAAAAGAGATTTGGGAAATTAATTAATTAATTTTGTAGCCGGCATTTAAAAACAAGGGTCAAAACTGAGAAGGTGTGGAAGAAGATCTATCGACTGGTGAAAGATGACACACTGAGCAAGAAGGCTGATAAAATCCTAGAGGACCACAGCTACACTTCACTCTCCATTTAGTCCTCACTGAAAGCATGGCAGAGATGAGATCCTCCAGCTGAGGAAACCAACTGAGGAACTTACAATAAACCAGGAGTTTGGGGTTGACCTTTATCTTCTGGCTTCGATAGAAACATTCATTCATTCATACATTTGTTAAACCTTTTGATCCTGCTAGGCTCAGAGGAAGGCTGGAGCCTGTCTCAGCCAACCCTAGCTCATCAGTCCATTGCAGGTCAACACACACACACACACACACACACACACACACACACACACACACACACAAAACCATTTACACTTATATCCACACTTGAGGTAATTTGGAGCCAATGAGCCTAATGTGCATGTCTTTAGACACTGGGAAGAAACCAGACTACCTAGAGGAAACCCATACAAGTAAGGGTAGAACATACCACCTCCACAGAGAAAGATTTTCAACAGGCTCTGACGTCCACACGTCCTGATCAAAGGTGCCCTTTCATGAATCAACAGTCTATGTGTTTATCTTATATAATCAAAAGGTTTCCCAGCACAACAATCCCAGCTCATGGGCTTTGTAGATCTTATTCACCCGTTTTATATTTTGTTATCATTGTGTATATCTGTTTACAATAACAATACATCATGAGCGGAGGAATGATCTTGCACAAGTGTGAAAACTTGACAGCGCAATACTGATTCATAAGAACTAAAAAAAGATCAAGTGCGAAGAAACAGATGACATACCATTCCAAGAGAGATAAAACAAGGGTAGAGCATTTCTCTCTCTCTGTGTCTCTCGCGGTCTATTTTTCACATTTATGTCATCCATATCTGTGTTGATGGTCGCCATCTTGTTTTGATAGCAGCTCTGCACTTTGGCCTCTAGATGGTATGTGTGCTGTGTTTATATTCACACCCATTGCATGGGTCATTACAGCCAATGCCCATATGGAGCCTATTTGCGACATTATCCCTGATAAGTGTGCCTCAAGTTTTTTGTTTGTTTGTTTGTTTGTTTACCTGAGCTGGGAAATCTACAGAAGGATCAGTGTAAACAACAAATGCCCATCAGGTGTCCCATAGTGTCATGTTGGGCATCAAGTACAGAAGAGCATATCCAAGGTGTTTCCAGAAGATCTGCAGAAGAAAGTTCTGAATCAACAAGTCAATCAAGTTGTTTAGATTTTCACTGGTGGTGTAAGTACTCTCTGAACAGACTGCACATTGTAAAAGTGTCCATTTTTCCTGCTTTATATTTCTACACTGCACAAGTCTGCTCACAGCATGAGTCATACTCAAGTTTCTCATCCTAAAGTGTGTGTGTGTGTGTGTGGGGGGGGGGGGGGGGGTTGGTTCTGCATCATCTATCAAGTCAGCTAAAGTGCCCCCCCCAAAAAAATGCATTCTGAAGTCAAAAGTTTTGGACATGTTATTTTCTATGATGAATAATAAATTTCTTGTCAAGGGAGTTCCATAAAAAAATCTTTAAAAAAGCAGCAACCCGAGGAAATAATAATATTAAAAAAGGCGCCTACACATTTATCAGAAAATCCAAATGCTATGAATATGGAAATTGGAAAAGCTCCCAACTCTTTCACCCTCTTCTTCTGGTCACCCACTGTATTAACCGGACGTATTTGCATATTTGACACTTGCCTGTCACATGTTCATTACGAACTCAGACATTCTGAAATGGCACTCGAATCTTTTTTAAGTGTTCCGGTTAACTGCTTGATTGTACAGCTCTTCATCAATTTGGACACATTTAATGTTTGTTTATTGTTTACTTATCTGAGCAGTCATAGTTTCTTTATTTCTTTCCTCCTTTTTGTTTTTAACATACAAACCACATATTGTGATTCACAGAATTTTACAGCGCACACTTTAGGTGAAGAATAAATAAAAACGATGAGCTGATCCTTAATAAAAAGAAATTGATCATCAGCAAGGTGGCGGAGAATTGATTCTGTTCCAATAGCAGCATGTCCAGGAACAGATTTTCCCTTCATGCTATGCACTTTATTTTACAACGTGTCATTTTCTGAACCAAATTCTGATTTATTAGGTGCATGGGGAGGCTGAAGCCCATCCTAACTGACTATGGGCAAAGGTGGGATACACACCCTGAGCATCTTGCAAGATCATCAGGGCTGACACTCACACAGCAGTTCCTTTTGGAACAGCAAACCAGCCTCGTGTGCATGTCTTTTGACTGTAAAAAGAAACCCGAGTACCCCGAGGAAACCCATTCAAGTATGGGGAGAACATGTAAACTACACACAGCAGTGCCCAAGTCTGGGACTCGAATCCAGGACCCTCCTGTTGTGGGGCAGGCGTGCTCACCTTGGTGCCACCCTTGAGAAAAACAATTCCATACCCGGTGTACTACACTGTGATAAATTCTCATTTTCAGCAAAACTCTTATAAACAGTCAGATGTATTTTTCCCCTGAGTAAGCTATTATAGGAACGATAACATATTAAATTACGTGCATTTATATACTGTAAACCTTGCAGGTTTAGAAAACTAATCAATACTACTAATCAATAGAACCCAACACTGCGGTGCTTTAAACACTTTTATCGTTTTAATCTAATCAGTAGGCAGTGGTGGTCCGGTGGTAAGGTGCTGGATCACTGATCCCAAGGTTGGGGGTTAAAGCTTCACTATCACCGGGTTGCCACCACTGTTCCCCACAGTGCCGCTAACTGGGTTATCAAAGGCCGGCCGTGTCTCTCACTGTCTGTGGTGAGAGGTTCATGTAAAAGAACCATTGCTGACATTCGTCAAGAGGAGCTGTATAGCGGTCAGCGCGTTTCTGCCCTATGATGGCCTGGTGAGCCATGCAGAGTACATCCTAGCAACCCTAATTGGGATTAAGCGGTTCAGAAAATGTATGAAATGAATGAACTTATCATTAATCATCCCTAAACTATGGCGCTAATTTTTTAAAATAAATAAATAACAGAGAACTAAGTAACTAAATTCAACAATTCATTTTCTGAACAGTTTAATCCTAATTAGGGTCACGGAGAGGCTGGCGCCCATATCAGCCATCTCTGGGTGAGGGCAGAGTACACCCTGGACGGCTTGCTGGGTCATCGCAGGGCAGAAACACACTAACGGCGATGCAGTTCCTCTTGTCAAATGTCAGAAAATGGTTCTTTTACATGAACCTCCCACCACAGACACTGAGAGACATGGCTGGCCTTTGATAACCCAGTTAGTGCACTGGGGGGGAACAGTAACAACCTGTTGCCAGCCTTGAGATCAGTGATCCACCACCAGGCCATCACTGCCCCTGTAACTAAATATGTTGTGCTATTTTTATAGGATGTAATAATGAATGTAGCATTAAAAAGCTACGATAATATTTTTGCCAGTCATTTGGTTCTATTTTGGGAGGCTGACTCCTAAAAATCTTATTGCAGGAAGAAAAAATAGTATAATAAACATATACATAATAATACTGACTTTAACAGTAACAATAATTCTATGCATAAGAATGTGGCAATTAGAGAGTCTGATAAATTGGACGGCCTGTTGTCTTATATCCATATACTGTACAATACTTGATTAACTCGGTAATATGTTTTTTTTTCTCTCATTTTTTCATATAAGAAGCGTTCAAAAAAAAAAAAGTACATAATACAGCACAAACTTTCCAAAACCCAAACTTTCCTTCGTGCTGAGACTATGTCAACAAATAAACCCTTCCCGATGTGTTTAGTTTGTATTATTTGCATTACAGAATCCTAGTGCACCTTTAAAACTTCACTTTGGAAATATAAAAATTCAACTAGCGCTAAATGATGTCCCCTAAAACACCTGTAACGGTGCATAATATTTACTTTTCAGGTGGACAATGTATATCACAGCTGCAGAAGTTGACTGTGTACAGTACATATCTGATAATCCTTAATTAAATAAATTTGGCTTTGATACTTAAATGAGTCTTGATGTGAAGTTGTGAGTACAGCATGGCCGAGCCGTCGTGAGGGTCACTCTTGTATCTGAGACAAGTCCAAGACCTAGACTGGTGGAGACAAGACCGAATTAAAAAAGTTAGGGGCCAAGTCCAAAGATGTTCAAGTTCAAATTGAAATCAAATCCAAAGAGTATGGAGATCAGGTCGAGATTAAACCCAAACAGGTCGGAGCCCAAAGAGGTTTGCGTCCAAGCCTTAATCAAAGCAGTGGCAGCTCAGTGGTTAGTGCTCACAGTAACTGATTAGAAGGACAAGCCTTAGTATGACCAAGTTGCTTCTGTTGGGCCCTTGAGCAAAACCCTTAACCCATAACTGCTCGGTTGTATGAATGATTTTTAAATAAGCTCCCTTCATCAATTATTTTCTTTTGAAAAAACTTGAAAGAGAATGAATAACAACATATATATTTATTGAAGGGATCTGGACACATTCAGCATCAACTCGGATATTTGATGAGACTAAGGCCGCATGCAAACACTAACAGGCCTACGACTATAGAGAAACAGCCCAAGTCTTTAGTTCGAGACAGGCACAGGTAACATAACCTGGCAACATGTAAATTTTGCCTGGACCCAACATTATACCTTGGGTAACACCAGTGCCGCTGACATACTCATAGCACTGGTGATGAGAAACAATCATGCATAGTTATTATTCGGATGCAGACAGTCAAAAAAAAAACAAGATCAAATCATTAACTTTCCTTTTATTCTTTCCAGTAGCGTACATCAGGAAGTGCTTCACTCCTGGAACATTCAGTGACTGATGGTATATAAACGATCCTTGATAATGGACTTTTTCCTGTTTAGCATTCTTTTTTATGTCAGCGAGCTAATGAGGCTAGTCGGTGGCTATCTTATGAATTATGTAATTAAATGAAGCACACTGCCTGTAGTTAGTACACTGTTTAAATTATTGCTCTATATTGCAATTTTCAATTCCCTGCACTATTTAATAGAGTGCTGAAAACTTAATTAAACCCAAAGATTTACTTGAGGAGAATTCATGTGCATGTAAAAAAAATAATAATAATAAAAAATCTTTGTTGGCTCTTATTACTTAGGCTTCAGACTGGGGGTCTAGAGTGCAGTGCTGATGGTGCTCCAAGACACAAGTTAGATATGAGCTTTCAGAGTCTCTAAATAATCGCATAGTGTGGTGCTGTCCAATCTCGAGTAACATGGGCGGTAGTATATAGCGTTCTAAACTACAGCAGATCAGTGATTAACGTTACAGAAGTACATTGTCCAGTTGCTCGTATGGAGACATTGTCTGTGAACTGAAGCCTATTTAAGATTAGAGGACGAGGTCTTGTCTGTTAGGTAAAGGGGAAAATGTGACATCTTTATATGTCAATTGAGAGAAAATGCTGAAATCGGTACAAGAAAAACTACTTATGATTTAGCTGCGATAACATAAGACCCGACTCCGGGCAAGGGAGGGGTACGCCCTGGACGGCTCACCAGGCCATCACAGAGCCCACACTCACACAACCACTCACACCTCGGGGTGATTTGTAACCATAAATTTACCTGCTGTGTATGTTTCTGGACTGTGGGAGGAAACCGGAGTACCTGGAGGAAACGCACGCAGGCACAGGGAGAACACACAAACTCCACACAGAAACACCCGGGCTGGGAATCAAACCCAGGACCTTCTTGCTGTGAGGCAGATGTGCTAGCCACTGCGTAACTGTGCCACCGTTATATCGTTTAGAGAAAGGCAATCTTATATCCATCCATTTGTTTGCTTCAATCCTTCACGGGTTGTTGGGAAGCTGGAGTCTATCTCCACTGACACTAAGCAAAGGCTGGATACCCAGAGACAGTTTGCCTGTCCATCACAGAGGCAGTCTCATATTTCAGAATCGATACTTTGTAAAATGGCTCACAGAAAGGCTTTATGAAAAGGGGAAAATGTTGATCTGTGAAACTGATCAGTTACGACATGCTCTGGAAAGTTGCGTATTGACAAGCATACCATCATCGGCGAGCAATCACCCGACGTACTGGATCCTCCAGCTGTGATATTTAATCTGTCATAAAGGCATTTGTAATGATGCGAAGACTCAACAACTGCATCATACACGTTATTAAAACGTCTCAGTCGTGCTCGGCTTCCAGCACAATGACCCGCAAAACACAGTTTGACTGTAAACAAAAAGTCAGTGGCCTTGTCTTTGAATGTTTTTTTTTTCCTTTTATGAAAGGGAGAAGAGATGATAGTACATCAAAGACCCCAAAAACATGCTACAAAAACCAACTGCATTAAGCACCCAGGAGCAATGCGTCCAAATTGAGGACTTTCAGTTCATTAAAAGGTTTTATTTTGTCCAAAGACGAGCTCAGTCATGCTCCTCTTCTGCGTTACAACTGATGATTAATTGAACCCGATCAAAAACAACAAAACAGTGGCTGCTCAGAACTATAAAGACACTGTGATTAATCCCTCTGTATTCTTGGTGGAGGAAAAAGAGCTGACTGATAAAACCTTGTTTAAATGCATGATAATGACCATCAAAGTCCTCTGCAAATACAATTACATCTGCTTGTACTTCCAGCAAGAAAGCGCGCCATTTCTATCAGGGTTGATTTCTCAAAACACAAGTCCATTAGGTCGAAGACTTGCACACTACTTAAGATGCACGATCTACGGGATGCATATCAATCAGCCATAACATTAAAAACATGACAAATATGAGTACTGACAGCAGTAACGAATACTATAAATTATCTTGTTACAGATGCACATACCAAGGCAAGAAAGTGAACTGTCCTGTTCTTGAACTTCAAGTGTTGGAAACAGGAAAAAATATGCAACATAAGAATATGAGTGATTTCACATGTGGTACATTGTGATAAATCTTTTTATCTTCAAAGCGGCAGGTGTTGGGTAATGCAGTGTTAAATATCCACCAAATGTGGTTGAGGAAATGATAGCAAGTGAAGTGGCAAGAGTGTCATGGACGCACAAAATTTTTCATGCATGTGGGGAGCGGAGGCTAGAACATCTGGAACATCCTACAGATGAGCTACTGCAGCACAAGCTACTGAACCTATTAACACTGTTCATGATAGAAAGATATCAGCACACAGAGTGCATGTTTGCTTGCTGTGTACAGGACTGCTCAGTGTACTGTAATTGGTTAATTTGTCCTCCATCTTGGCTTTTCCTCCTCCAATCATCACAGATGAAATCGTATTTGAGTGTGTGTTTGTGTGTGTTTATATATATATATATACACACACATATATATATATATATATATATATATATACACATACACATGCACACACACATATATATATATATATATATATATATATATAAATACACATGCACATATATATATATATATATATATATATATATATATATAAATACACGTGCACACACACATATATATATATATATATATATATATATATATAAATACACATGCACACACACATATATATATATATATATATATATATATATATATATATATATAATATTTACAGTACAGACACTCCCCGCTTTACGTTCATTCATTTTACGTATTTTTTGATTTTACGTTTAAAAAAAAAAATTATGTCAAACTTTGAGTTTAGCATGCACTCTGTAGTACGAAACGTACCTACTTACACATGACGCTGTGTCCATTGATTACAAACAACAGACTGAATGTGCCCCTCCTTCTTCCCAGTTCACTACGTGTTACCCTTGTCTCTGTGATCTTTGTGTTTACACTGTTTTGCGGACTTTTGTAACCCGAAACAAATATGGTTGGCAGAAGTGTAAGCCTACTAGCATGGGTGCAAGTCTCATACACAGAGATGAATTAACTATCTGCTCAGATCGGCACAATCTAATGCATACTCAGTTAAGCAAAGAGAGTTGTAATATGAATGAAAACCTGAATGCACAAATTATAGAACAATTACAGATATGTATTATCTTTTAGCAGAATCCTAAAAGTGTATACTTATTTTTATATGAACATTCATTAGGATTTGTACTTGTTCTTTGTATGCATCTCTTGAATGAAGTTTACTTACTTACTTACACAAAAGAAAGAACGCTCCGCTTTGCTGGGATTCACATCAGTGCAGGCTGTGTTCTAAACGAGTTCAACGGCACCTTTGTGCACTTGAAAGACAGGAAGTCTGTATAACCCACAGCAAGTACACTACTTTTGCAAGTACACTACTTTCGGTATTGAGCGCTTCACATATTGTAAGCGTTGATTGGCTGTTTTAAGCTTCATGTAAAGTGACTCGGTATAAATAAGTGACTTATTTGAAATTAATGTTGATATTATTTGATATATTTGATATTATTTTACAGTGTTATGTTTATAATAATTGATTTCGGGGTGTTTTATGAGATATGATAATGGTATTTATGGATGTATAGTACAGTATGAGACGTCACTGTAACAACTTACGTTCACTTTCAACTTGCGTTCGGCCGTCCGGAACCCATTAAAAACGTAATGGGGAGCGTCTGTGTGTGCGTGTGTGTATATATATATATATATATAAATATATATACAGTGGTACCTTGATTTACGAGTGTCTTTTATAATGAATTTTCCATGATTCAAGCTTTGAACCAACCAAAAATTTGCCCCATCCAACAAGCAAAATTTTGATTTACAAGCTCTGCTGGGGAAATGGCTTTTCTGGGCCGATTAGCCTTGTATTCTTCCGCATGTATTCCTCCACGCCGAGAACAACTTGTGCAGTGCTTCTCAATTATTTTCTGTGCTGCCCCCTATAGGAAGAAAAAAAAACATTTCACACTTCCCCAGTGCCCCACGTGCAACTGTAAATAGTGTTTACTGCACTTCATATTGTTTTGTATTGGTGATTTTTCCCTACACCATAGCATAATGGGAGCGCCACTGCCAACTACTGTAGACGATGCACAATTACACTTAATTCTAGTACAGTATGGCAAAAAAGCATGTTCCGCAGGGTCATACACACCCCCCCCTGGCATCATACCCCACTATTTGAGAAGCACTGGCCTCGTGGGACCTCACCACGAGCCTTTCCTCGCTGGCATTTGTAGTGTGCACATGCATGAAATTCTCCTCCTCCTTCTCTGTTACGCACCACCTCATGTCTGCCCACGTGACATCTTCGCACCCACATGACATCTTGGCCGCAGTTGATGATCGGAAGGGTTCGTTGGCTTATTGTTGATTTTTGTGTATTATTATTTATTATTACAGTAATTATTATTATTAATGTTAATGTACATGTATTATTATGAAATGTTTATTGTTTTTACATGTTTATCTTTAATATATTAGGTCAAATATACGTGCTTGTGGCAGGTTATATGAGTTTGGGAGGGGGTTGGAACGGATTAAATGGTTTTCTATTATTTCCTATCAGAACTTTTGTTTTATCTAACAAACATTTTGACTTACGAGCTCGCCCTCGGAATGGAGTCAAGGTACCACTGTGTGTGTGTGTGTGTGTGTGTGTGTGTGTGTGTGTGTGTGTGTGTGTGTGTGTATATATATATATATATATATATACATATATACACTAATATGACCCCAGGTATGTATCTATGAACCTAGGTTGGTATCACTCCTTAACTTACTCATTTGCTGAACTATTATTACCGAGGCTGGAGCCTAGCTCAGCCAACTCTGGGCAAAGGCAAAGTACATCCTGAACACAGGGCAACAGACACAGAACTATTTACTCTCCTACCTAGGCCAGTTAGTCAAATGCACCTATCTTTGGACAGTTGAAGGAACCAGAGTATTCAATCAAGTACGGAAACAAAACATGCAAACCCAAGACTTTCTTGCTGTGGGGTGGACGTGCAAACCACTGCACCACCAAGCTCTGGTTGGTGTAAATAAGAGAAATGTATTCTTCCATAACAGTCAGGTATTCCAAAGCATATCATTTATATATAAGCGAGAATGAACTCGGAGGTGTAAACTCTTGTATTGAGCGGAGATCATGGTGGGTGGCTTCGAACGTGCAGTCGACGCACTCATCCAATAAGAATCCCTTAATTACCACTCACCATTTCCTCCACTTACTTTAATCCCCTTTCTTTTTATTAAACCTAAACGAGCATATACCATGACTTTAATGAGATCAAGACTTTCACCAAAAAGGGGGGCGTGGTGTCAGGCAGAAATGAAAGACCTATTTGCCACTTAATGGTCCCTGGAGCCCTTACAGACAGCAAGGTGCATAAGTGTGGAGAGCCACTTGATACAATAGTCCTTCACTTTGAGATCACTAGAAATGATATAAGGAGGCAAAGGTATGTGGGGTCATTAGACAACTAGAGGAAGGTGACCTGCTGATCAACAGAGAGGAGATGGGTGGATATTTAGATATTGCATTGAGAAAGACCAAAAGGTTATTCATATTAGAGTTCTGGTTCATACGCTTCCGTTTCATTCTTATTTATTTATTTCTAGTACTGTATGTACGAAATGGACAAGCATCACTGTTACATGCACTCAATGCATGCTTTAATTTCATTCATTCATTTTCTGAACCACTTAGTCATAATTAGAGTCCTGGGGAGACTGGGGTCAATCTCAGCTGGCTCCAGGTGCGGGCAAGGTGCACCCTGGGCAGTTCGCCGGGTCATCGCAATGCCAACACTCACACAGTCATACATACCTAGTGGAGATTTGGAACAACCAATTAACCTGCTGCGCATGCTTTTGGACTTTGGCGGGGGGGGTGGGGGTTGGCAGAGGAAACCCGCACGGGGAGAACATGCAAACTCCACACAGAAACACCCAAGCTGGGAATCAAACCCAGGCCTTCTTGTTGTGAGGCGGATGTGCTAACCATTACAACACCCTGCCTCCGTGCTTTAATATGATTTATTGAAATCCGCAAACGAGTTAAAAAAAAAAAAAAACAGGATGTACATGTCAGAATACATGTAGGCGGTTCAAAAAACGGGGTCATCCTTCCATACATCCATCCTTTATCTATACCATAATGTGTTAGGGTCATGGTTGAAGCTGGAGCCACTGGGGTTGCATTAATAGGCCACCAGTCTATTATCACACTGGCAAAGTCACAAACAACCATTTACACTCACACAAAATCCACTGGGTCATTTCAAGTCACAAGTTGACCACATGTTCATGGTGTTGAACTGTAGGACGACACCTGAGCTCCCGTGAAACCCTGTGTAAGCACAGGGAGAACACGCACCTCTGAACAGAAACACCCTTGCCATAATTCAAACTACTGTATTCAACGTAATAAGCACCCTGATCCAGTTACCCCCCTTGTTTTTTATATCTTACTTCTCATAACCGCCCATATGTACTGGGAGCAAAATCATGGATCAAACTTACCAATTTTATTTGATCATTCTCTGTCACGGTAAAATGAGGCGTTCACTGCCTGTAAAAGTGAGTTAACACGGTACTTCAAGACCCCCTGCCACTGGGGAACGTCTATAATGTTTATCAGTAACAACACATTTGATTGTTCTGCCGTGCTCTAAAAAACAGGAAAATATTTTGCTGTTCTCTTGGTAAATGTCCAACAACCGATGAACCATTAGAAACTGCTACAACAAAACGATGGGATGCTCTGAATGAATGGAGCGATGAGCCAGACATGGACCTATCAGAAAGAGATGACGAGTATTTTTCACAGGATTCTCCTGCTCACTAACTTCATAAATTTAAGGACATTCCTGGCCATGTGCTTTTGCTTATGTTCCTGTTGTTTGGTTCAACTTGCCATGTGTTAAAGTTGACATTCGTGTTGATTGGCTCATTTTACTTCCTGAAAAATGTTTAAAGGAACAGCACCAGGAGGGAAAAGTAAGGGAAGGAAAAGCCTTTTTTTTAATTATGCTGCTTTCTGTTTATTTTCAGCTTTCATGTAAGTAGTTTGGTTGATACCACAAAATGAATAACATAAATACTGGTAAAATTCTATTATTGTTCTGTTATTATTCATGTTTTCCACCTCGATGGAAATAAGCACTTATCGTTCCACTTCGCTGGTAACATTTTAATAAGCGCCAACCCACCCCAATTTTTAAGGGCCCTGGGCACTTATCACGTCAAATACGGTAGCTTCTTTGTCTGCCTCTCAGAGTGTTCCGTTTCCACCCATTTTTGGGAGACTGTTGAGAACTCCACCATACAGGCGGATCCTCAAGTGTGACTTCAAACAATTCAATTGCTACATATTTCTAAAGATTGTGCAAAGGATAACAAGACTCTTTTTTGCTCTCATCACACCCATGTAAAGACTGGCCAATAATAGCATTCAGAAGCTCATGGTCCTTTTCAGTATTTTTCGGGGCGGGATACAGTGCGAATTGTTCAGGATGAGCAAAAGAAACGTGAGCAGAGAGATGCACAAGAGTAGTCTGGATGGTGAAAAGTGACAGAATATACACAAGTCACGTCCACTGCATAATCAAACTATTCTGTGCTGAGAAGCAATTTAATGGATGGATGAATCTTAACCTGAGGTTTTTATTTTTCATCACGTGCAGCACAGTGAAGGAAAATGCCTCGCCTTGATTTCTGTAGCAGAAGGAAAGCTAGAGGATGGATTTTCGGTCGTTCGCATGGGAATAAAACAATAAACACGATAGAAAGCTCCTCCATGAGAGGTTGTTGTAGTTATTGTTTAACTTGAGTAAGTGTGCCCTTGGTGTCCAGCTGTGAGGAAACTTCAGGGCTTTTCATTAGAAACACGGCAGTGAGGAAAAGCTTTTCTTGTGGCAGGTGTGGATTCCCTCAGCGGCCTCTAAGTCATCCTGAAACCTTCTATAATTATGGGATGTGTTCCATCTGCTGAAGTTTTCCATCATGTTTTATATGACCGTGTTGTTTACTTCTTCATTTTTTTATCGATCCGATAATGTTGATGTGCGAAAGCTTGGCAAGCCATCAAGTGTATACTCTGCCCTCGCCCGGAGTCGGCTGAGATGGGCGCCAACCTCTCCATGACCCTCATTAGGATTGAGTGGTTTTGAAAATTAATGAATAAATAATGTTGATGTTGTTCAGATTATATTCTCATTATTTATATCATTGCACTACACTCATGCCTCGGTTTTACGGATGTCGCTTTAACGGATTTCGGATGCAAGAGACAAAATCTGTAGCTTTCGACTAGTCCGGATCGTCCGGACATGGGCCGTTGTTTTCGAAAGTAACCGCCAGATGACCGGACTGGCTTGAAAAAATCTCGTGCATTTAAATCTATTCATCTATTTTCAATGCCATGTCACTGTGGCGCGAAGCAGAGAACCAATCCTTTCTGTATGTTGGCGGGTCCAATACCTTAAAACTCTAATTTGAGCTTGGCTTTGTGGAAATGAGCCGATCAAAATGAGGGAAATTTATCTCTTTACTCAAAAACCACACGCGCAGTCTGTGGCTGTTATAATCCTATAAAATTAGAGTTTGAAGGTATCGGACTTGCCCACAGACTGGCGTACAGAAAGGAATGGCTCACCGCTGCGCCACAGTGACATGGCATTGAAAATAAATGTATAGATTTAAATGCGCGAGATTTATTCATCTGTTTTTGTTTTATTTGATGGCTTTTTTTTGTATCTTTATTTAAATGACAGTGAAATTATGTATTTGTTATTCTGTTAAGAAAGGCCACCTGATTTATCTGAGAGTCAGATACAGTCATCAAACAGCCACATCTGGCTCGCGAGCTGTAGGTTCCCGACCCCTGATATATATATATATATATATAAAGTTTTGGTCTATTGACATCATGCTACTTTTAACTCGTTCAAGTTTTGATTTATTTACATCATGCTACTTTTAACTCGTTCAAGTTTTGATTTATTTACATCATGCTACTTTTAACTCGTTAAGTTTTGGTGTATTGGCATCATGCTACTTTTAACTCGTTCAAGTTTTGATTTATTGACATCATGCTACTTTTAGCTAGTTTAAGTTTTGGTGTGTTAACATCATGCTACTTTGCATGCATGCATGAATGACAAGGACCCAAGAGGAACGGTGAGATTACAGGGAGCAGAGATAATAAAGGTGGAGGATTTTAAGTACTTAGGCTCAACAATCCAGAGCAATGGAGAGTGTGGAAAAGAGGTGAAGAAGCGTGTGCAGGCAGGTTGGAATGGTTGGAGAAAAGTGTCCGGTGTGATGTGTGATAGGAGGGTATCGGTAAGAATGAAAAGAAAAGTGTACAAGACGGTGATGAGGCCAGCGATGTTGTATGGTTTACAAACAGTGGCCCTGGGGAAAAGACAGGAGGCAGAGCTGGAGGTAGCAGAGATGAAAATGTTGAGGTTCTCTTTGGGAGTAACGAGGATGGATAAGATCAGGAATGAGCACATCAGAGGGACAGCACATGTTAGAGGTTTTGTCGACAAAGTCAGAGAGGCTAGATTGAGATGGTTTGGACATGTACAGAGGAGGGATAGTGAGTATATTGGTCGTAGGATGCTGAGGCTGGAACGACCAAACAGAAGGCCTCGAGGAAGACCAAAGAGACGATTCATGGATGTGGTGAAGGAGGACATGAAGGTCGTTGGTGTAAGAGAAGAAGATGCAAAGGATAGGGTGAGATGGAGGCAGATTATTTGCTGTGGCGACCCCTGAAGGGAAAAGCCGAAAGGAAAAGAAGAAGAAGAAGAACATCATGCTACTTTGAGGTCGTGTAGGTTTAATTGTATATAAATCATTGTGGCTACTCAGACTAGTTAAAGGCATCAGGTTATATGATTAATGCAAGGTTAAGTTGATATAGTTTGTAGTGTTTCTGAGTTATTTTAGTTTTAAATAACTTACCCTTGCATGATTTACGATAGATCAGGATGTTAATTTAACTCTTTGGTAAACATGAATTATACTAGTTTAGGAATAGTTTAAGGCTTTCGTGTATATGAATCATGCTGGATAAGACTAGTTTAAATAAGTAGTGGAGTGTAAATGACTCACACTCGTTTGAGTTTGTTAAACAATTTAGTGTGTGAGAAATGCTATTTAAAGGCTTTAGTGTGGAGTACATGAGTTGTGCAGGTTTAAAGCTTTAATGGATATAAATCATGCTTGTCTCAGCGAGTTTTACTCAAAATTTATACAATTATGTTGGAATCTTCCAGGGGAAACTATTGTCATGTGCACTACAGTACTTCTTTCCTTGAGCACTGAGAAACCGTGATGTTAAAATTAACAATTAAATGAATGGAAAATGTCCAAAAATCAGTGGAGTAGAGAAAAAAAATAGGAGGTACACAATATTACTCGTTAAATCGTTCATTTTCTGAACCACTAATAACCGCTAATTTGATGCTAATTAGAGTTAGGGTGAGACTGGCGCCCATGTCAGCCGACACTGGCCGTGGGCAGTGTACACACCCTGGACAGCTCACCAGGCCATCGCAGGGTAGGAACACACTGACGGCTATGTCAGCACAAGGAGCAATATTCTAACGCAAATAAAATCCTGTGAGAGTTTGTTTGAAATAATTTACGCGGTTGAGGAGCAGTGGAGAATTAGAGGGCAGTTTGACGACTACAGACGACGACGGCAGGGGTTGACCGATCGCGGTCGCTATGTGTCATTGCATCTTCACTTGCGGGCGACACGATGAATCACGCTAGTTCAGGGCTTTACTTTATGTGGATGATTTTTATGAATGATTGCGAAGTAAATGATGGGTTATTATGTGTGAGCTCTCTGCTCTCACCGCTGGTGTCAACATCTAGAGCAGTGGTTCCCAACCTGGGTTCGATCGAACCCTAGGGGTTCGGTGAGTCGGTCTCAGGGGTTCGGCGGAGCCTCTGCCACGGAGGTCAGGACACACCCGACTCATCATGTCAATTAGTGATGACACGCCCCGCTTGGCCATCACTGGCTGCAGATGATCACATTACATTGCTTGGCCAATCAGTGCAGCGGGGAATTTAGCCCGCTCAGTAGTCAATGTGTGAAGTCGTGAGATTTTTTTCGGAATATTTTAATCCATACTAACTATGTCAAGCAAATAAAGAAAGTGGTCGGACGAATATGTACAACATGGATTCACATGCATCACGGAACGTGATGGGACTCAGCATCCAATCTGAATGATTTGCAATGCCAAGTTGAGCAACTCTAGTCTCGCACCGGCAAAACTAAAGGAATACTTTGTGAAACTGCATGGAGATGGAGAATACAAGAACACAACAGTACCTATGTCTTGAATTTGTAAAAAATCACATTTTTATTTTTCATTGATGAAGGGTTCGGTGAATGTGCATATGAAACTGGTGGGGTTCGGTACCTCCAACAAGGTTAAGAACCACTGATCTAGAGATATATATTGTCTACATTAGACGATTCAAATAAAGTGAGAAGGGGTTGTATCTATTGATAGGCGAGTGCCTTAAAAACACCGAACCGGAGGATTTGGGGTGTTAGTGATGAACACGGGCAACATTTATGGTTGCGGGTCAAACTTTCAATCAATGTTGCTTATGGGGGGGCCTATGCTTAGTATGTTGCTTATGGGGGCCTATGCTTAGTAGGAAGATTAATATCACGCAGTGCAAATGTGGAACATCGACGACTATTAGTTCGTGTGGACCCGGGGAATTTCCGGTGTGTGGGAGAGGTTTATGAGATTTGAAATCAAAAGTAGTAAAGAAAGGGACTGGATGGTTATTCAAGGGCTGGGGTTGGGTGGAGTGGGGGGGGAGGGGTTAGCGCCGCACAATAACATCCCTATACACTAAAGTCCTATGAATAACAACATGGAAGAAAGCTACCATATCACAACCTTTCCATCCATCTCTCCAAACAGCTCCAGGATCCTACCTAAATGAAGCATAAATCATCGTTATGGCCAAAAAGTGCGCTGCGGCACACAGTTTGAATGCTGATTGTAAATATCTGCACTGAGATGTACTCAGGGACCTTTCTGGACTGAGAATTGTGTCAGTGATGTGAGAGGAAATGTGCTAATGCACCAAATGTGTAGTAAATGCATTCCTTTTGCTTCCACGCGTGATTATCATCTGCGCGTATTATGTTCTGGTACTAAATTCTGAACGGTAAATTGTTTGCTTCACCTTGAAACTTTAAATGATGCATGTGGTTCATCTTCATTTGTTTTGCTTGTATATGGAGGAGGAAAAACTAATCGATTGTGTCAGCCTACCTTATTTTTGTTTTATTTTATTGTATTTTATTTTATTTTTTTTTTTGCTTTGAGGCTCATGTGCAGAATGCACCAAAGCTTGTTCTGTGGAAAATGACTGCTCTCTTGTGGTGGAGAAACAAAGCAGATCTTTCATCATTGAACCATTTCGCCTAAAAATATCATTAATTATTTCTAATGTATTTCCTGATGCCGTACCCGTTCAAACGCACAATCACATCTCATTAGGTCTTTCCCCCAAAAAAAGTAATTATATCATAATTTTAAACATCTCATGTCAATATTTTTTTTATAAGTCAAATAAATTATTAATTTTAAAAAATGTAATAAAATTAATCACTGTTTTATTGTATTCAAAGGGAAAAAAGATTTTAATTAATTAATTTTAAATTAATACATGAATAAAAACAAATGGTTAAAAAATTACATGAAAATATCCTGGAGATCACCACTAGTGGAGAAAAAAATATCAAATAAAAATAAACAATTAATTAGGAATATTCCAGGGCAGTGGAATTCTTGGTAGTAAAGGGTGCTGGATCACTGATCCTAAGGTTGGGGGTTCGAGTCCCACTCTCCACAGGTTGTCATCATCCCCTCAGTGCACTAACTGGGTTATCAAAGGCTGGCCGTGTCTCTCACTGTCTATGGTGTGAAGTTCATGTAAAAGAACCATTGCTGACTTTCGTCAAGAAGAGCTGCATGGCCGTCAGCGTGTTTCTGCCCCGCGATGGCCTGGTGAGCTGTCCAGGGTGTACTCTGAGATTGGCGCCAGCATTCCCGTGACCCAAATTAGGATTATGCGATTACAGAAAATAAAGGAATGAATGATAGAAAACGTCTCACACACCCGAATATTTTGTTGCTGAGTTGTGAGCCTTGGTTACAGCACATTGGTTACAGCACATAATCTACATAAAACATAAACACTGTGTATGGTGTCGGTATTATTTTCGCATTGGACTTTGAAGCAACTCAACCCAATCCACCAACAATTGCATTAAATTATAATTTATGAGGGTGCGCAGTTTCTCTGACCTTAACCACTCAAGTCATTCATAAAACTCATGAATTTAAAACAGATCCAGGTTGAAGGACTCGAGTCCTTCATAAATTCTAACCAGCTGCACTTTTGCAAATCTCAACTTGCAGCTTAATTTTTAATGATCCACATTCATTTCTACCTTAAATGTGTTTCTCTTTGATTATTTCAACAGAGTGATTTTTCCAGGGTGGGTTTTTTCTTTCCACAAGTGAAAGCATAAATAGATAAATATATTTGATTACAGTCAACTTGGTTCAGTTTTCATTCATGAAAGAATCAAATCAATAAGAATAAGTAAATAAATACAGAAGACACAGGACCAGTTCAGTCAATTCAGTCGTATTCACTTTCAAATCATTAAAAAAAAAGCCTGAAATTTAAATATGGATTCAGTCTCACTGTTCTTTTTCAACAAGCAGCAATTCTCTCTCTCTCTCTCTCTCTCTCTCTCTCTCTCTCTCTCTCTCTGATCTTTTTTTAATCACAGGCCTGCCTTTGTCCATCGTAGTTAAATCCCTGTATCTGTATATCACATGTCAGGACTATCCCTACATCAGAACTTGCATTTTCTCACCTCAGCTGTCATTTAATCAATTTTCCAGGCTTTTCATTCGCTCCCTTTCCTTCCCCAGTCACTAAGCAGCTCTCCCATGCCACCACTTCAACACACACTTATCTTTCTTTCTCGCTTCCACCAATTTTGTTGGGGTTTTTTGTTTGTTTGTTTGTTTTTTTGGTTGGGTTTTTTTTTTGTTTGTTTTTGGGGTTTTTTTTTTTTTTTTTGCTCGCACTGTGAGCGCCCCTGAGGTATCCATTATCGAGAAGCCTCTCAAGAGGTAAACCATCCTGCACCACTCAATGTTCTTTCCTTCTGCCCACAAACCCGGAAACTTCAGCCTCCAATTACTCATGTGCCATCGGCCAAGGGTTTGGCAAATAACGCATGGAGTCTTCAATAAAAACAATAACAACAACAACACTGTTGCTGCAGCCAAATTTGGAAACAAATTTTTATACTTTGAAAACATTTATTAATTTTGCAGATGTTTTTATCCAGAGGTGGAGGATCAGAAATTTGAATCCAGGTGTTTTCCATAAGGCTCTGACATAAAGGGTTAAAACTGTCTCGTATTTTATTCTGACACCAAACTCTAGTTTTTTTCTGCTTTCTATGATATCTGTATTGATGGATAACAGTTATCATGTCTGCCTTACAGCAACAAGGTCCTGGCTTCAAGTCCCAGGCTCGGCTATTGCATTTCTGTGTGGAAACTGCATGCTTTCCCTGTGCTTGTGTAGGTTTCCATTGGGTACTCTGGTTTCCTCCTACACGCAGAGACATCTTCCCAAGCTATGCGGAGGCTAATTGCCGGTTCCAAATTTCCACAGTTATGCCACAGGTATGCACAGACCCTGTGATGGGCAGGCAAACTGTTCCGGGTATACACTGTCTTTTTCTCAAGATACCACTGAAATAGGCTCCAGCCTCACCACAACTCGAATAGTAATATATGACAAAGGGTAGTTCTCTCCATATACAATGCCTACCCATCCCACCCCAAAAAAAATGATTACAGACGCTCCTCGACTTACATTCATCCGTTTTACGTTTTTTTTTTTTTTTTTTTCAATTTTATGGTTTTTTTTTTCAAAGAAAAAAGTCAAATTTTGAGTTTAGACATACCTACGTAGTACGCTGACGTAATGGCATGACGCTGCGTCCATTGTTTACAAACGACAGACTGAACGTGCCCCTCCTTCCCAGTTCAGTTTTATATATATATTATATATATATTATTTTCACGGAATACAGATCAGATTTACAGTTGGAGAGTTCACTACAGCATGGCAACATCTTGAGAAGGGAATAGTGACAGGATGCACAATCTCACCTATATTATTTGTAATAGGGATGAGCCTGATGACCACAGCTGCAGAAAGAGAGACAAGAGGCCCTAAGATGAACTCAGGGGTGCATCAACCGCCTCTAAGAGGATTTATGGATGACCTAACAGTTACAACATCAACACATGTACAAGCAAGATGGGTACTAGCCTCATTAGATGACACTATTACATGGGCAAGAATGAAGTTTAAGCCGAGGAAATCAAGATGCTTAATACTGAAAAAAGGTAGAATCAACCAGCAGGTCAAACTAAAGGTGCAGAGTGAAGAAATCCCTAGTATAGTAGAAAATCCGATCAAGTGTCTAGGGAAGTGGTTTGATGCAACTTTGAAAGATACGAACCAGTCAAAAGACATTCAACCAACAGTAAAAGGATGGCTTAGAGTAGTAGATGGAAGTAAACTGCCAGGGAAATATAAGGCTTGGGTTTACCAGCACGGAATCTTACCCAGGCTGATGTGGCTGCTACTGATCTATGAGATAGCGATGACGCATGTAGAATCAATAGAGAAGACAGTCAGCAGCTTTGTTAGAAGATGGTTAGGGGTTCCACCAAGCTTTACATCAATTGGTTTATACAGTAAGACAGCACAGTTACAATTACCACTATCATCAGTAATTGAAGAGTTTAAGGTAACAAAATGCAGGACAGTACTAACATTAAGGGACTCGAAAGACCAGAAAGTTCAAGAGGCAGGGGTACAGACAAGGTCTGGAAGGAAATGGTCAGCAGCAGCAGCAGTAGATCAGGCAGAGCGTATACTAGAGCGAAGAGACAAGATCGGTAACACTTGTAGAGGGCGGCAAGGAATTGGTACATCACACTTCCAACAATGGAACAAGGCAGATAGGACAGAGAAAAGAAGCATGGTTCAGGAAGAAGTGAGAAGAGAGGTGGAGGAAGCAAGGATATCACGTGCAGTAGAACTAGGAAAGCAAGGAGCTTGGACGAGATGGGAGCTACCACAACGTAAGATCACGTGGTCAGACCTCTGGAAGATGGACCAATTCAGAATATCTTTCCTGTTAAGATCAGTATATGACACTTTACCCTCACCAGCAAATCTTTTTCAGTGGGGACTCGCACAGGATCCAGCATGTAAGTTATGTGGGAAGAGAGGAACCATGGCTCACATATTATCGGGATGCATAGTGGCCTTGAAGCAAGGACGGTATAGATGGAGACATGACAGGGTATTAGAGAAGCTAGCAGACATAGTAGAGAAGGAAAGAACCAGGAAACGAACAACAAAGAAGAAGCAGGAAATAATACAGTTTGTCAAAGAAGGAGCTAAAACCCCAGCAAGGACCAACGCTGGACAGAAGCCATCGGTGCTCGACGCTGGTAGGGACTGGGAACTTAGAGTGGACTTGAGGAGAAAGCTAGTTTTCCCAGACATTGTTACAACAACTCTGAGACCAGACATGGTTTTGTGGTCAACTCAGGTGAAGACTCTTATAGCAATAGAACTGACTGTACCATGGGAGGAGAACTGTGACGAAGCCAATGAGAGGAAATCACTGAAGTATGCAGATCTGATAGAAGAATGCAGACAAAAGGGTTGGAAGGTGTCACTGTTTCCAGTTGAGATTGGGTGCAGAGGGTTCCGGCACAATCAGTGTGGAAGTTGATGACAGCACTAGGAACAACATCATCATTACGGAAATACGCAGTGAGGCAGTTAGCTGAGGCAGCAGAGAAGGCATCATGCTGGGTATGGCATCGACGAGATGAGCTGAACTGGACGCCTGGAAGCGAGTAGTGGTTTGGCCACCATTACTGACCCGCCAACTGGAGGATGTCATGGTTTAGGGTCGAAACATCCGAGGAAAGTTGGAGACCATCTGATGACAATTCCAGGCAGAGAGTGTGGCGAATCAAGTCGGGCATTGACAGTATGCCTTGACTTTCATGCAGAATACCATCATCTGTAAGTTAATTTATATATATATATATATATATATATATATATATATATATATATATATAGTGTACAAGACGGTGTTGAGGCCAACGATGTTGTATGGGTTAGAAACAGTGGCCCTGGGGAAAAGACAGGAGGCAGAGTTGGAGGTAGCAGAGATGAAAATGTTGAGGTTCTCTTTGGGAGTAACGAGGATGGATAGGATTAGGAATGAGCACATCAGAGGGACAGCACATGTAAGACGTTTTGGAGACAAAGTCAGAGAGGCTAGATTGAGATGGTTTGGACATGTACAGAGGAGGTATAGTGAGTATATTGGTAATAGGATGCTGAGGCTGGAACTACCAGGCAAAAGGCCTAGAGGAAGACCAAAGAGACGATTCATGGATGTGGTGAAGGAGGACATGAAGGTCGTTGGTGTAAGAGAAGAAGATGCAAAGGATAGGGTGAGATGGAGGCAGATGATTCGCTGTGGCGACCCCTGAAGGGAAAAGCCGAAAGGAAAAGAAGAAGAAGATATATATATATATATATATATATATATATATATATATATATATATATATATATATAGAGCGTGTTACCCTTGTGTTAAAACGTCGTCTCTGTGATCTTTGTGTTTACACGGTTTTGTGGATTTTTGTAACCCTAAGCAAAATATGGTTGGTCAGAAGTGTCAGCCTACTGGCATGGGTGCAAGTCTCATACACGGAGATAAAATAACTATCGGCTCAGATCGTGAGCAATCTACCATGCATACTTAGTTAAGCAAAGAGAGTTGTAAAAGAATGAAAACTCGAATCCAGAAAAGAAAGAGAACTCTCCGCTCTGCTGGTGATTCACATCAGTGCAGGCTGAGTACTAAACAAGTTCAACGGTGCCCTTGCTCACTTGAAAGACTGGAAGTCTGTATGACCCGCGCTTTGTGTCAAGCACAGCAAGTAAACTACTTTTGGTTTTTAGTTTCAGTTTACAAGCAGAAAGATCACATCATAGAGAATGTTAAAGGCTATATTTGATACTGTATTTGATATTTGATGAGTGAATTTGATTCAAATTTATCAATTTGAAATAATTTTGCTCGAATTTAATTTATTTAAAATTAATGTTGATGTTATTTGAACAATTTGATATTATTTTTACAATGTAATGTGTATAATAATTGATTTAGGGGTGTTTCATGAGATACAGTAATGGTATTTATGGATGTATAGTACAGTATGAGCATCATATGTCATACGTCACTGTAACAACTTACGTTCACTTTCAACTTACATTCGGCCATCCGGAACCAATTAAAAATGTAAGTTGGGGAGCATCTGTATGTAAAAAGTGCTTTAATGTACCTGGTCATTAAGTACATTCAGGTCAACTGACCTATTACCACATATTGTTGCTGAGACTTGACCGGGCCAACTGAAGCAACTATGTCATGGCGATTATGCACTGTAATCAAGGTTAAAAGCGGTCCAACAAAATATTAAAGTGTGGGACCTTGTTTTGAACAGGCAATGGACATTAAGACTGAACTTCAACTGGGGGACCCCCTAGTGCCTATGGTAGGCCCTATGCTTTTGTATTGTCTAAATATAGCAAGAAACAGTTCTGGCTTCAGGATACCTCCTCCCTGTCTGCACGCTCATTTTGTGTGTGTGTGTGTGTGTGTGTGTGTGTGTGTGTGTGTGTGTGTGTGTGTGTGTGTGTGTGCTCGGACCAAGCTACACTACATTATTCCAACCAATTTAGATGAATTTCTGAATCAACATAAAGTGAGCTGTAGCTGTTGAAAGCTCAGTCAGCTTATTGTTCAGACTGTTGGCACATGAACCTGAATAAAAGATTTGATTTTATACTTCAAAAATTGAGACGTATAAATGCACGTACATTTTCTCTCCTAATTTGGTGGTATCCAGTTCCCATCCTTAAAAATGTTGCCTTCTCTATCACACGACCACTACCAACCAGAGAGGGATGCAAGCATGCACATGATCCCTGAGTATATTTTGATCTCTGGTAGCTATTGAATAATATGTTTGAAGGTGAATAACTGAACAATAGGCTGGAAATTTGGAAAGTTTTGAGTATATCAGACCACTACACACACACACACACACACACACACACACACACACATATATACTAGTCCTTCTCAAAAAATTAGCATATTGTGATAAAGTTCATTATTTTCTGCAATGTTCTGATAAAAATTAAACTTTCATATATTTTAGATTCATTGCACCCCAACTGAAATATTTCAGGTCTTGTATTGTTTTAATACCGATGATTCTGGCATACAGCTCATGAAAACCAAAAATCCCTATCTCAAAAAATAAGCATATTTCATCCGACCAAGAAAAAAAAGTGTTTTTAATACAAAAAAGTCAACCTTCAAATAATTATGTTCAGTTATGCACTCAATACTTGGTCGGGAATCCTTTTGCAGAAATGACTGCTTCAATGTGGCATGGCGACAATCAGCCTGTGGCACTGCTGAGGTGATACGGAGGTCTAGAATGCTTCGATTGCGGCCTTAAGCTCATCCACAGTGTTGGGTCTGGTATCTCTCAACTTTCTCTTCACAATATCCCACAGATTCTCTATGGGCTTCAGGTCGGGAGAGTTGGCAGGCCAATTGAGCACAGTAATAGCATGGTCAGTAAACCATTTCCCAGTGGTTTTGGCACTGTGAGCAGGTGCCAGGTCGTGCTGAAACATGAAAATATTCATCTCCATAAAGCTTTTCAGCAGATGGAAGCATGCAGTGCTCCAAAATCTCCTGATAGCTAGCTGCATTGACCCTGCCCTTGATAAAACACAGTGAACCAACACCAGCAGCTGACATGGCACCCCAGACCATCACTGACTGTGGCTACTTGACACTGGACTTCAGGCATTTTGGCATTTCCTTCTCCCCAGTCTTCCTCCAGACTCTGGCACCTTGATTTCCAAATGACATGCAAAATTTGCTTTCATCCGAAAAAAGTACTTTGGACCACTGAGCAACAGTCCAGTGCTGCTTCTCTGTAGCCCAGGTCAGGAGCTTCTGCCGCTGTTTCTAGTTCAAAAGTGGCTTGACCTGGGGAATGCGGCACCTGTAGCTCAGTCCACTGCTTCCACAGGTCCCCCAAGGTCTGGAATCGGCCCTTCTCCACAATCTTCCTCAGGGTCCGGTCACCTCTTCTGGTTGTGCAGCGTTTTCTGCCACACTTTTTCCTTCCCACAGACGTCCCACTGAGGTGGCTTGATAGAGCACTCTGGGAACAGCCTATTCACTCAGAGATTTCTTTCTGTGTCTTACCCTCTTGCTTGAGGGTGTCAATGATGGCCTTCTGGACAGCAGTCAGGTCGGCAGTCTTACCCATGATTGTGGTTTTGAGTAATGAACCAGGCTGGGAGTTTTTAAAAGCCTCAGGAATCTTTAGCAGGTGTTTAGAGTTAATAGGTTGATTCAGATGATTAGGTTAAGAGCTCGTTTAGACTACCTGAACATGATGTGCTAATTTTTTGAGATAGGAATTTTGGGTTTATATAAAAAAAAAATATATATATATATATATATATATATAAATATATATATATATATATATATATGTATAAAATATATGAAAGTTTAATTTTTATCAGTACATTACAGAAAATAATGAACTTTATCACAATATGCTAATTTTTTGAGAAGGACTTGTGTATAATATATATATATATATATATATATATATATATATATATATATATATATATATATATATATATATATATATATATATATATACACACACACACACACACACCCTGTCCTCATCTATATCTCGACCCTGTCCTCATCATATATATATATATATATACACATATATATATATATATATATATATATATATATATATATATATATATATATATATATATATATATAAAATATCAGCATTGCTGTTTTACATTCAAAATTTGTTACTCATATCCTTCAGAAATACTCATCCAGCCCTCAAGACCAGACAGTAATCATTTCCGGAGCCTAAGATAACTGTACTGTAAGTGACGGGAAGCTTTCAAAAGTCCAGTCTCACTTCAACCCTACCTCGTTTGCCTGCGGCTCCTGAAGACATTTAATCGCTCTTTAGAACAGAAAAATAAATCCTAATGGAAATGACATTCCAAATACAAGACTGAGGTCAAACACATTTAGATAATATTTTACCTTTTGTGAGCCAGTGGTGGATAAGAAGACCTCGTGAGATGAAAATACATTTCCTGAGGTGTGATTTTTGTCAAATTACTGTCCCATTTTACTTTCAGAGGAAGTCCTTTCCTTTTTGACTGAGTAAAATTTGCAAAACTTGTTTCCACAAACGTCTGCGATGCCGCAACATCCTTTTCGTCCAGCATTTCATTTGTTTTTCACTGAGATGTTGTGCTGACGATGGGAGAGTTCAATCGCTCCCTAAAGTCTTCTCCAGCTCATCCCAAAGATTTTCAATTAAGTTAAATTCAGAACAATTTAGGCACTGAGATCAAAAACCACATAAGTCACAGTTCATGAAATGTGACTTATGGGGTTTTTGATCTCAGTGCCGCAAATCATGTCTGAAAACGATCGATCCGAATCCTCATTCTAATGTGTTGGGGGCAGGGTTTAATGTCCTCGCCATCAGAAACGTATTCTGGTCATTCGGTACATTCAGATCATCAGCTGATTTAATTTTACTGTCGCGTAATGTTGCTGAGCCTCAACCTGACCAACTGAAGCACACCCCAGATTTGAACACTACCTCCAGAGGCTTGTACAGCATGACAGGTGCATTGCTCACTCAAACACGCTCATGACTCAGCAGTCGGCTAAGTCGTCCCCATCAGATCACATGATTTTGGTTTGCTCCAGTCCAATATTTATGCTCCCTATCAAACTGAAGCCTTTTATTCTGATTACTCTCCTTAATAAGTGTTCTATTTTGGGCACACAACTCGTCCCACTCTTATGAATTGTGACTGCATCGTGTACGTATGTCGAAATTCTCTTTCTTTCACTGTTAAACACAACCATAAATTCTACTGTCATTTTTTTCTGATATTACTTCTGCAAAGTTAGCAGTTCACAACTACTATCCTTGTAGGTTTTGATCATGTAATTAAAGTAATTTCAGTGATCTCCTTATCTAACCGCAGGATACGTCGTCTGATATGCTTATTTAAAGTAATTAGAAAGTACTCACTGCATCAATCGGGGTCAAAAATTAAAACATATTAATCACTGTAGTCATTATCCAATAAACCACTCTGAAGTATTTGCTTATTTAAATCCAAAAGCCACATTTTTGGCCAAGCAGTTTATGTGCAGTTATCAGTTCTGATGATTTTTATAGCTTGATGAATATTTTAATATATTTGGAAAGGCATTTAGTCTCTATTTCCTTATAAATTATCCTTGATTTATAGTCATTATGAAGGCTTGAATAAATTAGCAAATGGTCAGTGAAACCAGGCTTATTTCACAACTCTACATTTTATTCTCATAAATCTTGATCAAGGGTGGCACAGTTGTGTAGTGGTTAGCGCATCCACCTCACAGCAAGAAGGGTTCGAGTCCCAGTTTCTTCCCAGCGTTTCTGTGTGGAGTTTGCATGTTCTCCCCGTGCTTGCGTGGGTTTCCTCCGGGTACTCAGGTTTCCTCCCAATGTCCAAAAACATGTCCAGTAGGTTAATTGGCTGCTGCTGATCACCCGTAAGTGTGCGTGTGTGAATGGTTGTGTGAGTGTTGGCGCTGAAATGGCCTGGCGGGCTGTCCAGGGTGTACCCCGAGCTCGCCCAAGGTTGGCTGACATGGGCACCAGCCTCCTTGTGAAACTAATTAGGATTAAGTGGTTCAGAAAACGGATGGGTGAATGAATGAATGAATCTTGATCACTTTTGTCAAATATGTTGGAATTTTGTCAGATTTTTTTTTAACTTGTTTCATGTTTGGAGGTTTCAATTGATCCTGTACTGTTGGATTGGGAGCATAATTTCATGCACAATTTTTTGGTGCACGCATGTTTGCAAAATGGAAAGTACGAGCACTCGGGTGACAGATAATTGCACTTTTTGGTTGAATGGAGGATGATTGCTCAGAAGTACTGTACCTAATTATAAAGAATATCTTACATTTTCATCCGTTAACATATAAACAAAATCGCATACAACATACAAACTGCGTTTACTGTCTGTGTTTAAAAATAATAAAACCGTCAATATTACCTATCTGGGTTTCAAAACTTTTAAATCACAAAAAAAATTAAAGGTATGTAAAATTAATTAATTAAAAAATATATATTCTGGGATTCCAAATGGCACAACAGAAAACCATTCATCCTTCTGCAAATCCCAGGTTTCAATCCCAGGCTTCCTTGATTAGGAGCCCATGTGGTGTAATTGACCAAAATCGCTCCTGCGGTGGCCTTCGCCCTCCTGATGAGATAGCTGTTGTGAGATACCTAATGTCTGGGAATTTGCCAGGAGGAAAATAAAAATAAATGAGTTACAGAAACACGTGGAAACCCGGATCCAGTTCATGGATAAAGACATGGATGACGCCGTCCCTTTAAGTTTGGTGTTCTCACTCAAAGCCCATGTACATTGGACATAAAATAAATCAATTATAATAAATAGATAATTGTGAAAAACTAAAACTTTCGAGGGGATTTGCTGGTTCAATTCATGGCACTGTGTACATTTATGGCATTTTATATACTGTACCCCTTTATACAGAGAAACGAACAGTTGATCTCATTTATACAAGCAGGTCAGGGTTAAGGGTCTGGCTCAAGTGTCTAACATTGGCAGATTGACAGCATTGGGTTTTGAACCCCTGACCTTCTGAGCAGTAACGGACAGCCGTGGTCACTGTGCTACCACTGCCCTCATGTGATGTTGCAGCCAGTCACGTGGCACTATGAATACATCTCAATGTAGAAAAAAAGGGATTTCATTACCATTTCCTGCCATTTTGTATAAGATGATGAGTTTCTGCTTCTGGAAAGTGTATATAAGACTGGAATGTTTATTTAAAAACCACCATGGATTTGTTGGTTTTGTGCACTTATACTTAATGAAACTATTCTATTTCCATAAAGTGACTCTTGCTATTTGGCTACTGAACCAAAACATATTTGTATGGCTTCTCATTATGGAATGTAATCATTACAGCATTACTGCGGAAGTCAAAACTGTGCTCTTGTGCTTATGATCAGTCAGCCTGGTTCACAGAGGAATTAATTTTCGAATAGTTCATCATTTTATTAAGTCTCTGAATGGCTTCGAGAGGATTTCTAGACTTTCCCCACAGTGGCGTCGAAGAGCTCGCCAAAGAGGCTTTACTGCAACCAGTTCATGCGGTCGAGTTTTTAAAATCACACGGGTGTTTAAAGTACACAGGCTGGCATTTGGTTCACACAAACACCTCTTCAGTCACCTTATCATGCCTTGCTTTGGAAGGGAGAGACGGTTGATGCAGCTGTCTGTCATGTGGTCAGCCATGACCCGGAGGGACATCACTCTTCAAGACAACCTAATTGGAAATCAAACAATTTCAACACAAACTTGGAGAGACCATGAGTCGGAGATATAGCGCGGATCTGTTGGGTGTCACAAATAAAGGGCAAGGAATGGTGGAGTGGAAGGGGGTGAGGGGGGTAGAGAGAGAGAGAGAGAGAGAGAGAGAGAGAGAGAGAGAGAGAAGCCATTTTCAAGGCCGGTATTGACTGTGGTGCTGGAGAAAAATGAGAATGGGGAAGAGAGTTGTATATATATATATATATAGAGAGAGAGAGAGAGAGAGAGAGAGTGAGATAAATAAAAGATTAAATGTCTTGACATCGGCTTGGATGGGATTCAATAAAAATAATAAGCTTATAGTGCACTGTTACAGTACTGACTGTCTTTGCTAAAAGGTTTGGCAGATCCACCACCCTGATGTTAATTATGTTCCTAAAATAGAGCGCGACTTATTTCTTCACTTGCCTTTGTTTTTCCGATACATCATATGGCATAACAGGATATACCGTATGTCAATGGATCCACTTGGGGATATGTCAAATTGAATTTTATTAGCATTGTATACAGGGTATAATTCTTGGAAATAGAAGATGAAACACGGTAGGGTTCACCCCTTCATGGAATCGAGGCTGACATTATGAAATTGAGAACCGGTCATGGAAGGGTCACCCAACCAACCAACCAACCAACCAACCAACCTATCAATTAATCAATGCAGAAAACCCTGAAAATTCCACTATCTAGCAGTAAGCAGGAGCTACACAGACTCATAGGCATAACCAAGGGATATTTGTAGTAATATAAAATACATCACACCTCAACCCAAATTGAATTATTTGTACAGAAAAATAAAGCTAAAATAAAAAAATTAAAAAAAAAAAAGTACAGGTCGTATGGGACCTCCAGATCCAGACAGAACAACAACCAATAGCAAATGAACCAGACAATAAATACAGAGTGAAAACTTCAGTAGTTATACATGTCGCAATCCCAAGTGACAGATAGTGTACAGTAAAAAGAAGGATAAAAGATGCTGGAGATACAGAGAACAGAAAGAAAGTAGAGAGTACATCAAAACTTAAAGCCAAGTCTGGAATATTAATAATATAAATGTTAGGCATTGCAACACAACATAACTACGCCATACACTATATAATTAAATATATATATATATATATATATATATATATATATATATATATATATATATATATATATACACTCACCGAAATTAAATTGCATGGTAGTTGGCAACAGTCTCCAGGAGGCATGAGCCGACAGGAAGTTATCATGAGCCAAACCAAGAACATTTAGAGACCATTAATCATTCATATTAACCAAAATATCAACTCTCACTATGTAAAAACCTATAAAAATTATTCTTCCCCCAAATTTTATCCTGGATCACCTCCAAAATCCAATGGTGTCTTCCTCTTTCAAATCCCTACCTTTAAATAAAGAGTGCACGGGGGTGACATGGTGGCACAGTGGTTCGCACATGTGCCAACACGGTAAGTTTCAGTATGTAGTTTGCATTTTCACCCTGAGCTTGCATGGGTTTACTGTTGGCTGTGATAGGCTCCAACCTCCCTTTGACCCTAGTAGGTTTAAACAGTTTGGCAAATAAGTGAATGAGTGAGAAGGTACAGAGCACCATGATAAGCTTTCTGTAATAACATCTCCCAATGTTAAAGAATCCTTTAAAATTTTCCTGAATCCTAGATTTGTTCTGGATCATCTCACACAATTTAATGGAGACTGTCACCGCTTTGGTTGGGTGGGATGGTTGTGCCTATATAGGTATGTACTAAACGTACATACACATATAATAAAGCACATCATCAAAGAAAGATACAATTAGGTACCCATCCATCCATTATCTATTCTCTCAGGTTCATGGGGGAGCTGGCTGGATCATTGTTATCCATCAACTGATATCTACACGCTGGCGTTTATACAGTTGGACCATCATCTTCATATCCTGATTGGATCATCGTTGGCCATCAACTATTATGGACAGCAAGCTGGAGTTTATACTATTGGATCATCATCTTATCTCCTGACTGGATCATCATTATCCATCAACTGGTGTCTCCAAGCTGGGGTTCATACTATTGGATCATCGTTATCCTCATTCATTTTCTGTAACCATTGAATCCTAATTAGGATCGTGGGGAGGCTGACGCCCATCCCAGCCGACTCCAGCCAAGGGCAGAGTACACCCTGGATGCCTCGCCAAGTCATCGCAGGGTAAAAACACACTTACGCCTATGCAGCCTACTCTTGTTGAAAGGTAGCAATGGTTCTTTAACATGCCTCACACCATAGATGGTGAGAGACATGGCCGGCCTTTGACAACCTTGTCAGCTGCACTGGGGGGGGGGACAGTGACAACCTGTTCAGAGCGGGGCTTGAACCCCAACCATAGGAGCAGTGATGCAGCACCTTTACCACCAGGCCACCACGGCCTTATCCTTGTTATCTCCAAGCTGGAGTTCATACTATTGGATCATCATCTTCATGTCCTGATTGAATCATCATTGGCCATCAACCAGTATCTCCAACAAGCTGGAGTTTACACTATAGGTATGGGTGCATACACACCATGTGATGAAGATGTTTCTTATTTAAAGGAAATGATATAGCTCCAGGGATTGTTGGAATGAAGCAGTGCTACTGTGAAAATCAACCGCGAATGAGAACTATTAGATTCCATCTCACTAATTTGTGCTTTATGATGTTCAAAGCCAGAGGCGGAAAATTATAGGCAGCATTGTGTATTCTCTAAGATGTACTTCATGTCATGCATTCTCTCAGAAGTTCCTTAAAAAGTCCTCAAAATTATTTCTTCCATTTCAGTTTTCTCAGATGCCTGTATTCTGTTTCTAACTACTGCCTCTTCAGTCCATATCAAATGAGACGCTGACTTAAAAAGATCAAGATTGACTGTTTCATACCAATTTTAGTCGACTACTTCCCAGTGCAGGCTGATTATACTAATGTTATTTTGTAGGAACATGTTTCTTGAGAAAAAACTTGCAAAGCTAAAAGGTTTATCCAGCCATGGAGATTGTGCAGCAGTGTTCCTCACTAATTAATTTTCCCCCCACAAAATGGCTCAAGGCTCAGCCTGAGCAAACCTCTGGTTAGCAGTTCTTTGCTCCGAGCTTTGCATCAGCCCCTTCAGATATGCTAATGAATTAAATGGGGTGCAACAGATAGATCATTAAAAGTGCATTTATAAGTTCTGTGTATTCTAATAATTTACATTTGCTGCATGATGAATTCATATTGTTTAAGAAAATGTTTTGGTTGTGGAGGTAGGAGAAAATATAGCCAATGAACTTAATGTGCATGTCTTTGGACTGTGGGAGGAGACCAGAGTACCCAGAGGAAGCCCATATGCATGTGGAGAACATTGCAAACTTCATGCAGAAATGCCCTCGTTGAGCTCGAGACTCGAACCTTCTTATTATGAGGTGGACGTGCTAACAAATACACCGCTCCACGTTTGCTGGATAAATAAACTTGTGATGCTGCGACCTGAGGAACTTTAGCTAAATCAAGTCGAATTAGAGAGTGGTGTCGCTGATAATTGGCTACAGAGCTGTTGCAAAGATCATGAACATCCCTGTGAGTATTATTAGTTTGATATTATCCAGCTAGAAAGTTCATGGAATCTCAACTTGGTAATGATCTCCTCCACACTGACAGGCTCATCAGGCAAGATTTCATAAAGCACTCTGTTAGTCACTCATGAAGTCCCTTGAAAAGACCTGCAGCCTGAAAGCAGCAACAACTACAGTTACATGAGCCTCAGCCTGGAGAAGGTTCCAGTCCTATGGAAGACCTCCTGTGTGGTTCCGGTTCCCAAAACAGCTCAAGCGAAGGAACCAGCCCACTACAGACCTGTCGCCCTGACCTCCCACCTCATTAAGACCATGGAAAGGCTCCTCCTTGAACACCTCCGCTCTATGGTGAGCCCCACCCTAGACCCGCTGCAGTTTGCCTACAGGCCCAACATCGGAGTAGAAGACGCCGTCATCTACCTTCTGCAGCGGACACTCACCCACCTGGAGATCGCCGGCAGCGCTGTGAGGGTCATGTTCTTTGACTTCTCCAGCGCCTTCAACACCATCAGGCCAGCGCGCCTGGGGAAGCTGGAGGGCGTGGGAGTGGACGGGCATCTTGCTGCCTGGATTATTGACTACCTTACTAACCGTCCACAGTATGCGGCTGCGTGCTGTAAGTCAAAGGTGGTAGTCTGTAGCACGGGGCACCGCAGGGCACCGCCTCTCACCCTTCCTTTTAACATCTATACCTCGGACTTCATATATAACACAAACAGCTGCCACCTCCAGAAGTTCTCGGACGACTCCGCCATCGTGGGCCGTGTGTCAGAGGGGAACGAGCTGGAGTACCGGTCGGTCATCGTTGACTTCGTGGACTGGTGTGAGCGCAACCACCTGTGCTTGAACACTAGGAAGACGAATGAGATGGTGGTCGACTTCAGGAGAAGCACTCAAACACACACACACACACATTTACTAGTGAACATCCAGGGACAGGACATTGAGACAGTGGACAGTTTCAAGTACCTGGGTGTTCACCTTAACAATAAACTGGACTGGTCCCACAACACCAACGCCCTGTACAAGAAGGGCCAGAGTCGCCTCCACCTTCTGAGGAGACTCAGGTCCTTCGGCATATGCAGACCTCTGCTCAGGACATTTTATGACTCTGTGGTAGCCTCTGCAATCCTCACGCTGCCATCTGCTGGGCCCCGGGCAGCACAGAGCGGGACAGGAAGAGACTGAACAAGCTGGTCAGGAGGGCCAGCTCTGTCCTCGGCTGCCCACTGGACTCTGTGGAGGAGGTGAGTGAGAGGAGGATGGTAGCAAAGCTCACATCCATCCTGTTCAACAGCTCTCACCCACTGCACCAGACTGTAGAGAAGCTAAGCAGCTCCTTCAGTGGACGACTGAGACATCCTCAGTGCAGGAAGGAGCGCTACCGCAGGTCGTTCATTCCCACCGCTGTCAGACTGTACAACGCCACTTTGTAACTGTCTGTGAAAATACCGGTTATGTGCAATAAAAACCCCGCGCACTTTAATCAACCACATCTACCCCACTGACTGTGAACCATATCAACCCATCTACTCTGCCCTCAGATACATATACACTTTAATATAGGCCAGTCTATAAAGTTGCTCCATTCTTTTCTCCATTCTTTTCTTTTATTGTTTAGTAATTTATACTATTTATGTATCTATTTATTTATTTACTTATATAATATATGTATGTGTGTATGTTTGTACTTGTATCTATTTTTGCACCCCCTACTGATGGTACCTCAAGAGCCTGTAACAGTGAATTTCTCCATTGTGAGATTAATAAAGCTGTATCTTATCTTATCTTATCTTATCTCTTACATGAAGATGTGCACAAGAATAATTAACCCAAATCCCACCTGATATAAAAGAACGAAAGAGGTCATATATCATAGGAACGGAATGTGACGCAGACGGTAACGCGCGGTCAGGGGAGCATCATGATAGAGGACTGGCTCGGTGGCATCTGCAAATGTTATTAAGGCGTGATGTGTTACATGAATGGAACCGTGAACAAAAACATATTAGGAGTACGTAATCTTATCACCCAAGAAACTCAGAAACATGGAGATCAAATTCCTGAATGCTGTCTGCGATGCCTCTCTTGAGTCCCACTGAACATTTATGCTTTATGAGCCAACATTGTTATAAATATAAATGTTCAGATAACATTATATCTGATACAAAGCCGTCAGAAATGCAGTGGTGGCTTAGTGGTAAAGGCAATGGGTTATTGATCTGGAGATTAGTGGTTCAATCCGAGTATCACCATTGTTGGGCCCTTGGGCAAGGACCTCAACTCTCAATTGCTCAGTTGGATTTAAAAATGATAATTGTAAATTGCTCAAGATAAGAGCATCTGCCAAGTGTTGTAAATGTAAGGGACTCTGAAAACCTTGGGAAATTGAAAAAAGAAATGTGCCAAGGGCATTGAACAGAAATGCGAGGAAGAGCTACTGTATTTTACTTCTCTCTCACTCTCTACATCCAATCACCAGGAATGCACGTTGAGCCCTGAAGTTTGAATGATGCTCCCACAGGGATTGTCATGGCTTTGATTACAATGATCTACCGTATGGTCCGCCAGGCCACATACAGACTCACTCACACCGATGGGCAATTTGGAACAGCCAATTAACCTACTGTGCATCGTTTTGGACTGTGGGAGGAAACCGGAGTACCTGGAGGAAACCCACGCAAACACTGGGAGAGCATGCAAACTTCACACTGAAACACCCAGGCCTGGAATCGAACCCAGGCCTTCTTGCTGTGAGGCAAACATGATAACCACTATGCCATCGTGCTGCCTCGCTATTTTACTTACATGCTTTTAATGTTAATAACATTAAACATATTCATGTTCATGTTTTAAAAAAGCAAAAGTTTTAATACTTTACCAAATTTGTTTTAATGTGGCAGTGGTGGTCTAGTGGACAGGGCACAGGATCGCTGATCCTAAAGTTAGGGGTTCGAGTCCACACAAGGTTGCAACTGCCCCCATAGTGCAGCTAACTGGGTTATCAAAGGCGGGCCATGTCTTTCACTGTCTATGGTGAGAGGCATGTAAAAGAACCATTGCTGACTTTCGTAAAGAGTAGGCTGCAAAGCGGTCAGCGTGTTTCTGTGGACAAGTAGCAAGCGTTCCCACGTCCCGGTTAATCTTCTCCGGAAGAGACCAATTCCTACACTACCCTACGGGGATAAGATATGATGATGATTTGTTTTAATATTCAGAGCTGCCTAGCGACAATGTTGATTGTAAAATGTACGATACAAATAAAACTGAATTGAATTGTATTTCAATTGAATTGAAGTTACATGTGTCAGAATTAGTTAGACTTAATACTGGGAATTAGCCATGATGGATAGCCATCAATTGAATTAGCCATCAATTTCCGATCAATTCTGTTTTTATATATATTTGTGTTTGTAGTGCATGCATTTTGCTTATACAGTGGAACTTCAACTTCCGAAAGCCCCAACAAATGAAAAATCCAGGTTACGAAACACATTTACCTAAAATTTCCATCTCTGGATACAAAACAAATTCAAATTACAAAAACGCCATCTCAAACATTCAAACAATGCGTGAGTTGCTCTCCCAACATGCTCTCCCATTGGTTATCTCCCAACATCCCACCCCGTTGGCCTCCCATTGAGTATCACCCAAAATCCTGCCCCGCTAGCCTCCCATTGGCTAGGAGGGATGACACAACTCCCTCCCATTGGCTATTATGTAAAGGACAGAGTTACTGTTGTTTCATGAGTTTTTCGAGTGTGCTAATTGCAACTTTATTTTTTGGCTCAGGCTTTTAACCTTGCATAAACATTTGTAAAATTATAACTCTGCGAAGAAAACATTGTCAACACACACAGATTCCCGGTGAAAGTGATTCCCGGTGTGAGTGAAAAGAAGAAGCGGGCTTGTGGCATGCGGTTGAGTGATATCACAAAGAAACATGGCCAAACCCATCTACCATCGGTACGATATTGAAGCAGAAGGAGGCCTTAAAAGGTAATTTTATAATTTTGAAAGGGTTTAGGGAGTAGTATTGGGGGCCTTGGAACGAATCACACGTTTTACATGTAAAATACGGTTCAACTTACGAAAAATCCAGATTACAAAACCACTTCGGGAACGGATTAATTTTGTAAATTGAGGTACCACTGTATTTATAAACTCAAATTAAAATATCTGTCTGAAAGAGCACTTGGATGATCCAATGTACCTCCGCCAAGCATAAATGGATTAGTATAACTGGGCACAGATATAATGAAATGTCTCCCCCTTGTGGGTGTCAGATGAACGTTTAGCCTTGTATCAAACAATACAGATTTTTGTAGATATATTGATTAGGGCAGGAGTGGCTTGGTGGTAAAAGGTGATGATCCTAAAGTTGGGGGTTCAAGCTCCAATCTCAACAGGTTGTCACTGTCTATGGTCAGAGGTTCATGTAAAAGAAGCGTTACTGACTTTCATTAAGAGTAGCTGCATAGCCATCAGCATGTTACTACCCTGTAATGGCCAGTGAGCTGTCCAGGAGGAATTCTGCCCTCGTGAAGAGAGAGCGGATACATGCAAGGGCCAGTGATGCCAGAAGCATGTCAACACACCAGTAACCAGTAGATATATTGATTTTATTTATTTATTTTTTATTTTTTTATATAATTCCATGCATGGATCACCTGTAAAATCTCAATGGTTGGTTACTTGTACTACACTCTACTCTAGAAAAGAAATTCATCCATATACATCAAAAACATTTCGAGTTATATTCCACACAATCCAAAATTACAAATGGATTTCTACACTGGAAATCTACTAAATACCAAAAAATAAAAGTGTCTGAATATTAGTTACCCTTCACTGTAGAACATGATCCAAAAATTGAAATCTTGTGGTGAATATGCTTCTATTTTTGCTGCGTTGTTTTATGCCAAAACATGGGTAGCTCTGCCAGGGTGTCAAGACGTGGTCATTGCCGAATCCTTGAACAAATGATCCATTTTAGAACAAATTCACAAACACATTATGAACATGTGCTTCAGTGGAAGGGAAAATACTTTATTCCAATATCTTCAGGCTATTGAATATTATTTTTGTTTGGATGATTTGTTTTTTTTTTTTTTTTAAAGTTCCCAAAATCTTAGTGTGCCCTTAAACTTTTAGGCCACATTGAACATCCAGGAATACATTAAACCCAGTCAACTGTAGCAACTGGCAAGTGAGATTGATCGCTTGCGGCTACCCATACGTCAATTTAATTATGCTGTAATATGTAGTATCTACTGTATATGTGAAGCTCCAATAAGCAGCGAAGGGATTTTGGAAGATCTTGAGAATTTAGGCACGATTATAAAAGATGTCATAAATAATAGGTACCCTGCTTTGATGAGTCAGTGTGTGTCTGACGATGAGGTGAAGAAGTAGTGAAAACATATCTGAAATCATTTTCAAGTGATGACCAATCCTCCATGTTTCATGTTAGGAGAAAGGAGTGCTGACTGCTGAGAAGGTGCCTGTTTAAAAAAAATGATATAAATGAACAGATTTCAAGAATTAATGAAGTCCCTGGTGTAAACAAGAATAGCTTTCTTTTATTTTTTGCCTTTGTTCAGAAGGCGGCTAATATTTTTGATGCAAGAGAGAAATGCTGACATCTTTTGGATTGTAAGAGAAGTGCAAGCAAGCATTTGAGGTCCTTGAGTCTTCAGGAAGAACACTTGCATAAAATTGTGATCTGTAATGGTTGAGTAAAGCACACACACAAAATAAAATCAAAATATGGTCAATTCTAGAACTGTTCATGGCGAAATCACATTTGTTGGAGATTATAATGGGACACCCACAGACTAAAGGCTGGAGAAGCAGCTTAGGGACCAAAAGGTCACTGGTTCAATTCCCGAACCAGCAGGGAAAATGTGTGGTGGTGGGGGAGTGAGCTGCACCTTCGCTTCCTCTACATTCGTGTCTGAAGTGCCCTTGAACAAAGTACCAATCCCAACTGCTCTCCAGGCGCCCACAACGTGTGTGGCATCCCACTGCTCCGAGTGTGTGTGTGTGTGTGTGTGTGTGTGTGTGTGTGCTCAATTTGGATGGGTTAAATGCGGAGGCAATCATGTCCCTTATGGGATTAATACAGTGTACATACAGTATATTTAAAAAAATCAAATAGCTCATGTAAAAACAAACTGTTTTTTATAAATAACCTTATACTGTATAGTATTTGGAAAAGGGGCAGAGGTGGTCTAGTGGTATAGGGTGCTGGATCACTGATCCAAAGGTTGGGGGTTCAAGTCCCACTCTCCACAAGGTTGTCACTGTCCCCCAGTGCAGCGAACTGGGTTATCAAAGGCCGACCATGTCTCTCACTGTCTATAGTGAGAGGTTCATGTAAAAGAACCATTGCTGACTTTCAACAAGAGTAGCTGCAAAGCCATCAGCGTGTTTCTGCCCTGCAATGGCCTGGTGAGCTGTTCAGGGTGTACTCTGCCCTCGCCCAGAGTCGGATTGGATGGGCACCAGCCTCCCGGTGACCCTAATTAGAATTAAGCGGTTACAGAAAATGAACTGATGATATTTGGAAAAAGTATGGCCACTTCTTGCTAGCAAGTCTCCGAGAGGTGAAGCTTAATTATGTCCATCAAGAAGGTTATTGTTATTATTACTATTATTCTTATTCCTTCATTCATCATTTTCTGAACCATGTCATTCCTAATTAGGGTCGCGGGGAGGTTGGCACCCATCTCGGTCGACTCTGGGCGAGGGCCACTGAGGAACGGCTTGTGATAGCATAGTTTAGTACACTGAGGGGACAGTACCCACTGATAGTGGGGATTGAACCCCTAACCTTGGGATCACTGAGCCAGCACCCTGACACTGGGCCACCATTGCCTCTTTTCATTCATTTATTCATTTTCTGAACCACTTAATCCTAATTAGGGTTGCGGGATGGCTGGCGCCCATCTCAGCCAACTCTGGGCAAGGCTGGGTACACCCTGGGCAACATTCACACAACCATTCATACTCACATTAACACCTAGGGGAGATTTGGAACCGCCAATTAACCTACTGTGAATGCTTTTGGACTGTGGGAGGAAACTGGGGAACCTGGGGGAAACCCACACAAGCATGGGGTGAACATGCAAACTCTACACAGAAACACCCAGCTGGGAACAGAACCCAGGACCTTTATGCTCTGTGGCGGACGTGGACGTGTTTTATATATATATATATATATATATATATATATATATATATATATATATATATATATATATATATATATATATATATCAGAGGGATAGCACATGTAAGAGGTATTGGAGACAAAGTCAGAAAGGCTAGATTGAGATGGTTTGGACATGTACAGAGGAGGGATAGTGAATATATTGGTAGTAGGATGCTGAGGTTGAAACTACCAGGCAGAAGGCCTTGAGGAAGACCAAAGAGAAGATTTATGGATGTGTTGAAGGCGGATATGAAGGTAGTTGGAGTAAGAGTATCAAGTAATCAACGTCATAGCTGTCCGTGACCGAGGTTCTATGGGAGCTAATTGGCTGAGCTCTCAAGGGAGAGAGGGACAGCATATGCTTACTTACCTGTCACTCACAACGATTGCAAGCCAATCATGGGCATCTGTGAGCTCATTCATATGAGGGGTCAGCAAGCGCTTTCCCTCAGAGTGTGTTGGACCGCCTCAACTACACACATGAAGTAGTTTGAAAAGGGGTGGTGCCATTGCACGTCACAGAGGGTGTGTGTGTGTGTGTGTGTGTGTGTGCTTTTGGTTGGTGCTGGTCATATGATAGGAAAGCAATACTTGATGGATGGGATTCGGATATGAAAAAATTAGGGAGAAAATATGGAAAGTTCATCAAAAGAAAGGTGATATTACAGCAGACCCCACAGGGAGTAATGTCATCTTTCTGTTTATATATATATATATATGTGTGTGTGGCTTGGCAGAAGTTTGCGCTCTCTAAAGGCTTCATGCAGATGTAGTACATCCTCCTCATCCCATTTTATCCCTTCACTTCACTTCTGCAACCAACCAGGGTGGTAAAGCCAGATGTATGGTTCCTAGAAGACTCTTAAAGCCTAGACAATTGCACTTTTTAAAACATTTTTAAATGGAGAATGGTGTCAAATATATTTATTAATTGTTGTATTATCTCCTGGATTAAAAGTTGAAAATGTGCCATCACAAACTTGACATCCTCTCACACACACAGGAAGACGGCTAGAATTTCTGAATTTCTCAGATGTACTTTTATTTTGTACAAAAATGTCCAAATCTGAAAATCTAGGCTACTATTTAACCCGAGCTCGAAACCAACAAGGTGTTTGGAAATGTTTGGAGAAATTCTGTGGCCAGGGAAAACCAAACTGAAGATTTATTTTATTTATTGATTTTTGGCAATGACAAATCACCAATGGAGAAAATACTGAGGCAACATGTAAGAAAAATCTACCAGACCATAGAATAAACTGGTAGATTATTGAAGACTGGTAGATAAATTAAGCTATTTCAGTCCGACCCAGGTGGTCATTATTCAGCCAAACATCCCGGCATGCTGGGATCACCTCCAGAGGGCCATAGCCATAATTTCAAGGTGTATGAACTGCTGTGCCACAGTGACCTGTTAATCTGGGACAACAGGTCTGGTCTGATGGGTAATGAGCACAGATGGCCCATAAGTAACGTGAACAACAGATGGAACAGCGGTCTGTTCGGTCCAGAGGAGTTAAGAACAGTGCTACCAGTGATACAGGCTGCGAGATGCCCTGCAGCATCATCCAGAACAGTCACAAACATATTGTGTGTTTATGTGGAATTTGGAGGCATTTCCTGTTTGTTAATTGTTCACAAACACCTCCACACACTTTTTATTTACTTCTCTTCTTCTTCTTCTTCTTCTTTTCCTTTCGGCTGTTCCCTTCAGGGGTCGCAACAGCAAATGATCTGCCTCCATCTCTCCCTATCCTCTGCATCTTCTACTCTTACTCCAACGACCTTCATGTCCTCCTTCACCACATCCATGAATCGTCTCTTTGGTCTTCCTCTGGGCCTTCTGCCTGGTAGTTCCAACCTCAGCATCCTACTGCCAATATACTCACTATCCCTCCTCTGTACATGTCCAAACCATCTCAATCTAGCCTCTCTGACTTTGTCTCCAAAACATCTAACATGTGCTGTCCCTCTGATGTACTCATTTCTGATCCTATTCTCTATGAACAGAAAAAAATCCCACTGCACAAGTTTCAAAATATATAATCATACTTTCCATCTTACAACATCCCAAAGCTTTCAGAACCTGATCAGACTTCATTTGCTTCCTTTTCTGAAGATAAATAGCACAACTTACTAAACGCAAGACAACAGGGGGTGTTTTTTGGAGTAACTTCCAAATATCAGTTTCCTCTACAAGTCCCCTACATAGGGTACACATTAATAGCATCAACCACAGCCCAAGTTCATGACTTGTCAATCAGCTGCTTCTGTTCAAATTCACCCAGTTCAACATAATGGTGCAGTGGGAATCGTAAGAAAGAAAAAAATCTTGAAACAGCACAAAAAGTAGAGTGTAAAACAAATAATCCATTCATTTTCTAAGCCGCTTTATCCTAATTAGGGTCGCAGGGAGGCTGGCGCCCATCTAAGACAGCTTTTGGCAAGGGCGGGGTACACCCTGGACAGCTGGCCAGACCATCACAGAACTAACACTCACACAACCATTCACACTCACACGCACACCTCCGGGGTGATTTGGAAAAGCCAACTTGGCATGTTTGGGGATATTGGGAGGAAACAGGAGGAAAACTCCATGTGAGCCCGTAGAAAACATGCAAACTCCACACAGAATCACCTGAACTGGGAATCTAAACCAGGCCTTCTTGCTGTGAAGCAGATGTGCTAACCACACTGAATAATTTAAGGTAAAATGACCTTAAAATATTGCAAAAGAAAAAAAAATTTTTGATCTCATACATTACAAAGGATATGACTATCGTACATCCTTCCAAAACAACCATTACCATGAAACATAATTCAACGTCCATCATCTTGGAGGCTACAAAACTATTTCAAGCATCATTCAAGACATGGCTAAAGCAATTATGCTGCTATTAAAGGGCAGTGGTACCAGTGGTGAAGTGCTGGATTACTAATCCCAAGGTTGGTGGTTCAAGCCCCACTGTCAACAGTGGTCACTGCTTTCCCCAGGTGCAACTAACTGGATTATCATTGGCTGGCCATGTCTTTCTCACTGTCTGTGGTTCATGTAAAAGAACCACTGCTGAATTTTGTCAAGAAAGCATAGCCATTGGTGTCTTTCTGGCCTGGCACTCTGCCCTCGCCGAGTCGGCTCAGTTGGGGCCAGCCTCCCAGTGACCCTAATTAAGTTTAAGCAGTTTTAAAAAATGGATGAATGTTGCTGCAAAGTAAATACAGTATAGTTTAAAAATGAAATAGTAAAATTAACCTCTAAAATGAAAACTAATAATTTTGCCACACTTTGTGACTAGATGATTCGGTCCTTGATGATGGGGCCCATAGTAAAAATGAGTCTGATACCCCTGCTCAAGGAATTATACCTCGCTAGTCACGAACCGCCAAGACTGCAGTGAGGCCAATTATTTACCTTTATCCCTGTTTTCCTGAAAATATGTCTTTGCTCTTTCTAAAGTACCGAAGTTTGTTTTGTGCGAGACAGTCTGTACCAGGGGGTAGTGCTGGTCTAGTGGTATAAGGCGCCGGATCGCTGATCCAAAGGTTGGGGGTTCGAGTCCCACTCTCCACAAGGTTGTCACTCCCCCCCCCCCCCCCCCCCCAGTGCAGCTAACTGGGTTATCAAAGGCCGGCCATGTCTCTCACTGTCTGTGGTGTGAGGCATGTAAAAGAACCATTGCTGACTTTCGACAAGAGTAGGCTGCAAAGCCGTCAGCGTGTTTCCACCCTGCAATGGCCAGGTGAGCTGTCCAGGGTGTACTCTGCCCTCGCCCTGAGTTGGCTGGGATGGGCACCAGCCTCCCCGCAACCCTAATTAGGATGAAGCGGTTACAGAAAATGATGATGATGAGTCTGTACCAGCGATCTCTGCGAGAGATTGTCTCAGGGGTTAATAATTACTGGCAGAATTCTGCAGAAAGATCTTCCGGGAATCTCACTGTTAAAAGATGTGTTGACATGATGCCTTTGTCTATCTTACAAGATGGCCAGATTAATATCTATGACGTCACAAGACTATTAATGAAACTCGCGTGAGAGACTCGAACAAAATGTGGAAGCAACGTGGTTTTTTTCGGTCGGCCAAAAAGAATTTTACGCATGCGCGGTGGACAGGAAGCACATACAAACAAAGAGGAAGCGCGTGTATTTGACTTAAAGGGAATGCACTATACATGGAGTATAGTTCGTCTCCTCGATACGCCATTTTCAAACAAACAAATAAAAAAATAATAAATTCGGAATCTGGACAACAAGAAAATCAAAGACTAAAGAGGTAAGACGGCTGGTTTGTTTTGATGTCTGAGTGGTAACCAAGCTAACAATGTGTTTATGCCTTTAGCCGCTTCGTTATCATTTCCGTCAGGCTCAATCCTAAATGTTCATTATTCTCCCTACAGAGGTGCACTACTTGGAGCATAATATAATGTAAACACGTTGTGTAGTGCACTTGATGTATATATTACAGCGACATTCTGGATGAAACCTCATACTGGAGTTGCTAATGCTATTTGGTGCTAACCTGTCAGACAAGCTAGAGCCACTAGCCTTGCTATCGTGGCTCCGATGTTTTGACGGTTTATAATTTAACTGTTTTTTATGAATTTTTTTTTCCACTCATCACATTATTCTAACGTCACCTTGTTCCAGTAAGAATCGCGCTAGCATAGGTAGCTAACGCCCTTGTTTACTTTTAGACTCCCTGTCATCCCTGTAGTTATTCAAATTATCTCTTTTATGCAAAGGTTTAGTTGAATGATGTTGTTTGTTAAAGTTTTCTTAACTTAATTTTATAATTAATATTTAATTATTTATTATTGTTATGTGTCAAGTTTCATTAGTCTATCATTGTGTGACGTCATTACCTAGCTTGTGATCATCGGAAATTCTACTTTATTCCGACAGAAATCACATTTTCCCCAACTAAGATGACCTGCCTTCGAACATAACTTGGATGCACGAGTTCAGATTTTGCAAAGCAGCAAGAACCTTCTGCTGGGCTTTGTGTCTGGGCCAGAATCAAAGTACAAGTCCACTCCTGCACCGCTCTCGCCCTCTCATCTCGGTGTGGGACTTCGCTTCATCAGCAAGAGGTGCATCTAGGCACTTGAGTCTCTCATCTCCATCGTTCCTTTTGGTCTCCCGGGTCTGGTGGCAGAACGACCGGCCGACTATGGCCGAGCAGAGATACTGCGTGGAGTACGCCAAGCGTGGTCAGGCAGGCTGCAAAAAATGCAAGGACAAGATCGTGAAGGGGCTGGTCCGCATCGGGAAGATCGTGCCGAACCCATTCAGTGAGTCTGGGGGAGAGATGAAGGAGTGGTATCACGTGAAGTGTATTTTCGAGAAACTGGAGCGTGCACGAGCAACCACCAAGAAGATCGAAGACATTACTGACCTGGAGGGCTGGGAGGAATTGCAAGATGAGGAGAAAGAGCTGATAAATAAGCTTGTAGCAGGTATATTGGGCTGCCGGGTGCAGGGGATTCACTTGATGATGTTCATACGGTGAAGCCTAACTTTTCTGTTCTTTGTCTCTTTTGGCTAAGACTTGGCTGTGAAGACTAACGCAAGTCCAAAGAAGAAGGTGCAAGCCAAATTAAACACCAGCGGCCAGATCGCAGCCCCTTCCGCCAATCCGATGGTGAATGCGCCGCGCAAGCTCTCCGGTTTCACGGGTATTCGATGAAGCTCAGATTAATCTACAATCCCTGGCAAAAATTATGGAATCACCAGGCTCGAAGGATGTTCATTCAGTTTAATTTTGCAGAAAAAATAACAGATCTCGGGCATGACACAAAACTAGTCACCTCAAATGGCAACTTCCTGGCTTTAAGAAACACGAAAATAAATCAAGGGGAAAAAATGTGGTAGTCAGTAGCAATTACTTTTTTAGGCCAAGTGGGGGAATAAATTATGGAATCACTCAATTTTAAGAAAAAAATTATGGAATCACCCTGTAAATTTTCATTCCCAAAACTGAACATCCTCCAAGACTTGTGATTCCATAATTTTTGCCTGGGGTAGTACTACGTTAATAACGACAGTCCAATGAAGTCTTCTCAGTGGTAACAGTAACTGGCTTTTATGTCCACCGTCACTGTTCAAGTCATGATGGACGGTGTTTATATACAGAATCAATCTATTATTGTAAGAGCTCACTAGATTTTGCATCAAGTCATCATGTCCTTTGGTTTCTACAGCAGCAAAGGCGGGTCCGTCCTCACCGGGCCCAGGCCCGTCTCCCGCTAAAGCCTCTCAAGGCAGCGTTCTGTCCACGCAGTTTTGCCAGTCCAACCATAAGGACTGCCTGTTCCGCGAGTTCCGTAAGCTGTGCGGCATGGTGGCCGAGAAGTCCAGCTATAACGCAAAGACCGAGATCATCAGGGACTTTCTAAAGAAGGGCACCGGCGGAGGTAGGGTTGGCAGCCATGAGTAATTATGTAATATGTAGTAATGCAGCAGCCACACCTTGCCGGTACGCTATATTCATGGATGTCTCACACAGAGAAAAATTTTAATGCATGTACAAACCTGGGAACGGACTGCACCTGGAAAAGGCGTCCGATGGTTGTGTTCTGGGCGTGCGTTTTTGTTCAGAACTTGCGATTTCCTCATCCGATAGTTGTCAGTTTGCATTCGTTGACATCTCATGAACCTGATTCGTGGGCAGACTACTAGCTGATATGCAACAGGTGAACCGGAGCTGTGCGGTACATGGACCAGATGTTCAGCGGACGATTCCTGACAAGAAACTCGTCAATCTGATGCGTGACAGATGTGTAATAATGAAACTTCCGGACAAATACAGTAGAACTAGTCACGGTAACAGAGACGACTTTCACGTCCGGATCATTTTCTTTCGTACAGTGTCTATCAGTCTGACACACAGCTTTCCGGCAAGGTGTGACTTCAATCAAATGAGACAAACATAACCGTTTAAATAAAACAAGCAAGGACTACAGGAACGTGTTCTTCTTTTTCCTTCCATTCTTCCATCCCTCTTTCTATCCGTGCTCCTCCCACATAGACAAGTTTAAAGGGGATCTCTATCTGACAGTCAAGCTGCTCCTCCCTGGCGTAGTGAAGAGCGTGTACAACCTCAACGACAAACAAATCGTCAAACTCTTCAGCCGCATCCTGAACTGCAACCAGGACGAGATGGTGCACGACCTTGCACAGGTCAGTCATCCTGCATCATGATGATAAAAAAAAAATCGTGCATGCTTGATTGGTTTAAAAAAAAAAAACAACAACACTTTTTTTGTCTTTTTGGGGTGAAAGGGAGACGTCTCTGAGACAGTCAGGATGTTTTTCGATGCCAGCAAATCGTTTCCTCCTTCAACCAAGAGTCTGCTGACCATCCAGGAAGTTGACGCTTCGTTGACACGCCTGGCTCAACTCACCAAAGAAGACGAGCAGCAGGCCGAACTGGAAGACATCGCCAAAAAGTGAGCCTTGTGTTCTTGTCTGTGGATATAAGAATATCTCCCAGAATAGTGTTCCACCGACAGACGACGGTTCTGTTGGGGTTCGCACACTAAATATGCTTTTTTATCCGAAATAAATTGAAAGCTGCAATCAGAAAGACAGCCGGTTTGTTTCGGTACATCATTATAGACGGATTTTGATGTTGCCAAACATTCGTCACGTGACTAGTGTGCACGCATTCTGGATGCAGTACATTCTACGGTCTTGTTTGTTTTTATAATTGCTCATAAACAAACAACTGCGGAACTGATTTTCATTGTTAATGCATCGATTGATAATAAAGAGGTCTTCTGTACAGGGAGGTAAATATAATGTTATATGGGCGGAGTACTGCACTGTGAAGCACACGCTAGGTATTGAGTAGATTGAAATTTTTTCTTAAATCAGCATTTTTATTAAGAAAAAATTCTCTTTGCATAAGAATTGAGATTTACTTCATTATTTAATTTAATTTTTCTTTTTTTTCCTGTGCCGCAACTGTCTGTCTTCGCTTTTCTGGGACTATGGGCGGACCAAAATCTGGGCTGTCACAACGCATGGATGTCTTCCCTAAAATGAACGATAGAAATAGCTGACCGTACTGTCTGTCTTCCTTTCGGCTTTTTCCCTTTCACTCGGGAGTCGCCACAGCGAATCATCTGATTCGCACGTTTGATTTGGCAGAGGTTTTTACGTCGGCTGCCCTTCCTGTCACAACCCTTTTTAGCAAGGGACAGAAACACGCTGACGACTTTGCAGCTCCTCTTTACGAAAGTCAGCAATGGTTCTTTTACATGCCTCTCACCATAGACAGTGACAGACATGGCCCGCCTTTGATAACCCAGTTAGCCGCACTGGGGGGGGACAGTGACAACCTTGTGGAGAGTGGGACTCGAACCCCCAACCTTTGGATCAGCGATCCAGCGCCCTATACCACTAGACCACCAATAGCTGACCGTACAAGACTCGAAAATCACCCGTATTGACCTTTTATCACAATACGCAAAAAAAACCCCTTTGACCCAGTTTTCCCGACTGATCGCACATAACTGTAACTTTTTCCTGTTTTGTTGAAATGGCTGCAGGCCTGCACGTATCCAGAAAAAAAAAAAACTTAAGTCCCGGGTTGTTTGTGCTTCTATTTGTGCGACGAACACTACAGGAAGGCATGTTAATGTATTTTTATACAAAAAAAAACATGAAAAGTTCTTTTTTACTCTGCCAGTAAACTGTGTAAATAATGTTTTGCCTAATTAAGTATGCAAAGATCAGCTGAAATCTATTTATAGGGCGTGTCATTAATTCAGAAAGGAACCGCAGAGCACTGGAGAACACCATGGAAAAAGCCTGTCGGTGGTTAATGCATGAAGGTCCACAGTAAGATGTGGCTAGTCTTGTCGTGCGCTGTGTCTGAACCGCTCTTCATGCTGTTCTGAAAATCGGTGGAAACATTGAACTGGCACCAAGGAATGAACCCAAATCAAGAACTTGTTCCCTTCTGCTCAGAAAGTGGTGTATTTGACAGTATTTTAGGAATTTGTGGGCGTGGATGCAGATTTTTAAATCAGAAACTCATTTGTTTGGATAACAGATGCACAGGAAACGACTTGAAGTGCTACATCCGCCTGGTGAAACACGACCTGAAGATTAATTCCGGTGCCAAACACGTGTAAGTGTTTCCCCATCACCTGTTCTGATCTCAACGTTATTGATTTCATTCACAAATCAACCCACAAAACATTTTTTTTTTTTTTTTTTTTTTTTGCCCCAGTTGAAAATTGTTGCCGCTCCGTCTTTCCCTTTTTCTGAACAGCCTAGATGCCTTAGATCCCAATGCCTACGACGCCTTCAAAGCCTCTCGAAACCTCGGAGACGTGATCGACAGAGTCCTGCGCAATCAGGAGGAAGCATCAAATGGTGGCGGCCCAAGGAAGCTCTTGAGTGTCGAGGCTACGCTTATGACCCCTGTGCAGCCCATGCTAGTAAGAATCTCCTGGAACATTGTGCAGAACTTCAACACTAAATGCTGAAACTGAAATAAAAAATGAGCTTGTTTTTTCCCTCCTCCAGGCAGAAGCCTGCAAGTCCATCGAATACGCCATGAAGAAATGTCCGAACGGAATGTACTCGGAGATTAAATACGACGGCGAGCGCGTGCAAGTGCACAAGAACGGCAACCACTTCAGCTACTTCAGCCGCAGCCTCAAACCTGTGCTGCCTCACAAGGTATGTCGTCGGATCTAATTTGCTTTTCGGGGAAATCCACACGTATGTATCGTGAATGATTTCTGTAAGATCTTTTTGATGTTTTATTGTTTTTGTTTTGTTTTTTTTCCCCCCCAAGGTGGCTCATTTCAAAGACTTTATACCTCAGGCCTTTGCTGGAGGCCACAGCATGATTCTCGATGCAGAAGTTCTCCTGATTGACACCAAAACCAGTAAACCTCTTCCATTCGGGACGTTAGGCGTTCACAAAGTGAGCACTCATCAGCTATAACACACATTAATAATAATAATAATAATAATATTTATAGATTGCGGAACACTGTATGAAATTCTGTGTCTGTGTTTCAGAAAGCGGCGTTTCAAGACGCACAAGTCTGCCTGTTCGTCTTCGACTGTATTTATTTTAACGGCGTCAGCCTGATGGACAAGTGAGTGCTTTATTACTATAAATCGGAAAATATGAATCTCAAAGCACTGAGCTCGAGTTTATTGTCTTTAGTTATCGTCATTGTAGCCTAACATTTAGAGAAGCAGCTTTTGGACCAAAAGGTCACTGGTTCAATTCCCGAACCAGCAGGAAAAAAGTGTGGCGGTGGGGGAGTGAGCCGCACCTTCTCGTCCTCCACATTCATGGCTGAAGTTCCCCTGAGCAAGGCACCTGACCCACAAGTGCTCTCCAGGTGTATGTGTGTGGCGGCCCCCTGCTCCGAGTGTGTGTGTGTGTGTGTGTGTGTGTGTGTGTGTGTGTGTGTGTGTGTGTGTGTGCGCGCGCGCTCATTTTGAATGGGGGGAGGAAATTTCCCTTTGGGTTATTACAAAAAAGAAAAAACCCACACAGGCAACGCAATAAATTAAAGACCAGTGCTCGCGCGTGTTTGTATGTTTCTGTAACGTTTTCAGAGCAGTGCCTAAATATATTGCTTTAATTAATTAATTTTTTTCTCCCCACAGTATTACACTATCACTGCGACAACACACAAATCCAACTTTCTCAGCATCTGTCTGTGTTTTCTATTCTCATTTGGTAAACGTCTCCCGTGTGATTTACTTTCTAGGCCGCTTTGCGAGAGAAGAAAATTTCTTCATGACAACATGGTGGAAGTTCCCAACAGGATTCTGTTCTCAGAGATGAAGCACGTCACAGTACGTTGTCCGTTTCAGTTTCTTTTTTTTCTTTTTTTTTTTTTCTTATGCAAAGTCTGGATTGAGTTATATTTATTTATTTTTTTGCACCTAAATTATAACATGAATGATCTAAACGAGAATATAAATGGGGTCGCGTTCTAACAGAAAGCCGGGGACCTGGCTGAAATGATCACGCGAGTCATCAGAGAGGGACTGGAGGGACTTGTCCTGAAAGACATCAAGGTAACGTATCGCACAGTTAAGGGTTAAACGTCCTGCTCAGGGCTTTAGCGTGATCGTTGTATGCTGTATGAGTGAGCGGTGATGTTTGTGTCACAGGGGGTGTATGAACCTGGTAAGCGCCACTGGCTGAAGGTGAAGAAGGACTATCTGAATGAAGGAGCCATGGCCGACACGGCCGATTTAGTGGTTTTGGGGGCGTTCTATGGAAGCGGCTCGAAAGGTGCAACAGAGTAATGTCAGGATACAGGATATCATGTGTCTGCTGATGAGCCTTTCTGGCTAATCTGGTCCCCGGTTTGTTCTCCACAGGTGGAATCATGTCCAGTTTCCTCATGGGCTGCTACGATCCAGCATCGAAAAAATGGTGCACAGTGACAAAGTGCTCCGGAGGCTTCGACGACGCCACGCTCGCCAAGCTGCAGAAGGAGCTGGACGTCATTAAAATTGGCAAGGTCGAAATCAGAACTTCGCCTCTGTCAATTGGACTTGACCCTAATTATGATACCCTGATGACGGTGTTGTTACTGTTTCACAGGATCCCAGCAAGATCCCGCCATGGCTAAAAATAGTCAAGAACTACTATCCAGATTTTCTCATCCAAGACCCTGAGGTACGGTACTGGCATGAGAATTTGCCGCGGTAATGCAGTTTTTTCAAGCCCAAATGTCATTTTTGTGAATGGTGTATATTCCAGGAGAAAATATTTTAATATATTGGGGTGGTTGCATTGCCTCTAAGCAGACTGTGAGGTGTGCGGCATGGATCTCAAGCAGGCCGATCAATCGCCGTACGGGCCCATGCATATATCATGTACATGTGTACAGTGGAGCCTCGGAATCCGAACGCTCTAGAGTCCGAACAAATCGGAATCCGAACAAAAAAATCCGTGAGTTCTTCCGTCCGGAAAACCGGAAGTCGAACTCGAGAAACGCGCGAGAAAAAAGACCAAGAGGGAGGAAAAGTGTGTGACTTCCGCAAGTTGTTGATACTGTGTATGTTCTAGGGAAGTCCAGAAGTTGTTAATACTATGTCTCATCCTAATAAAGCTGTCCTGGGGAAGTCCGGAAGTTGTTGATATAGAACTATGTACGTATTACAAACGCCTAAGTTAAAGCGCTAGCAGCGCTGTGAACACCTTTAACGATGTGGTCATGAGCCACTTCCGTAAGATTTTGAAAAGAAAGCAGAAACATGCCACGTTAGAAATGTTCTTCAAGAAAAGAAAGGAACATCCTAAAGAAGAGTTATCCATGCAAAGCAGGAGCAAGAGAAAAAACACCTTTGGCTGATTTACCTGAAGCTGTTATGAAAGGGAGTCCGCTTCTCTCCCTCTCCAACATTTACGTATGCCAACTGCTCACCACCACAAAGGTAAAAATTTATCATCTTTGTTGTTCTTATGCTTTAACTTTTCTGTGGTTTTAATTTTAGTGTGTTGTGGTCTCTCTCACATCTCTCACAAAAGAGTTGTGTGTTGAAATGCGCCTCACACGTGGGGTGGAGTGCTAAACACACACACACACACCTCATTTCATTTAATCCCGGCTATAAAGACTGGCAGCGCTCTTCCCAGTGCTAGAAGATTGTCCCTCGCTGGCTCTCAGCTCTGTGCTCCTCCAGTTCCCGCTTTAGTTTGATTTCTGTGTTTCTAGTGCTCCAGTGCCTTCCCTGTGAACACTAAAGCTCAATCGTTTTCATAGATGAAACGGGGAAATCGTAGTCACTGTAATAGATACGGAGAAACATGGAAATGTGAGAACCAACCCCTCTCCAATGCGCAACTCTTTTGTGAGAGAGACAATAACACACTAAAATAACCACAGAAAAGTTAGTCTCTCACAACACAGACCATGACTTAGTGTACTGTATTCAATAATTTCACTTAATTTGCAGCCCTATGGTATGAGTTACGGTACTGTGAACTTCTGTTCAAAACACGACGGAACGGATTAAGACCATTTACATTATTTGTAATGGGAAAAGCGGATTGGGAATCCGAACAGCCGTATGGAACGGATTTAATAAGTTCGAGTACCATGGCTCCACTGTTTCTACAAATAATATAGTTAGTATCGCTCTCTATATATACTCGTGCAATCACGTAGCCGCTCTGTGTGACTGTAAGGGAAAAGTTCACCTGGCCTTGATCTTGTAGTTGATATTCCAAATGAGAATCTTTATATCATTGGCTTATCCAGTGGAGAAATCCACGCTTCTGTCCAATAGCAGGCACAGAATGAATACGTTGATCATGAGACACTACACTGATAGTCTATTGCATTTATACAACGTATAAGTGTACTTTTTTATTATAAAGTTCCTATATATATAAATAAATTATGAAAGTGCAACTAGTACTTTAAAGATAAACATTTATTCAGATACAAATGACTATAAGCTGATTCTGAACACAAAATTAATGCAAGTGCAACATCAGTGCTACTGTATATAATATACATATGGCTCTAACATGATGTTTGAGTGTATAGTAGAGAATATGTCATCAGCTAAAGTTAAACAATCAGATGCTATACACTGAAACAGGGGAAATGTACATGCAATGTTTGTTGTAAACACACTAATAATAATTACAGAAACTGAAAGACATTTTTTTAAGATACTGTACTTTTAATTGTTCACATATACATATGAGATGCATTGTTAAAAATGGAATTCATATAGTATCCATAAATTAATATATATGCATGAGTATGTATATCTATGTATATTTGTGTGTGTATGTATATAAATTTATTATATATATATATATATATATATATATATATATATATATATATATATATATATATATATATATATATATATATATATATATAAATTATAATGTATCTTGCGTATAATACTGTTGTTACAACATTAAAACTCAGTGATGCAGGTACGTAGCCAGCAGACTCATTGCAGACAAGTTACTATATTTGCTGTGAATAAATGAATCTGAAGTTACTTTTAAGTTATTTTTTTAGTAAATTAGGACCCCCATGGGGGCATCACCCCTCAACTCTAATTGGAGGTCAAGACAGCCTCTTCAGCCTTGGCTCGTTTTGTTTTGTTTTTTCTTCCACTTGTTCTCAGGCTTGATCGCAATAACACACCATGGCTGAGGGGGGCGTTCTTGGGTCTTGTTTTTGTTATTATTGGGAAATAAACTCCAGGCCATTATTAATGGTTGTTGTTGGGGTTTTTTTTTTTTTCCTTCCCCTACTCTTCTCCTCTCTTGCAGAAAGCTCCAGTTTGGGAGATCACCGGAGCCGAGTTCTCCAGATCGGAGATGCACACAGCCGACGGCATCTCCATCCGCTTCCCACGGTGCACTCGAATGCGTGACGATAAGGACTGGAAGACAGCCACCAACCTTCCTCAACTCAAGGTCTGGTAACTCAAACAAGGGACGCTTACTATGTATGACCAGAATTATGTGGACACCAGTCTAAGGAGTACCATGCACTAAAACTCTGGGCATTAAAATGGAGTTCTTCTCTCCTGAAAAGGCGTTCTGCTAGATTGGAGCGTGACTGTGGGGATATTGGAGTTGAATCATGTAATTAGCGTTTCAGTTCCCCATACAGCTGTTTAATCTCCAGCATTGACAAGTCACGGTTATTCTAATTGGGACTCACTTGCTATGCAACTGTATTGTAATAATAAACTTGCATTTCCCCAGATAGCTTGGAGACCACCAATATGGATTGGTGCACTTTGTATATACAAACGCCGCAATGAGTAGAAACTCGAGAAAATGGTTAAAATATCTGTTTGCAGGAACTCTACCGTGTCTCGAAGGAGACGTGCGACTTTGAGGTGACCGCTGGGCCATCAACAAGTAGCAAAGACGACAAGGGCTCGTCAGGAGGAGACAGCTCACCATCCTCCTCCAATGGTACCACAAGAACAAGCAAAGCCAGTAAGTGCACTTGTACGGTTCGTGCGAATAAGACGATATGTATCATGCCAGATATCTCCAGGTACAGTAGAAGCAAAAGGATAAAAAAGGAATCATATGTTCCAGATAATGGTCACACTTCAAAGCCAAAGCAAAAACCAGCGACTCCATCCCCCGCCAAGAGGAAGCTGCCTACCGAGGAACGCAGTGCTAAAAAGGTCTGCTGAATTCATTTTTGTTCTGCGTGCTGCACTTTAGTCCAGCGTTTTCTGCTCTCCTGCCGGGCTGCAGTCAGGTCACTTGCTCTGATTCGTTTCAGATTAAGGTCGAAACAGTTCACAGCAACGGTCAAAGCAAGGCGAACGCTTCTTCAGCGAAGGCGGCTAACCCGCAGTCTGAAAAGGTCAGTGTTTTTGTGCGCTGCATTAGAATCGCTCACATTGAGACTGTAAACACCACACGTGAGTCCGTCGAGGAATCGGCAGCTCTGATAGAGTTTCGGGGTGGAGCAATGTGAAGAAATGTACACAGTGAATGAATAATTTTTCTGAGAGATGAGGTGTTCGCATTGTAATTTCTACATAACTCGAGTAGATTTAAAGGAGGGTAAGACTTCATGCTATTTAGTGATGAGGTTCATATTGCAATCAACTGAAGCCTGTATGGTTCTGGGCTACTCTGAACAGATGAAACTTGTTGACGGGGCAGTATGGTGGTGTAATGGTCAGCACACCCGCTTCATAGCAAGAAGGTGCTGGGTTCCAGACTCGGGCTCAGTGAGGCCATTTCTGTGCGGAGACATTCTCACAGTGCTTGCATGGGATTCTTCAGTTTCCTCCAACAGTCCAAAGACCTGCACATTGGCCTGACTGGCAGTTCTAGTTGAGTGGGGGTGGGGGTGGTTGTCTGTGTTGCCCTGCGACGGACTGGCAAGTTGTTCCTGGCGTCACCTTCATATAATTCAGCAGCTTGGCAAATATATATCTATCTATGCAATATTTATTATTCTATAATGAATCCTCATGACATAGCTTTAAAAAAGTGTGTACAGTGTTTATATAAAATTCTTGGAAGAGAACTTTGACTCTGAATCTTCCTACAGACTCTGCTGGACATCTTCACCGGAGTAAAGCTGCACCTGCCGCAGTCTGTGCAGGACTACGAGAAGCTGCGACGCTACTTCTTGGCTTACGACGGCGATCTCGCTCTGGATTACGAAATCGCCTCTGCAACCCACACGCTAGGTGACCCTGAGGAGGGCAGCCAGACTCAGAAAGTCAGCGCCAACTGGATCTGGCAGTGCATACGGAAAAGAAGAATGGTTCCTCCGTGCTGAAAGATAGAACCACCCTGACAGGGAAATATTTCTCGTGTAATTATAAAAAAACAAAGATAAAAAGTGCCCTTTACAATTTCAGGTGACTGAAAATATCCTCAACTACACCACATGTGTCCGTTCAGAACAGACTTTATGGACTCGTCACAGAAAACTCTTCAAAACACTATCCTGGTGTGGGATAATTGATCGCGTTCCGATACTTCGGAATCAGTCAGCGTCTGTCTTTATTTGCAACGGAAGCCATTTTTAACCTCATGATATAGAATTCTGTCTTCTGGGTGGATTCAGTACAATTTCTGATTGTAGTATGATTTGGAAGCTCAATCTCGGAGTGTGTCCTGATCTGATTGTCACTTTTATAGAAGGAAAAAAAAAAAAAAACCCAACCGAGACTCTGCATAGCCTTCCTATGCGCAAAGCATGGCGCACTCCTGGCCCCTAATTCTCCTCCATTTATTACTTTTCATGCTTTGCCCAGATTGGATTGTTGATGTTTTGAGAATAATCTGTTCAATACCGGTGCAGGCACATACTAAGGATGCGTGTACACCAGGGGCACCCAGTCCTGCTCCTGGAGATCAACCTTTCCGAAGACCTTCACTCCAACTCTAATCACACCCACCTGCTCATCTCATTAAGACTTGAATACCTGATTAGATCTGTCACATGGGCTACATTCGAGAAAGTAAGTAAGAGAAAGTCTTCCAGAAGGCAGATCTCCAGTACCAGGACTTCTGCTTTACACTAGATGGGTCGGGTCAGGTTGGGTCCTGAAATGTACAGTAGGGGTACATGTGGGATTAAGCAGAAGTCAGTCTCTGAGCGAGAAATCCTCAGGTGCGTGTGTTCAAGTAACCTGTTACTTAATCCCACAAACCTCTGCCAGTGTAGCCCAGATGTGCTCAAGTCCACAATGCGGTGCATGACGTGGTCGTTCGATAATAGGAGGTCAGTTTGATGAGACATTTTATAAAAGAGAGCGCGACAGCGAACCCGTGTGCTGGTCAGCATCCATCATAAAGCAATAAACAAAACATCTGGGACTGTCCTGTATACAAATGCAAAACAAATAGTCGGGACACCTCGTTTGAGGTCAAGATTAAATTTTACATTTTTAATGCTTCTTTACAAGGAAATCATCTGGTGATGGATTACCTCCTTTTTTTTTTTTTTTTTTTTTTAAAGCTATGAACCATTTCTCACCACAGTAATAAACACTCATTTATCACTCTGTCTCCATTTTAATTCGTTCGGAATCAATGAACATCAATCATTGTTTTTTAAATTATATTAAAAGCACAATATAAATTCTGATGAAACCTCTGCTACTGAATGCATGCGGGTACCTGAACACCAGAGTTTTTATTTTTTGTTAAGCTGCCTAAAAGGTTCGCAGTGAAGCAGCTTATGTATCCGCGTCCAGTTTCCTTTTCCCACTGAACGCTGTATGTGAGTCTTCCTGAGGCTGCGGACTCCAATCAAACTCCTCCATCAGATGGCAGGGCTTCAAAAAAAAAAAAAAGGTCATTATCAATCTACTAAAGAACTACCTAAGCTTGTAGTGGTAGCCAATCAGTGCACAGCGAATAACCAAGTTTTCCCAATCATCACTTACAAATGTTTCCCACTTCACAATAACAGGTTTACAGTTACAGCTTTTTTGTTGCTTGAATACTAAACAGCAACAATAAATAAATCTATTCAAAACTTTTTTCGTAAATTTAGGAAGAGATCTTCACTTTTCAAATATTTTTTGACCCCGGGCCAATTAGCTCCTTGGATAGCTGTGGCATTAACCTGGAGTTGAACTTGTGATCTCGGGGTGAACAAATCATTTTTACTGTAGTTTCCCTTTTTGCTCGACACGAGCTGAACAGAACACTGACCTGTCGAGTGGACTTTATAAGAGTGGCCGTGCGTAAGCCGCAGGAAGCTCCAGGCCGCTCCGCTCGCTGCAGGAGGATTCGTGTACGTGGGATGTGACTCCATGACTGCCCCAGTCCTGCTTTCAGCCGATTATTCCCGTCTCGGGTTGCGTGATTGGTCACCTGACACATTCATATGCCAAATCACATTCTGTGTACATGTACTTTAAATTTATTGAAGATATTATTTCTCCTAAGGTCAGATACCGGAGTCTCACCTAAACATCGGGGAAATTAATACTCACCAAAACGGCTACATTAAAGTCTTTGGCGATCATCTTCAGCTCCGTGGCCACCTGCATCATCAAGGACATCCCTACAGAAGGTCACAAAGAAATATTTCATATATAAACAAAGCATAGTGAGAGCCTGCGACGGAGGCTCGTTTCAGCCGCTTGTATCCATGACCTTGTTCTTTCAGTCACTACCCGAAGCTCCTGACTGTAGGTGAGCTTTACCTTCCTGCTCATATCCATCTTCATCACACCGGACCTGTACAAGCGCCGCTTAAATTTATTTGGGGCAGGACCTCATTCCAGACCCGGATGGTGTATTCCACCCTTTTCTACCTGAGAACCTTGCTGTTCCCATACCTTCATTCTGTTTTCCTCCAAGCATATGGGTGAGCACGGCTGACACAGAATCCACAATCACGACTTTAACAGAACCACCAACAGCCCCCTACGAGAATCACATTATCGGATCAAACCTACGGTATTTTAGCCTTGTTTTGTTAAAGCAATCTCACAAATCAGTGATTAAGTTGATGTACCTTCTGGAGACCACTTCCTCTTAGATTTTGAAGGCAGGACAGTAAGGCGAAGACGTCAAATATCCGAAGCACGTTGATCCTCTGAAGCGCACTCAGCTACATCCGGACACAAATACATTCGTTAGGAAGAAGCTGACGGTAACGTTTGAGTCCCTGTTAGCAGCTCCAAGTTTTATTCCTCTTACACAACAATTTCTTTTTGGGGCAGTGGTGGTCTAGTGGTATAGGGCACTGGATCGCTGATCCGAAGGTTGGGGGTTCAAGTCCCACTCTCCACAAGGTTGTCACTGTCCCCCCCCAGTGCGGCTAACTGGGTTATCAAAGGCGGGCCATGTCTCTCACTGTCTATGGTGTGAGGTATGTAAAAGAACCATTGCTGACTTTCGTAAAGAGTAGCTGCAAAGTCGTCAGCGTGTTTCTGTCCCTTGTTAAAAAGGGTTGTGACAGGAAGGGCATCCGACGTAAAAACCTCTGCCAGATCAAATGGGCGAATCAAATGATTCGCTGTGGCGACTCCCGAGTAAAAGGGGAAAAAGCCAAAAGGAAGACAGACAGACACAACAATTTCTTTTTGTTTTTCCATTTAACATTGTGCCAACAGGTGAGTTCCAGGTACAAATCTTATATATTTACACTGAATCCCTGTTCAAGTTGTTACTCTAGAAACAAGAAATGTATAAAAATTTAGCCTGGCAAATGAAAATGCCATCAGCCACTTCTGACCCATCAGAATGCAGTAGCACAAATGGGTTTGTGTCAGATCAGCTCTCCCCGAGGAGCCCTACCTGCTCTGCCGTGTTGAGAGTTTTCTCCTGGAGCATCTGCAGTAGCCGGTTAGCGCATAATCCTCCGTTTGTGTCGATGTACGTTACCTTCTGCTTGAGGACATGTGCAACGTGGACCGCTACACTGAAACATATCTACAGGGAATACAAGACAATGGGACATGTTAACGTCTGATTTTGCCATCATGAAAAGTCACTGACATAGCATTGCAAACTATGGAACATTAATAGGGCTTTGAATTGAGGCAATTACTTTTGTTCTTGAGCAACTTACAAAACTACAAAATCCCAGTCATCTCTTAAATGCTTCAAATTAAAAGGCTTTTTTTCCTAATTTGGGCACATCCACATAATAAAAAGAATAACAAGTCCTAATATGAGCACAGGTGTAACTAGAGCAGTTCTCGAATAGTGGGGTGTGGTGTGGTGTGATGCCAGGGGTGGGGGATGGGTGGGTGCGTATGACCCTGGGGGACATGCTTTTCTAAAATAGTGTAGGAGAATTAAGTGTAATTGCACCTCCACTCCAGTAGTCAGCAGTGGCGCTCTCTTTGTCACGCTATAGTATCGAGGTTTTTGCCAAAGTTTTTCTTTATTGTAAGTTTAACTATATTTCCTTCTTTTTTGTTTTTAATGTTTATAAAGCTACAGTGTTATGCAGAGGTGTACAAACAGTTTTGTAGACAAATAATAATATTTATAGTCGTGCGTAGGGCAGTTGGGAGCATGAAATTTTTTTTTTCTTCCTAGAGGAGGCGCCACAGAAAATAATTGAGAAGCACTGAACTTGAGAGGGGGCAGTGGTGGTTGAGTGGTATAGGGCGCTGGATCGCTGATCCAAAGGTTGGGGGTTCAAGTCCCACTCTGCACAAGGTTGTCACTGTCCCCCCCCAGTGGAGCTAACTGGGTTATCAAAGGCCGGCCATGTCTCTCACTGTCTATGGTGTGAGGCATGTAAAAGAACCATTGCTGACTTTCGACAAGAGGAGGCTGCAAAGCCGTCGGCGTATTTCCGCCCTGCGATGGCTTGGCGAGCTGTCCAGGGTGTACTCTGCCCTTGCCCGAAGTTGGCTGGGATGGGCACCAGCCTCCCTGCGACCCAAATTAGGATTAAGCGGGTACAGAAAATGAACTGAACTTGAGAGACACTCCAGGGTACCTTCTTCACCAGGCACAACAGGATTATTATAACTTGTCATTGTTAAAATGAAATGTCTCCTCCTAGTGGGTGCATTAAAACATTTTCACTTATGTTAAAGACAGATCTTCATTTGGGATTTCAGATTTTTTTTTTTTTTTTTTTTTTAATGACATGATCTCATGTACGGACCACCTCCAATTTTTATGGGTTCTTTCCAGGCCCAGGTTCCACCTCTACCAAGTTAAATGAAAATCAGGTCAGTAAATTTTGCATAATATAATGTAGAGCTGCTTCAGAATGTTACAGGTTCTTAACAGGTGCCTTGCCTTCAAGTTCAGTGAGAATCAGTCGGGTAGTTTGGCTCCCAAATACACTCATCTCGCTATATGTCAAACAAATAAGCAAACAAACAGACGATGGTGTAGGGAATTAAAACCAGTACCAAGTACTAGTCACCACGTTAACCATACTGGCTAGTTCGGCTGGTACCCTGCATCTTTACCATGTTAATGTTATTCTTCCTGCTGTTCTTGAGTCCACTCTATGTGTAATAAAGCTTGTGAGATAAACTGAGCCAAACACATCAAATTTATATCCGCTGGAAAACTCCATTATGTTCTTGAGGTCTGAACGCTCACCTGTGTTTTACCTGTTCCTGGTCCTCCACACAGTTCAGTGATCTCTCCTGTGTACAAACCCGAGTCAAGCAGGTTATCCACGCTACACAGTGGGAGAGGAACCAGAATTAATTCCTCAAAACACCAGAACGAGGTTATTGAATAATTCACATGGCTTTGGTGTCCTTGTACAAACTAAAATATAATTTTGTTTTGAGTTGTGCATCAAGTAATTCATTCATTCATTTCCTGAACCACTTTATTCTAATTAGGGTTGCAGGAGGGCTGGTGCCCGTGCCAGCCGACTCTGGGAGAGGGCTGGGTACACCCTGGACAGCTCGCCAGGCCATCGCAGGGCAGAAGCAAGCTGACACCTATGCAGGTTCTCTACATTTACAACATTTGGCAAACACTCTTATCCAGAGCGAATTACGACTATCATTTTTTTCACAACTGATCAATTGAGGGTTAAGGGCCTTGCTCAGGGGCCCAATAGTGGGGATTGAACTGCTGACCTTCAGATCAGTAACCCTTTATCCACTAAGCCGCCACTGCCCTTTATAAAAGTTGCACCAAGTAATATGAAGAATAAAAACCCTGCCAGTGTGACTAATCATTCACCAAACCAGCACTCTGGTCCAAGCGACCAGTCCATCACGGGAAACACACACACACCACCATTCATGCTCGCATCCATACCCAGCACAAACTGGAACAGCCAATTGCATTTTGTCAAGCCTATTATACCAGGTTAAAGCACCTCCCCGAGCCATGACCACCAAGCCGAGTACTTGAACCCAGGACCGTGTTACTGTGAGGTGGATGTGCTAACCACTACACCATCACGCCACCCATAGTTTGACCACTGTTTATTAAAAAAAAAAAAAGGGGCAACAAAAAGGAAAGTTTTCAACAAGAACAAAAATTAAAAGTCAAACTCTGTTGAGGTTGCACGAAGTGAAAGTAGCCACTTGTGCAAATTATCCTCTGCCTTTTCCCTTTGGTGGAGTGGATTTTTCCACAAGGCAAATTTTATTTGCTTTGCAGTTGAACTCCGCTTTAGGAGCAGAAACCCTGCAGTTTCAGGACAGCTCTATGACACACCACTGCAGAACTCCAGATATGAGAAATAACGTTCGTACACAAGTTTGTAGAAACACCTGATTGTCTCAGAGACCCGAACACCGATACTGCTTGCCAATGCCTGTCATAGCTGTTTGCTACTCGATTACTTATTCAACCGTATGTTCGAACACTTCTGTGGACCACCTGGAGACTCCTGTGGAAAGGATCGAAGTGGAGCTCAGGAGCTCGTTGTACAGGTCGTCTCCTGAGACTGGAAACGCTGTGTGCTGAGCCACAAGCACACGTCGGACTGCCACCAGTGCCTGGAAAGCAAATGTAACAATTCAGACGCAAGATAGTAGTTTTAGATTTTACTTCCTGGAACATAAGACCAGTTATCTGGTTTGAGTCAAAGCAGGGACGAAAGCTCAGCATGATGTCAATACCGTGATACTTGATGCCACAACATACTTGTCGGAAATATCGTTGCAAGTATGCGTTCTTGAGAGAGAAAAAAAAAAAAATTCACTCATGCTGATGTTTACGAACCATTTGATGTTCATATTATGCAAACATTTTTGCATCTAACCAATCAAATCATCTGATCGAACAACTGATGTTAAAAGCATCAAAAGGGTATTTATTCTTTCTACCTGTTTTATGACAAGGCCCAACTCGACTACAGTGGTTAGCAAATCAAGTAATAATTCCCCCTTAAACAACATCATCAAAAAATTATTAACATGTCCGTTCACTTCCCATAATAAACAAATATGAAATCCAGTGTGGACACTTGATAATAAAATAGAAGGCAGACACGGTGTCTTTCTGAAACCGTTGATGTTTCCTGAGTGGCGCATCGACAAAGTGCGTGACTATTAACCCAGAGATCACAAGTTAAACTTATTCCACAGCCGTCCATGTGAGCTAATTAGCTGAGCTCTCTCGGGAGGGAGGAAGGGAGGGAGGGAGGGAGGGCCTACACTCACTTCCTTGTCACTCAAAGCGATCAGCAGCCAATCATGGACGCCTATTGGCTTATTCGTATGATGGAGCGGATAGCACTTTTCCTCCGAGCGTGTTAAACTGCAACCAAATACGCATGTGCTGCAGTTCAAAAATAGGAAGGTGGATAGCATTGCATGTCACTGAGGGGGCATGTGCGTAGTGGTGGTGTGATAGGGAAGGCAATATTTGATGGGTGGGAATTGGACACGACTAAATTGGGGAGGGAAAAACAGAAAAAAGAAACTGTATGCTTCGGCCTACATTCAGGTGTCACTGACCCCTGAAATGAGCAAAATTAAATTAGTGGACTAACACTCACTCGCCAAAGTGCGAAATCCTACTATTAGGGTCATGAGAAACACAGAAGAAAGGCAATGTACACCCTGAACAGCTCACCAGACTATAACAGGACCAACACATCCACACAGAGGGGTAATTTTCCACAGCCAATTATCCTCATGTGCATGTCTTTGAACTGTAAGGGGAAAGCTGGCGTACCTAGAGAAAACCCTCGCAAGTATGGGGAGAACATGCTCGCGCAATACCAACACGCCATCGCCACTCAGGACCATTTTGCTGTCAGGTGGACATGCCACATCATAAACACCGGCCTTTTTATTGTTGTTTTTCTTGAAATTGTTTTATGTGTCTTAACACAGGACAGTCTTTTCCACTTTCTACAAACTGGTTTTGCACTGCCAAGTTATCATGTATTTGCAAAATTGTTGCTCAGTTCACATGGTCTTGCTGTTGTAAACAGACAGAACTAAAACAAGATGTAGCACAGGTGACTCAGCGATGAGTCTGTTCGAGAGTGAAATATTAGACACTGACATTTTACATTTTCTGCAGGTTTCGAGGGAAAATTAGTTTTCATCATTTTTTTAATGTGTGAGGCCAATATGCATTAAATCCTGGTAGATGCAAGATTGTATTCCTTGGAGAAGCAGCATCATCATCAAATATTTATGTCGACTGTAAGTCAGTATGTAACATGGACAGAATGAACAGCCTTCTATTCACTAATAATAGCTTTAGATAATAATTGTGTAGTTACACTGTGCTGATTGTTAGCACTTGACATGTTCAACTGTCTTTATTATCTAAAGTCAATAAATGCCGATCCATCAGTGATCAGTGGGAGCACAAGATACACCATGTAACACAAACAGGAAAAGTTACATAGACCATCGACCACATTTTCAGTCTGGTGATTTTTACCAATTATGCCACGTACATGCAGATTCCGTAGTTCACTGTTCATGCACCTGTGCTCCGATTCATGTGTTTATTGGACCTGTGGAGACCTCAGCAGAGGCTCAGCGGGATGCGAAAATAATGAGGTCTTTCTCTCGTCACAACATTGAACATGAAAAAGGTGTAAACTAGGAAATGTTTGAATTATTTAAATTAAAAAAACAAAAAACAAAAAAAAAAACGTTGTTCACTATTTGTACGCGTTTTGAGATATTATCTCCCAGGCACGTACTAAAGATTTTGATGCATTGATAATAAACTTGGAAATCGAGTTTAAAATGTTTAAAATGTACCAGTTTCATAACCAGACCCAGATACTAATGTCATGAGATAGGTGGTTTCAACAAGAAATATACTACGCCAGTGAATGTGCACCTTTCGTTAAAGATTTAGTGCGGAGTTCACTACTAACCTTATAGGACACTGAACATTTCTGGGCCACATGTTCAGGGTCAGACAAGATAAGGTCCTCAACTGAAAGAAAACTATCATTATTGCAATTCTAAACATATATTTAATAGAGAAATTGTTTGCTAAGTAGGTAGAACCTGTTCTAAAGTCTCCTTCACGTAGAGTTTTGACCAGGTCTTCACTCAACCCTGGACACAGACCTTCCCTCAGGAGCACCATGACACTTCCGGTGGACACATTCAGTTACCTGGATACACAATACCAAAAGCAACAAGGACAAGGAGCATCCAAGAACTAGTTACTTGGCTGTTAATAATAACAATAGGACCATAACAAATCAAGTGTTCAGTATTATAAACCTCATATACGCTTGTACTCCCTCATACTGTCTGTAGAAAACAATCATTCCGTTTGCTTAGTCACTTTTTCCAAAATAGTGCCTCGCGCCTAAAACTGCGAGATTGACAGAGAATCCAACCAATCACGTTTCAGATTTTTTCATCATGGCGCTATATTAGCCAATGAGAAATTCTTTATTTTCATGACGAGTCCTTTATACGAATGAAAAGCTGACAAAAAATTCCCACCCTCTTAAAGTCCAATAAAATCCCACCCACTATAACTGATGGTTGGCTAATAGCGCAATGTACAATCCTTATAGCCAACCAGCTTTCAGAATAGAAAAACCCTGACGAGAAGGGGCGGGTAATTAGAGTTGCCTGGTCCGTGTTTTTCACACTGAACATGTTATGTAAGCAAACAGAAGGTCTCGCTGAAGTTTTGACTGATATTTTCAGTCAGATCTGTAAAAGACTTTTCTGTATTTAAAGTTTCTGAATTAAAACTATTTCTTAATCTATTCAAAGTAATTTTAGGGACAATTAAAAGTAACATAGGTAAGGGTGACGAAAACATCAAGTTTCAGAGGTCATATTCAAATTATTATACAGTACTGTATATCATGTGCAAATACTGAAGAATAAAAATTTACTTAATTCAGTTTTATGTGTGAAAATAATAATTTGATTATCTTTAACTATTTTTTCATGTATCTCTGAAATGTGTGTGTGTGGGGGGGGGGGTTCCACCTTGTATAATAAACTATAACTACACAGGACTGCAGTTTTGTTTGAAATATTTGCGGTCACTTTGGATAGACTGTAGAGCGATGTTGGAATTGTTCCGTTGTCAAACTGATAAGATTGTAAAGTTTATATTTTAGAAAAGTAGTACAATGTTCACCTGCCACTGCTCAGTTCGATCAACAATTTGATTCTGAGCTCAGCTTTTCAGCTTTTTCCTGTCGTCGTGGTTTCAGAACACATGTGGGTTTTTTGAGGGGGTCGGTTGTAAATCTGGGTTTCGCCAGGACACAGGGATGTGTTTTGTTTTGGCGTGGTGCTGGATCGTTGATCCGAAAGTTGGGGGTTCTGCGAACTGGGTTATCAAAGGCCTGCCATGTCTCTCACTGTCGATGGTGAGAGGTTCATGTAAAAGAACCACTGCCGACTTTCGTAAAGAAGAGCTGCAAAGCCGCCAGCGGATTTCTGTCCCGCGCTAAAGGGTTTGGGTCAGGAAGGGTGTCTGATGTAAAACCTACGCAAAAATCAAACATGCAAATCAGAGACTTCACTGCAGCGACCCCTGAAAAAAGGGAAAAGCCAAAAGGAAAAGAAGAAGTGGTTGAAAATCTGGGTTTGTCAGAACACGGGTGTATTTTGTTTTGGTGCGGTTGGAAATCTGGGTTTGTCAGAACACAGGTGTGTTTTGTTTTGGTGCGGTTGTAAACCTGGGTTTGTCAGAACACGGGTGCATTTTGTTTTGGTGTTGGAAATCTGGGTTTGTCAGAACACGGGTGTATTTTGTTTGTGTGGTTGTAAATCTGGGTTTGTCATAACACGGGTGCATTTTGTTTTGGTGTTGGAAATCTGGGTTTGTCAGAACACGGGTGTATTTTGTTTTGGTGCGGTTGTAAATCTGGGTTTGTCAGAACACGGGTGCATTTTGTTTTGGTGTTGGAAATCTGGGTTTGTCAGAAGACGGGTGTATTTTGTTTTGGTGCGGTTGTAAATCGGAGCTTTTCAGAACACAGGTGTGTTTTGTTTTGGTGTGGTTGTAAATCTGTTTTTTTTTTTTTCTCAGAACACGGGTGTATTTTGTTTTAGTGCGGTTGTAAATCTGAGCTTTTCAGAACACGGGTGTGTTTTGTTTTGGTGCGGTTGTAAATCTGAGCTTTTCAGAACACGGGTGTGTTTTGTTTTGGTGCGGTTGTAAATCTGAGCTTTTCAGAACACGGGTGTGTTTTGTTTTAGTGCGGTTGTAAATCTGAGCTTTTCAGAACACGGGTGTGTTTTGTTTTAGTGTGGTTGTAAATCTAGGTTTGTCAGAAAACGGGTGTATTTTGTTTAGGTGTGGTTGTAAATCTGGGTTTGTCAGAATACGGGTGTATTTTGTTCTGGTGCGGATGTAAATCTGAATTTTTAAAGACTATCGAGTTGTTTTTATTTGGATTGATCCCCCAGTCTGCGGGTTTTATAGACACTACTTTGTTTTCTTCACCATGTTGTTGGCTCCAGCTGTGGACACTCCTGTGGTGATTTTCCGACTGGGTCTGTGAAAACACTGAGCTCAATTCACTCGCGAGCGTGCCGTTTCCGGTGTTTATTGGGCGCTGGGGATGGTTTTTCTTAGACTTGGCAACTTGATAGGGACGAGTGCTCCGTTCGTAGTTCCAGGGCCAGGCTGGTTGCTTTGGATCATTCGAGATGTTTGTTGTTTTTAGGGAAGGGATTCGCTTCGAGCTATTGAAACCTCAAGAGAAAATTCAGCCATGGGAAACAGCGTGAGCTGCTCACGTACCTGTAGTGCAGCGCGCGTGCTTGCCGCCTCGTCTTAAGCTAACCTGAAGCTAGCTTGCTAACCTGCGCGCGCGACCCATCTACACAGCTGGACAAATAAATACCAACCCCAAAATGGTGAGCTGACGCTTCTTTAACGTGTTTTTATTAAAAAACAATAATAATAAAATAAAACAACAACACGTGACTAAATATACATATATTACACACCATATTAGGAGTATTAATATTACCTGTTGGTTTAATTGTTTATTTAATATTTTAATATGTAAGTATTTAAAGCGACAACAACAACAATGTATGCTAGCATCATGCTAAATCAACTTAACCAATACAAGACACTGGTTTTGGTTTATTTTGTATGGAATGAAGGTTATTTTCCGAAATTGTGGTATTTTTAAATGTATAATTTACTGATAAATCTAAGTTGAGTGTAAAAACCCTAACAACCAGAATGTTTGTAGCATTATAATGCGAGTAAAATGGTTAGCTGACTAGCTGCTTGTCATCCTGGTGTGTGGTGTTGATACAGCTGCTCGACTTCAGAAAACACTTTCAGGCGATATTGCTCAATATTTTTTGGATAAAATCCCAGCACACCCCCAACAGTGTTGTTTGTTTATTGTTTCCTATCAAACCTGGTCTGTTGGGGACATATCTGGCTCAGTTTGCATGCTCTAATCTAACGAATGAGATTTTTATCTCTGGAAACAAATTTAAAATATTAAACAAAAAAATGTGAAGATATTTTATTCAAGCATGTGTGAGCCAAGTGTTTCTGAGATCTTTCCATCTTAATTTGTAAAATAAGAATTTTTTTTGATGACTCATCCTGTACTAATCTTGTGCTCAGCCAGTTAAAAGCGGTGGGCGGGATAAGGGGCGGGTCATCAGCTGGACAAGACGCTGGACTATCAGCCTGGAGATTGCAAGTTTGAATCTTGGTTATAATTGGCTGAGCTCTCCCAGGAGGGAGGGACTGTATGCATGTGCTTCCCTGTAACTCACAGTGATTTCCATCAATGCCCAATCATGGGTCTCTGTGGGCCCGTTATATCAGAGGGGGAGGATAGCGCTTTCCCTCTGAGTGTGTTAGCGCGTAGGCCTCCGTCAGTCCCGAAGGACTATGGCTGCGCTCTGGCCAGTATCCCGACTGGTGATACTCCCCAGTGCACAGAGCCTGGGTAGGGAGTAATGAGGGACAGGCTGTTACCCAATCAGCAAGTCCCCCCCTGTCTCGGCGCCACCGGAAGGATCCAATGGAAAGGCAAGTGCCGATACGACTGGGTTCCAGTGCCGCTGCAGGAGAGAAACTATGGTCAATTTAGAACGGCCAATTAACCTACAGTGCACGTCTTTGGATTGCGGGGGAAACCGGAGCACCCGGAGGAAACCCGCACAAGCACGGGGAGAACATGCAAACTCCACACAGAAACGCCCAGGCCGGGAATCGAACCCGGGCCTTCTTGCTGTGAGGCGGACGTGCTAACCACTACGCCACCGTGCCGATGATCGCTTGTAAGCTATGAACATGTAGACTTTATATCCCAAAGAAGATCTCACCCTGTTAACCTTGTCCCCTGTTGTTCCTGTTGTTAGACCACTCCAAATACACATGTGTAGCAGTTAGAAAAGAGGCAGATGGCTAGCATTGCTGGCCATGGACGTGGCGTGCGCATGCTTTTGTTCCTCCCTCGTTAGTATTAGTGTTGGTCGTGTGAAAAGGAAGGTATGGGTGGGAATTGGATATGATTAAATTGGGGAGGAAAATGAAGGTGGGGTTAATTTAATAAAAAAAAAAAATCAAGTTCACGAAGGAGAAAATGGTGTCAGAATTGAAACGGCTCACAAGGGCCACTGAGTACTCTCGTCCACAAGCATTTTAACACCGTTGAGATCACTATTTAGGGGTGGAGGGTAGTGAATGATTGAGTGATTTTTAGACACAGGGTCACCCTTATTACTGACATTTTGGCTGCCATGTTCCAAATCACCTAAATATTGGTTTATGGAGTTGTGGTTGGAGTCGATTGGTCTTGAAGGTCTTTTCATCAATCCCAGAATGGCTCGCACCCAAAGACGCCTCTATTAGCAGTGCCGTCAGCTCAAACATTTACTGTATAACTTTAAAAGCACACAATGTCTGGACATCTTGGATACAGCCCTCATTAACGTCAGCAAGCACAGGTGAAGCTTCAGGTTTAAAAAAAACAACAACAAAAAAACAAAAAACCCACCGGTTCCTTTGGTGAAATCCCGGCTGTCATCCGTGTTTACCTTATCATGAAATTAGTTAGATTCCCTCGGGGTGTGCCATATCTTAAAATCCATTGTTTGTGGGTTGTTTTTTTTTTTGTTTGTTTTTGTTTTTAAATATCACAATATCAAAGGTGGCACAGTGATTAGCATGTCTGCCTCACAGCAAGAAAGTCCTGGGTTTGAGTCCCGAGCTCGGCGAAGGCTTTTCTGAGTGATGTTTGCATGTCCACTTGTTTGCATTAGTCTTCTTCGGGTACTCCGGTTTCTTCCTATAGTCCAAACACATGCATATTAGGCTAATAGTTGCGCCTGTGTGTGTGTGTGTGTGTGTGTGTGTGTCGATGGACTGGCAAACCATTCTAGATGTACACTGTCCTCACCAAGAGCCAAGACAGACTCCAGCCTCCTCTTAACTTTAGTAGGATTATGCCGTTCGAAGAATAAATAAATGGATAAAGAACTGCGGTGCATGTGTCTTATGACTTAAAGCTCCATGAGCGGTTTTGCTTGACGTGTCACTAAAACAAGAATAGTGACGTGTTGAAACACTGGAGGCAAAACAGTGCAAATGAGCATTGGAATCTTATTATTTCGGGCATGACTAGCATTCAAAATCCAGAGGAAAAACATGCCAGGGGTGTTTTGCTTGTATGCAAATTAATCTGCATTAGTGCAGACTCTAAAAGGAGACTGGTAGTTTTTTCATAACTGAGAGGAGGTTTGAGTTCCACAGAATTTCTACTTTGCTTGGAGCATTACAGTACAGCGCCATCGCTGGTTGTTATCCGATTATTTGTTCCAGATTGAAGGTTAGTCGTGTCTTGTGGACATCTAATCTGACGGTTTTCTGTGTGCAGGTGTTCTTTTTAAACCCTCTGGAGAACCTGAAGACCTACATAAGTAACCGACCACCACTGGTCATATTTATGGTCAGTGTAAGCGCAGTGGCCATTACATTCCTCACGGTCGGATACTTCTTCAAGATCAAGGAAATTAAATCACCTGAAATGACAGAGGTATGTTTGAGATCTTGAGAGAGAGAGACTATTATATATATATATATGTATATATATGTCTTCCTTTCGGCTTTTTCCCTTTTACTCGGGAGTTGCCACAGCAAATCATCTGATTCGCACATTTTTTTGATTTGGCAGAGGTTTTTACGTCGGATGCCCTTCCTGTCACAACCCTTTTAGCAAGGGACAGAAACACGCTGACGACTTTGCAGCCTACTCTTTACGAAAGTCAGCAATGGTTCTTTTACATGCTTCTCACCATAGACAGTGAGAGACATGGCCCGCCTTTGATAACCCAGTTAGCCGCACTGGGGGATATGTGTATATATATATATATATATATATATATATATATATATTTATTTTTTTATATAATTTATTTATTTTTTTTGAGTCATGCAATTTGAGTTAAAAGAACACAAGCAGTCTCAGTTTTCCAAAGTCACACATGTGGACTTCAGCACCAGAGTATCCAGGCATTGTAAATGCCAGTGGCATGCTCGCAAAACAAAACCCAACTTCCTGGTTAATCATGAATTGGCAGATATGTGGATTTGGTTGTATTGTTGAGCAACGTCATCGTTACAGAACCAGTTATCTAAGATTCAGTTTATTATTTCTCAAGCTTGTACGACTTGGAATGTGTGAAAAGAACATGGCGTGCTCACGCTCCATTGTTTATTACATGTTATTTCGGCCTTTAAACCACAATTCAGGTTGAATGCAATGAAGTTTAACCAGTTAACAATGAGTTACAAATCAGAAATGAGACACTAACTTTAAAAGCTTGAACAGTAAAATATAGGCACGTGCAGCGATTGACGGGTCCATGCACCTTTCGCGAATCGAATATTTTTAACAGTTCTGGACATGTTTGCTTTAACAATTTGCCCTTTGGGATGTATTCATCGTTTATGAGCTGGACAAAAATAGCAACATGAAAGAAAACCCAGACATAGGCTCCCGGGTGGCGCATTGACAAGGTGTGTGACTATTTAACTAGAGAATTGTCAGTTCAAATCAGGGTTAGTGCCACAGCTGTGCGGAGTCCATGGGAGCTAATTGGCCAAGCTCTTATGGGAGGGAGGGATAGCATGCGCATACTTCCCTTTCACTCACGGCGATCACCAGCCAATCAGTGGCGTCTGTGAGCTCATTTGTACAAGGGGCGGATATCGCTTTCTTTCGGATTGTGTTCGACCTCCCACAAATACACATATGCAGCAATTTGAAAAGAGGGGGTGGCTCGGTAGCATTGAATATCTTGATTTGTGATGATCACGCTGATGAATATTCGGATGTATTTGACACTGTTCATGACAGAACATGGGAAACACAATGAAGCTTAACGGACCTTGATGCGCCATCGTAGGGCATCTTGACTAAACTTGGCAACACGATTCCTTCAAGGCAATCATGGTCATAAATCGTGCAGATTGTGGACATTGCGCCCAGGGTTATATGCCTGGTATCTTTTTAAGATAACCGTCTTTCTAAAGCTGTTTGCTTGCTCCCAAACGTGAGTGGCAGTGACCCTTGCATCAATTGTGCTGATATTTGTAAACATTCCCCCCCCCCCCCCCCCCCCCAGACTTGCAGACCACCGTCTGTTTTTAACAATTGATTTTGTAATTTTTCCACTTTCTCAGAATCTGTGTCGATTCACAAAGCTAGTTATGACTGAGGGCCAAAACAAAACTGAGAACAGGTGAAAAAGAGAGAGTAATCCAATTGAACTGGTTTTACCAGGAAATATTTGCTTTCAGTAAAACTGAGCTGACAATGGAAGATAAAACCTATATGCTATTCACTTGTGAACGGGCACCTTCAATGCTTGTAATTGGTAGTTTAAGTCATTTAAACTAGATAAAACTACACAGATTAAAGATTAGTGTATATAACGGACTTCCTGTACTTGAAGGTGATGCAATATTTGGCTAGAGAGCTCAACACAGTTCTCAAGGTTCACTCTTAATGGTACATAGACTTGACCACAGAATGAATATGATTTCATTCTGCAACACTGTTTGTGCCTCATGTTGGGTCTGATGATGTCGGTGTTTTAACAGAGTGGGAAATTGAGTGTGAGTGCACTGCTATTAAGTGGGGAAATGGATTGGTATCTCAAGAAATCCAATAACTGATGATTTGCCCCTGATTTAGGACTGGAACACCTTTCTACTACGTTTTAACGAGCTGGACTTCTGTGTCTCGGAAAACGAGACCCTCAAGCACGGCTTGAACGAGTCGACAACGCCAGAGAGCACAGTGACAAGCAGCCAATCTCGTACCATCACTCAAGCGCCACTGCTGCTGGAGGATCCGGGTCCTATTAATATCTCCGTCACCATTACGCTCACCCTGGATCCTCTGAAGCCATTCGGGGGTTACTCCCGAAACATCACTCACCTGTATGCCACCGTGATGGGCCATCAGGTTGGCCTGGCTGGTACGTGTTCAAGGCTGCACACTCGATTATTTGTCTGTTTGTTTTTATTTATTTATTTATTCCATACTTGCGAAAAATCTGCTTTTGAGGCTTTAAGTAAACTTACTGTGTATTTAAAAGATGCAGGAGGGAAATAAACTCAGGTAAAATCTGGGTTGATAAGAAGTTAGGAGGAAATTTAAAAAATTGTTTGGGCATAATCATGCATGTAATAACTGCAGGGCGGAGGGGTGTGTGGGCGGGTATTGATTTCTTTGCTGCTTTTAATGATGCATTACTCATGTGGAATCTGGTACTGAAGAATGGTGGTGGTGGTGGTGGTGGTGGTGGTGGTGTTGAAGCAATGTGATCTTGTTAATGAGTGATAGTACTTCCGTGTATCTGGTTGCAGGCAGGGAAGCTCACGAAGAGATGAACATCACCTTCACACTTCCGGCGTCCTGGAACTCGGATGACTGCGTTCTGCACGGCCGTTGTGAGCAGGTGGTCTTCAGCACATGCATGACTGTCACCGCAGCCAGTAATGTCTTCCCCGTTACTGTGTAAGTTTCTATTTGTATTCTGTATTCTGATCGCAAATCATGGCTTTCAAATATTGACCCAAGTTTGCACTGTTGATTTAGTGAAGGCTTGTTAGTTGGTGTGCATCATCTAGTCAGGGCTCTGTTAATATCCATGACATGTTAGGCTTTGTCATGGTAAGGAGGGTCCTGTACAGTGTATAGAATAGCAGTAAAGTTGGCTTGTAATAATGAAGATTTGGTGCTGATATGATCTCTGTTTAGGTCTTAATGTAGCAATCAATGAATGATATCCATAGATTTATCATCTTGCACAGCGCTGTTCAGTTTACAGAGGCCTATATGGTGAAGAATGGTAATAAGGAGACAAACAACTTGAGAGCCTGAATATGGTCAAGTTTTCTATCTGCTGTTTATTTAGCTTGTGTCTGGAACGGCCCACAAGGGTATAAATCACCGTAATCAACAGATTGCTGTGGTACAAGTAGGGGACGGGCTGCCCTTGGAAACGGTCAGGGTCGTAAAAGCTCCTGGTGCCATATGAGCATCAGAAACTCCTAATTCCTTCCTGATAATAATAACTGGCTGCTTTACTTATTTAACAAACTTTTTATTATTATTATTATTATTTTAACAAAAGATTTATGAAGAAAATACATAATAATCTGTCTCTCCCTGTGCATTGAACACATTAATCGTGAGCGCACACACACCTGGAGCAGTTGGCGGGTAGGTGCCACGCCCAAAGGTACTTCAACAGGAAAGGGGGAGGAGTTGGAAGGTGCTAAACTATCCAACCCCTTCTCTCGCCACTCATTTACTTAATTTCAGCCGACATTGGGCGAAGGCGGGTTACACCCTGGACAGCTCACCAGCCAATCGCAATGCAACAATACACGACCAACCAGTCTCATTCAGGCTCACACCTAGGGGCCAGTTAGTCTATTATGCATGTCTTTGGACTGTGGGAGGAAACTGATGTTCCCAGAGGAAACCCATGCAAGCACATAGAGAACATTCAAACTCCCTACAGAAACTCGTAAAACTCGGAACCTTCTTGCTATGAAGGTTAAACACACCAACTGCTCTGTATGTGTGCGCGCGTTGGTTTTATGTTAGTCATTTACGTGTAGTGTATAAACTGATAGTGTTGTACTTCCTTAAACCCAGCGGCGTATTCATGAATGTAGTATATGGATTAAAGTTTCAAACCAAAGGTCATTTTGTTCCTCCAGGCAGCCACCTCACTGTGTTCCGGAGACGTATAACAACGCAACGTCCTTGTACAAGATTTTCACGACAGCACGAGACTCCGACACCAAATACACACAGGACTACAACCCATTCTGGTGTTACAAAGGTGCCGTTGGGAAGGTGTACCACACTCTGAACCCTAAACTCACAGTCATCGTACCGGAAGTGAGTCCCGGTTTTCTCTTCCCTTGCTACAAAAGGAATCTGGTTTCATTCTTTCTTTGCAGCAAATTACGTAACCGTGTAATAGGATTCCAACAAATGGCATGCGAATGGTATTCAGCCAGGTTTTCTGACAAACTCGAACAGCTTGAATTTCTTCGAAGACTTTTTTTCACTTGAAAAAATAAAATGCTCTTTGTGCTTTTTCCTAGGATGATCGTTCTCTCATCAACCTGCATCTAATGCACACAAGTTACTTTCTGTTTGTGATGGTGATTACAATGTTCTGCTATGCCGTCATTAAGGGGAGACCTGGCAAAGTTAGACAGAACAACCCAGACTTCTGTCCAGAAAAGGTAATTTTTTATATATATATAATATATATACACATACAGACGCTCCCCAGCTAACGAACAAGTTACGTTCCGGATGGCTGTGCGTTTGATGAATTTGTTAGCAAGTCGTTACAGGGCATTCTTTAGCGAGGAACATATGTTTAAAACTTGTATCAGTAATCGATACGAGTTGGGACTGTAGACAATCTCTTTCTCTCTCTCTCTCTCTCTCTCTCTCTCTCTCTCTCTCAGCATAATCATACGATGTTATCATAAACTGCTAAAAGTATAAAATTATTCAATTCTAAAATGAACATTCTGTACATTATAAATATCATTATGTCCCATGTTTAAACTCCTCAAGTACAGCACAGCGGCTCTGATCAGATTAACAGAGAGTTTCACTCTTATCCAGTTCATTATAATACTGGAGTCGATTTGTTTCTTCAAAAGTTTTGGCGCAAAAGGTATCGTTCTGCTTCTCTTCAGTGACTTCCCTGGTGTAAACCATGTGTCAGCCACACCCCCTCTGCTGGAGCCGAGTATTAAGTGTCTGTCTGTCTTCCTTTCGGCTTTTTCCCTTTCACTCGGGAGTCGCCACAGCGAATCGTCTGATTCGCATGTTTGATTTGGCAAAGGTTTTTCCGTCGGATGCCCTTCCTGTCACAACCCTTTTCAGCAAGGGAGAGAAACACGCTGACGGCTTTGCAGCCTACTCTTTATGAAAGTCAGCAATGGTTCTTTTACATACCTCTCACCATAGACAGTGAGAGACATGGCCCGCCTTTGTTAACCCAGTTAGCTGCACTGGGGGGGGGACAGTGACAACCTTGTGGAGAGTGGGACTCGAACCCCCAACCTTTGGCTCAGCGATCCAGTGCCCTATACCACTAGACCACATATTTCATACTTATATTTATGATATATCTTTCTGTCGAGTTTACTCCGTTTCTGTTTTCTACTTGTTCTTCAATTTCATTTCACTTTCGACCTCTGACCTGTTTGTATCTCCAGATGTTCTCAAAACGAATGTTCTTAAGCTGTGGAGCATCTGTATGTATGTATATATACTGGTCCTTCTCAAAAAATTAGCATGTTGTGATAAAGTTAATTATTTTCTTTCATGTACTGATAAAAATTAAACTTTCATATATTTTAGATTCATTGCACACCAACTGAAATATTTCAGGTCTTTTATTGTTTTAATACTGATGATTTTGGCATACAGCTCATGAAAACCCAAAATTCCTATCTCAAAAAATTTGCATATCATGTTCAGGTAGTGTAAACGAGCTATTAACCTAATCATCTGAATCAACCAATTAACTCTAAACACCTGCAAAAGATTCCTGAGGCTTTTAAAAACTCCCAGCCTGGTTCATTACTCAAAACCACAATCATGGGTAAGACTACCGACCTGACTGCTGTCCAGAAGGCCATCATTGACACCCTCAAGCAAGAGGGTAAGACACAGAAAGAAATCTCTGAGCGAATAGGCTGTTCCCAGAGTGCTCTATCAAGCCACCTCAGTGGGACGTCTGTGGGAAGGAAAAAGTGTGGCAGAAAACGCTGCACAACCAGAAGAGGTGACCGGACCCTGAGGAAGATTGTGGTGAAGGGCCGATTCCAGACCTTGGGGGACCTGTGGAAGCAGTGGACTGGGCTACAGGTGCCGCATTCCCCAGGTCAAGCCACTTTTGAACCAGTAACAGCGGCCTGACCTGGGCTACAGAGAAGCAGCACTGGACTGTTGCTCAGTGGTCCAAAGTACTTTTTTTTCAGATGAAAGCAAACTTTGCATGTCATTCGGAAATCAAGGTGCCAGAGTCTGGAGGAAGACTGGGGAGAAGGAAATGCCAAAATGCCTGAAGTCCAGTGTGAAGTAGCCACAGTCAGTGATGGTCTGGGGTGCCATGTCAGCTGCTGGTGTTGGTCCACTGTGTTTTATCAAGGGCAGGGTCAATGCAGCGAGCTATCAGGAGATTTTGGAGCACTTCATGCTTCCATCTGCTGAAAAGCTTTATGGAGATGAAGATTTCATTTTTCAGCACGACCTGGCACCTGCTCACAGTGCCAAAACCACTGCTAAATGGTTTACTGACCATGGTATTACTGTGCTCAATTGGCCTGCCAACTCTCCTGACCTGAAGCCCATAGAGAATCTGTGGGATATTGTGAAGAGAAAGTTGAGAGACACCAGACCCAACACTGTGGATGAGCTTAAGGCCGCTATCGAAGCATCCTGGGCCTCCGTAACACCTCAGCAGTGCCACAGGCTGATTGCCTCCATGCCACGCCGCATTGAAGCAGTCATTTCTGCAAAAGGATTCCAAGTATTGAGTGCAAAACTGAACATAATTATTTGAAGGTTGACTTTTTTGTAATTAAAACACTTTTTTTTTTTTTTTATTGATCGGATGAAATATGCAAATTTTTTGAGATAGGAATTTTGGGTTTTCATGAGCTGTATGCCAAAATCATCAGTATTAAAACAATAAAAGACCTGAAATATTTCAGTTGGTGTGCAATGAATCCAAAATATATGAAAGATTAATTTTTATCAGTACATTACAGAAAGTAAAGAACTTGATCACAATATGCTTATTTTTTGAGAAGGACTAGTGTGTGTGTGTGTGTGTGTGTGTATATATATGTGTATATATTATGTATGTGTATATGTGTGTGTGTGTATATATATATATATATATATATATATGTCTTGTTTTCTGACATTTTACATTTTCTGCAGCTTTATAAAAAAATATTTTTTTCCCATTTATTAATGCATTAGGCCAGTTTGCATTAATTCCTGAGAGATGCAGAATTATATTCCTTGGTGAAGGAGCTTCATCATCAAATAATCAGTAGGTCCATTGTGAGTCACGGTGTTGCACTGTGCTGATTGTTAGCGCATTACACGTTCAAGTTTTCTTTATTATCTAAAGTTAATACAGTCGGCCCTCTACTTATGAAATGAATCCATTCCAGAGCCTTTTCGTAGCCTTGAGTTTTCGTAAGTAGAGGCGCATTTTACAGGTAAAACGCGTGATTCGTTTCAAGGCTCCCAAGACGACCCCATAAACCCTTTAAAAATGATAAAAGTACACCAATTTTGTATGAAATGTGTGTTAAAAGTAAAAGAAAATTACTTATTAAACCATTGAAACATTTTATTAACATATTAAACCATTTTATTAACATTTATTTATTAAACCATTATTCAACATTTTTTATTAACGCACATACACACAACACTATCTCTCTCACTCACACACACACACACACACAACACCCATTTGTTGCGAATTCCGCCCACATGCAGGACACCGGAGCATTTGAAGATGGGGAATTCAAAGCGCACTCCCTGCTTGACAGATCGGATGAGCCACGTTTTTTTCAACATTTACAGAATTATACAACTTAAAAAAATTTAAAATAAGCTGCAATGTGCTCTCTCGAAAGAGAAAATTAAAAAAACACGTCCTTTCATTTCTGACTGACTCTGTACGCAGTCTCCCCCTATCCTCTCACACACACACACACATACACACAGAAAACTCTCTGGTGTGTTTTGCCGAATGCAGGCTCCGCCCACATGCAACGCGCAACCGACGGAGCAATTCTATTTAAATGTTTAAATGGACGGGATGTTGTATTTAAAGCGGAATTACAGTACCTGTTTAAAAAGATCAGAGGTCCTGATTCAATATTAACTTGCTTCCTTGCGAGATCGGAGGTCTTGTCCCACAGAGCACTGTTTTCAATGCTCCTGCTTCAATATGGTGCCGAAATAATCGCCTCCGTCACTGTATTTCCACTTTAAGGTCTCGTTCTGCTTCAGTATCATCACGATTGTAGAGGGGTTTTGGCGATAACGAAATATAACGCTGCAATGATCAATCTCAAAACAAGCCAACAGTCATGTTCAACTCTCCTTCATGCGTGTGACAAACAGGAAGTATGGGTACAGGTCAGCTCCCGCCTGGCTAATGGGAGGCCAGCGGGGCGGGATGATGGGAGACAGCCGATGAGAGAGAGCAACTCGCGCATTGTTCGAATTTTTGAATGCCACGTTTAGCGCGTTTCGTAAAAAGAGAACGGAAATTCAGGAAAATGTTTTTCGTAACCTGGATTTTTCGTACTCTGAGGTTTTCGTAAGTAGAGGGCCAACTGTAAATGGGGGCAGTGGTGGTCTAGTGGATAGGGCGCAGGATTGCTGATCCTAAGGTTGGGGGTTCAAGTCCCCACAGGGTTGTCACTGTGTAGCTTAGTGCAGCTCACTGGGTTATCAAAGGCAGGCCATGTCTCTCACTGTCTCTGTTGAGAGGCATGAAAAAGAACCATTGTTGACCTTCGTAAAGAGTAGGCTGCAAAGCCGTCAGCGTGTTTCTGTCCCTTGCTAAAGGGTTGTGACAGGAAGGGCATCCGACGTAAAAACCCATGCCAAATCAAATGTGCGAATCAGATGATTCGCTGTGGCGACTCCCGAGAACGGGAAAAAGCCGAAAAGAAAAGAAGAGGGCCAACTGTAAATGCCAATTTATCAGTGATCAGTGGGAACACAAGATACACTGTGTAACATGTACAGGAAAAGTTACGTATATCATCGACCCCGTTTTAAGTATGGTGCTTATTTACCAATTTTGCCATGCACAATTCATGTGGTTATTTGGACCTGTGGAGACTTTCGCATAGAAGCTACGTGAAAGAGGGTCATGAAAATAATGAGGCCTTTCTCTTCTCATAAAATTGAGCATGAAAAATGTGTAAATTAGGAAGTATTTGAGTTATGTTCACTATATAAATAATATAAATGAGTTAATTATAATTCATAGGGGCAGTGGTGGTCTAGTGGTATAGGGCGCTGGATCGCTGATCCAAAGGTTGGGGGTTCGAGTCCCACTCTCCACAAGGTTGTCACTGTCCCCCCCAGTGCGGCTAACTGGGTTATCAAAGGCGGGCCATGTCTCTCACTGTCTATGGTGAGAGGCATGTAAAAGAACCATTGCTGACATTCGTAAAGAGTAGGCTGCAAAGTCGTCAGCGTGTTTCTGTCCCTTGCTAAAAGGGTTGTGACAGGAAGGGCATCCGACGTAAAAACCTCTGCCAAATCAAACGTGCGAATCAAGATGATTCGCTGTGGCGACTCCCGAGTGAAAAGGGAAAAAGCCGAAAGGAAGACAGACAGTTAATTATAATTCATATAAATTGTGTCCACATTTTAATGATATTACCTCCCAGGCATTTAAAGTTTATTTAAAAAAGTAGGTGCCGAAAACTTGAGCTCTTATAGCCTAATGTGCGTGTTTGTGGAATGTCAGAGGAAACCGGAGTATACAGGAAACCCGTGGACGCAGAGACAATATGCAAACCCCACACAGAAATGACCAAGCTCAGTAATCAAATCCGGGACTTTCTTGCAGCACAGTAGACGTATGAACGACTGAAATAGCAGTTCTGACTGATGTATTACTGTTACCTTTGTTTTTGTTTGCAAAATCAAATATTACATTAACCACACAATTTGTTCTGCCCCTGTTTGAATAGCTTCAGCTGCCTTGATCAGGAAAGCTACTCTTGGCAGCACCACTATTGAACATGGGTGAACAAACAATTACGACTGCTTGAAAAGCCAATTAAACCTGTAACTTGTCTGAACTGCATTACATTTATTTGCTATTTATGCAGTTGTGGGTTGCCAAATTCCAGGCATTTTCAAAACTTGAGACTATTCATGTGTGGAATGGGAATATATATACAGTGGTACCTTGACTTGTGTAATTAATCCATTCCGAGGGCGAGCTCTTAAATCAAAATGTTCGTTAGACAAAACAGATTCCCATAGGAAACAATAGAAAACCAATTAATCCGTTTCAACCCCTTCCCACACTCGTATAACCTGCCATAAACACGTATACAGTAGGCCTCCGTTATTCGTGGGAGGTCGGTTCCGGCCCCTCCCGTGAATGAAGATAATCCGCGAGTTCTGTACCCGGAAGTCAAACCCCATGGATCATATTACATGTGCGAATTATCAACCGGAAGTAAAATACTATGTATCTATTACATGCTCTAAAACATGCTTCTTAAACACATTCTATGACAGTCTTACTCATTAATACAGTATTAATGTAGTAAAATGTAGTAATGATTAAGAAAAACTTTTCAATTTTTACTGTTGTATTTATTGATAATATAAATATTATACAGCATATATGTAATATAAGAACACTAACTGAGTACAGACACTCCCCGACTTCGGTTCATCCTTTTTACGTTTTTTCGATTTAACGTTTTTTTGTTTTGTTTTTTTTTTCAAAAAAAAAAAAGTCAAATTTTGAGTTTAGACGTACCTACGTAGTACGCGAACGTAATGACACTTCGTCCATTGTTTACAAACGAGACTGAACATGCCCCTCCTTCTTCCCAGTTCAGTTTTATATATACATATATAGATCAGTTATATAGCGTGTTAACCTTGTGTTAAGACGTCATCTCTGTGATCTTTGTGTTTACACTGTTTTGCGGACTGTTGTAACCCAAAGCAAACATGGTTGGTCAGAAGCGTAAGCTTACTAGCATGGGTGCAAGTCTCAGACACAGAGATGAATTAACTATCTGCTCGGATCGGCACAATATACCATACATACTCAGTTTAAGCAAAGAAAGTTGTAAAATTAATGAAAATCCGAATCCAGGAAAGAGCTCTTCGCTCTGCTGGCTCCACATCAGCGCAGACTGTGTTCTAAACGAGTTCAACAGCACTCTTGTGCACTTGAAAGACTGGAAGTTCATATAACCCACAGCAAGTACACTACATTCGGTTTTGAGCTCTTCACATGTTGTAAGCGTGATTGGCTGTTTTAAGCTTCATGTAAAGTGATTCGATATAAATAAGTGACTTATTTGAAATTAATGTTGATATTATTTGACATATTTGATATTATTTTACAATGTTATGTTTATAATAATTGATTTAGTATTGGTAACGGCAGGTCGGATTCGTTTCCAGTGGGAGTTGGAGTCTGCCAAGGCTGTCCTTTGTCACCGATTCTGTTCATAATTTTTATGGACAGAATTTCTAGGCGCAGTCAAGGCGATGAGGGGTTCTGGTTTGGTGGCCATCAGATATCGTCGCTGCTTTTTGCGGATGATGATGTCCTTTTGGCTTCATCAAGTCGGGACCTCCAGCTCTCATTGGAGCGATTCGCAGCCGGGATGAAGATCAGTACCTCCAAGTCCGAGGCCATGGTTCTCAGTCGGACAATGGTGGAATGCACCCTCCGGGTCGGGACTGAGGTCCTGCCCCAAGTGGAGGAGTTTAAGTATCTTGGGGTCTTGTTTACGAGTGAGGGAAGGATGGAGCGAGAGATCGACAGACGGATCGCTGCAGCCTCTGCTGTTAAGCGGTGCCTGTACCGGTCTGTCGTGGTGAAGAAGGAGCTGAGCCGCAAGGCGAAGCTCTCAATTTACCAGTCGATCTACGTTCCAACCCTCACCTATGGTCACCTATGCTTTGGGTAATGACTGAAAGAACAAGATCATGGATACAAGCGGCTGAAATGAGCTTCCTTCGCTGGGTGGCGGGGTTCTCCCTTAGAGATAAGGTGAGACGTTCCGCCATCTGGGGAGAACTCTGAGTAGATCCGCTGCTTCTCCACATTGAGCGGGGCCAGTTGAGGTGGCTCGGGCATCTGGTCAGAATGCCCCCCAGACGCCTCCCTGATGTGGTGTTTTGAGCATGTCCAACTGGGAAAGGACCCCGGGGTCGACCTAAAACACGCTGGTGGGACTATGTCTCTCGGCTTGTCTGGGACCGCCTCGGTGTCCCCCCGGGAGAGTTGGAGGAAGTGGCTCGGGAGAGGGACGTCTGGACCTCTTTGCTGAGGTTGCTGCCCCCGCGACCCGACCCTGGACTAAGCGGAAGATGATGATGATGATAATGATGATTTAGGGGTGTTTTCAGATACGGTAATGGTATTTATGGATGTATAGTACAGTATGAGCGTCAGACGTTATACGTCATACGTTACTGTAACAACTTACGTTCACTTTCAACCTGCGTTCGGCCGTCCGGAAGCAATTAAAAACGCAAGTCGGGGAGCGTCTGTACTGTAAACCATTCTAATAAACATACAGCACTGTAGTTTTCAAAAAATACCCACTGGGGGGGGTATTGCATTGCATTATATCAGGGGTCGGAAACTCAACTTTTTGCTCAACTGCAAAAAGAAAATGCCACCTAAGCACTTCTGGCTTCCATCGGTAGTTAAAACAGCTTTCACCTGAATGATGGGAGAATCCGCCTAAGGCAGAGTCCTGTAACAGTCGGGTACCCAGTGGTTACCCTTTCAAAAATGCTCTCTTAGGGTTGAAAATTACATAGATGAAAATTAACAGTCACGGGTGTGGGCAGATATTTATTTGGTGTGGGTGGGGTGATTTTTGTGTGTGTGTGTGTTCTTGATCTGCTGTGTTGGTGGATCTCCAAATTCCTGTGCTCATGGCAAGGAGTGCTCTCATCATCAGCCAGCAGCGAGCGAGAGAGATTTTTCCACCACTGGGGTTTGTAATGCAGAAACAGAAATCACAGCTGAAGTAAGAGACGGTGCATGAGATTTGTGACGCACTCCACCTTGCACGCTTGTAGCAAGTGACACACGGAACTTGTGAGACGAAGTGTGGCCTATCCGGATTTCCTATCTTTCAAGTGAGCAAGTGCGCACGTTGAATACTTGTTTATACACGTCTGGCTGCAGCCCGTCCCTCGCTTCGTGGGATAGATATGCTTTTTCTCTATGAAAATACAAGAAGGACTCAAGCACATTCATTCATTTTCTGAAACACTTAATCCTAATTAGACTCGTGGGGAGTCTGGCCATTTTTTTTATTTTTATATTTTAATCTAAATGTTTTTGTTGCAAGCAGAATTGTAATTTAATTGTCTCTGCAGTCGTTTAAATCAATGCAACACGTTTTATCTTCACATGAAGGGAAAAGAGGAAAAAACATTATGTGCAGTGTTATTTGATTTAAAATGTTAAAAAATGATTTGTGGCTCCCAGTGTTTTCTTTAATGTGGAACACAGGTCCAAGTGGCTCTTTGAATGGCAAAGGTTGCCGTCCCCTGAACTAGAAGTATCCAGAATACTAAGGCAGGTTCCATTTTGATGATGACCTTGTTTCATACAACATTCACCTTCTGAGCACTTCTGCAGCAAAACGTTTTCCTTCCTAAATCATCTCAAGCAGTTCTACTTTGTCATGCAGCGTCATTACCTTTTTCTGGTGCTTCGGCGACTTACCAGAAGCCTGAGAAGGTGCGCTGCATTTGAGTGGCATCATGGAGCTTAATTGTAATTAAAAACACGCACACTAAAAAAAAGCACAAGCAGAAAGTGCGTGAATGAGGAAAAGGGGGCGTTACATCATCTCAACCAGTCAGCAGGAAGGACAGGAGCCATTGGCTGAAGTTGAATCACGTGACAGTTGCTCAGCAATCTGTGAATATGCAAAACCGCGAATAGTAATAGTCAAGGGCCTACAGGTTTTTTTTTTTAATTTTTTTATTTCAGGCACATTGGTGCACTTTAAATCTTTTTTCTATCGCAGATTAAAAAGCAATTTCAATCAAGTTTTTCTTTGTTGTAGATTGAACTATATTTCTTTATATTTTTGTTTCTAATCATAATAAAGATGCAATGTTATGCAGTGGTGTACTAATCGCAATTTTTATAGACAAATAATACTAATTGTAGTACGGGGAGGGTGTTGTGAAATGTTTTTTTTTTTTTTCTTCCTAGAGAGTCCAATCTACATGCAGTATGATGAACAGATTTTATTGTATTATCAGCTTGCGGTGAATATGTGAGAACTCGCACATCAAAATAATAATGTATTACTGTTATTGGAATATAATCTACTTCTGTGTCGAACAGAAATTCCACTTCACAACGAGTTGCTTGTCTCGACCCACTGTTCCCCCATTCATTCAAAAAAAAAAAAAAAAAAATCTAGTTTCTTATTGGTGGAAGCCTTGTGATTGCCCAGTGAGCTATCCATGGTGTACCCTGCCCTCGCCCAGAGTCGGCTGAGATGGGTGCCAGCCTCCCTGTGACCGCCCCCCCCCAAAAGCAGTTCAGAAAATGAAGGAATGGATGAATGAATGATTGGTGGAAAGCCATAAAATAATCCTTGGTGTTACATCACTGCCATAAGATAACCACATTATCGCACCCATGCCATTGGATAAGTTCAATGACTATAGATGCATACTGCTTATTTTAGCATGGTTTTCGAATACCTTGGAGGATAATTTTCCAAACAATCTCATGACGAAATAATTGTAAATTTTTTTTTGCCTCATTCAGTCATTTTGCTTCAAACTAGCACAGTCTTTAATAATAGAATATGGATAATGTACACTAGTATTTCGTGTTTGTTTGTTTTTAGGTAGCCTTGTCAGAGGGATAAAAATGATCACAGGTGAATATATATGGACTGAACTCTTTCAGCGACAGACTATCGAATTTGGAATAAACTGTATCAGAGGAGGGGAAAATGAAGAAATCCCCGTCGCCTGTGGAATCCAGAAGGAAGGCGAGGACGAACTCCGCTGCGGATCTTTGCAATGTTGGGTCACACCAACCAAAGACTATCAAGTGCCTGTATCTACTGTGTAAATGCTTGTAGGACCCTTATATCCAGTACGGAAGCACTTTGCCTAAACCTGCTCTTCCCTCATGTGCCACAATATATGTGAAGAAACGCAACGGAAAGACCGTGACAGCACTTGTGTGTTATCATTTCCACATCTCCTTCACTCAGACACCCTTTAAATCAGTCGGACAGAATCCCCGCAGTCTTACGCCGAACATCTATGGTAATTGTCCAGTGATGTTTACTGATGGATTGCTTTTATTTGGGGTTGCACTCTTCTTTTTGCCCCCCCCCTCTCCCTCCCTCCCTTATGAAGCTTTATGGATCAGATTTTAGATCAACTCATTTTTGATGTATAATAGATTTTTGACCAGGAAACACCCCCCACCCCCCAGTATTTTGTGTGTGTGAAGCTTCCATGATGGCCGGAAGTACAAGGGTCGTTTAATAAAAGAAAAATAGACGCTCTTCTTTCAGATTCAGCTGGACAAAGGTCCAATTGAGATGATGATGGTCCGTGGTGCGTTCTCTCTGATTGGGATTGATTCATCTTGTCTGGTTCGGGTTAACTGAATGCATAAATGTACAATCAGAGTTTTATTTAAAATGTAATTTAAGGAAAAATGTTACGTGATTTACCTCAAACATGAATGCTTTATTTGTTGGGTGGGGGGAGGGGGGGTTGTTTCTTCATTTTAATTGCATTTCTCAAAAAAAAATTTTGCATATCATATGTCTACGTCTCTTGAATAATTCCACTTATTCATTAACTTGTCATGTACAATATGTATGTTTGTGTTCAATTGTTTCATTAACCGTTTCGATGATTAGCACGAGCGTTTCAGCAGTGATTGCTTTGGCCTTGCTATTCCAGTAGATTGCCTTTTATTTTTCACCTCCGTTTCTCATCTTGAAAAGAACCACGGCGATGGTGTGTAAGTGCAAAATGTCTCTGTAAAGTCAACCCAACCCAACAGCAAATCATAAGCCTGGACGGCAAAGCCAATCACAAACCTGATAGGGACGCATAAGTGTCAATTAATCTGTTTAGTCGTTTTTATAATTATTTTTATTGTTATTCCGAGACCGAATGGACAGCAGGCAGGAAGGTTAAGTACTCCGCACATCTGCCTCACAGTAAGAAGGTCCTGGGCTTACTGAGGGCATTTCTGTGTTTTCTTCATGCCTGTGTGAGTTTCATCTGCGGACTCTGATTTCCTCCAACAATCCAAGGACAGACACGTTCAGCTAATTCGCTGTTCCAAATTGTCCCCAGGGGTGAGTGTGAGAATCACTGATGATTCTGTACGTGTTACCCATTCAGGGTGTACCCTGCTTTCGGCCCGCATCGGCTGAGATAGGCTCCAGCCTGCCACGACTCGAAGAGGATTAAGCAGTTTGGCCAATGAATGGACAGCACTGGAAGAGGGTGCAAGTTTTTTTTTTTTGTTTTGTTTTTTTTAAGGTGTCCAATCAGCAACAAGCACGTGAGGAACCAGTTAATTTTGAATTGCTTTCTGATGTTGCTTTTTATTTTATTTTATTTTGTTTTGTTTGTTTTTTGGACTTCAAGTAATCTGGTCAGATTAACAAACCTGTATCCCCCCCGGAGCAGTACGGTACCGCAGTGATTAGCATGGCCGCCTCTCAGCAAGAACGCCTGGGTTTTCCGTGCTTGGGCGTTTTCCCTCTGCTTGGGTTTCCTCTGGGTACTCCAGTTTCCTCCCACAATCCAAAAATATATATAGTTGGCTAATTTGCTGTTCTAATTTGCTCATAGATATGAGTGTGTTTTCCTGCAATGGTTTGGCAAGCTGTTTAGAGTGTACCCCACCTTTGCATCCTCCTCGTGACTTAGGATTAAGTGGCTTCAAGAAGGAATGAAAGAATATTTCCTTCGTTCAATAAAACCACCCTACACCCCCTTCTCTTCCATCACTGACACATGCTGGTCAGGAACTATAATGTGCCTTTGCACGAAACATCCATGGAACTAACGATGTGCACTTGGAACACGGAAAACTTTTAGTGGTTTCACCTTTTGCTAGTATTTCGTGTTGCATCATCAAGCCCAAGCCCATCCCCTGTGTCATGCCCACCTCCAGAACACCAAGTCACATGTTCAGTTAAAATGATCCACTCTGTACAGTGGATGGGTTTCAGAAAAGCAATACTTCATATTTAAGCCATTTTTATGTGTTGCTTCCATTAAAGCATTGCTCAGTTTTATGATGGAAATGTGATTTTTTTTTTCAACACTATTAATGTGAATCCAAAAATCTAAGTTGATTTTTAGAAGAGTTTGGTTTTCTGGATGGTGCCTCATTTTTATTTAATTATTATTATTATATATTTTTTTTTTAGATCATATTGATCTGTCCCTTTTGAGTTAACTTGTGAACTGCATTCTTTACACAGATCTTAATCTTTATCCCCCTTCATTACTATTCACAGGTGTGTATTCTCATTGCAACCCTTTTCATGTCTTAATGCATGACTGTAAATGTCCGACCTGCTGACCCAACCCGGCCTGACCCTTACAGGACAATCGCATTGTTTCTGTGCTGTTTGTAAATGATTGTAGGAACACGCTTTGCTAAATAAAAATCCACCAGGAAAATGAGATTTGAAGTGTCACATGTCCTTTTCTTGTGCTTCGTATCGTGTCCTTCTCATACATTAAAGCACCAGCCATGCCAGAAGCCCAAGTTATTCGATGTTACATTGTGGAATTGTATGGAATGAACGGTCATAACTTCTGTGATCAAAACAATGAAATCTCCGTTAGTGTGACGACAAGCATGAAAATGTCAGGTCTGCCTTCAAGCTGCAGATCTGCTGCCTTAGATGACGATGGAGAATGGTGGGTCCATCACTTCATAGCCATGGAGATGGAGCTAAATTGATTTTCCAACAGTGATCAGATTAGTGGCTGCTCGGGTCAGTCTACCTGAAGAGATCTTCAGCCTCTGTTGGATTTAATGGCACTGGAGTTTGATGACCGATACTGTGGAGGGGGTTGGATGGGGGCATGGATAATAATTTGAAATACTGTTCTGTAAATGATAGGATGGTGGGTATTGTAATCTTGTAATGTGACAGTAGTGCTTATTGGATATTTAAAGGACGATTTGTGGGACGATGGAGTTGGTTGGAGTCTTTTCTACTCCCCTATTACACTGATGAACAATAACATGGCTAGGGCTCCTGAACTTTATTTCTTGTGCCATGAGTGACACTTGGTGGCGCAGTGGTTAACACACCTGCGTCACAGCAATGTTTCGGTTTGATTCCCAAGGCTCAGGTGTTTCTGTGTGGAGTTTGCATGTTCTCCATGTGCTTGTGTGGGTGTACTCCCACAGTCAAAACCTGCACAGGAGGATAATTGGCTGTTCCAGATCAACCATGACAATGGTTATGTGTGTTGGTGTTGAAATGGCTTGGCGAGCTTTACAGGGTGTACCCTGCCCTCATGCACAGTTGGCTGAGAAGGGCGCCAGCCTCCCTGTGATCCTATTTGGGATTAAGTGGCTTAGAAAATGAGTGAACGGCACTTTAAATAGATTTGGTTCCACATAGAGGATTGGCGATATACAATGTTTCATGGTAAAGGTTGATGCGAAGAATGTATGGTAATCATATACTATGAAAGCCCTTGCGAGTCAGATTTTCCCCACAGGCCTTGTGCTTGACTCCTACTTCCGATACGGTTTATGCTTGAATAAATTTTTTATGACTTCCAGAATTACTGTCTGGTATAGCACCGCCATCTGATAACAGAAACAGTGGTTTGTTTACCTCAGTCTCGTATCCATGTGTTTTTCTAATTGGATGGAATATACAGGGGGGAGTCTTTGGAATTTGATGCATTAATGTATAAATTGTTCAACTACGATCCAGTTTTCATGGAGCCAACAGTACTGGATAAATATGACGTTTTTGTAAATAACACAACAATGAATGTTTCTGGAATTTTCCCAGATGGCACTTTAATGTTGCATGAAGCGACTTGGAAAATGTTTTGGAAGACGAATGGAACAAAGGACAAAATAATCAGAACTATGTACGGTGTATGTATGGTGTGAAAAAATAGTGGAGCGTAAAAAAAAAAAAAAAGTCCTAATTTTATCCAATAAGATGATGTGAAATGAAGCTGAAGTGCAGTGGAAATTGGGAGGTCAAAGGTCACTCAACAATGGGAGCAGCCAGAGCCGAATAGTTCAAGAAGTAGTTTTGTGACCAAAAGGTTGCTGGTTCAAATCTCAAACCAGCAGGAAAATGTGTGGTGGTGGGGGTGAGCCAAACCCTCCCTTCCTCTACATTTTTGGATAAACTGCCCTAATGTGAGCAAAGTACTGAGTCCGTCAAACATCTCTCTGTGTGCCCCAGTGTGAGTGTCAGTACACTGCTGTGTGTGTGTGTGTGTGTGTGTGTGCTCACTGTGGATTGGGTTAAACACAGAAGTTAAAATGTACCTTACAGGATTAATACATTCATTCATTTTCTGAACTAACAATTATTAATTAGGGTCACGGGGAGGCTGGCACCCATCTCAGCCAACTCTGGGCGAGATCAGAGTACACCCTGGACAGCTTGCCAGGGCAGAAACACACTGATGACTATGCAGCTCCTCTTGTCAAAAGTCAGCAATGGTTCTTTGACATGAATCTCTCACCACAGACAGTGAGAGACATGGCCGGCCTTTGATGACCCAGTTCGTGCACTGGGGGAACAGCAGTGACAACCGTTGACAGTGGGGCTTGAACCCTCAACCTTGGGATCAGGAAGCCAGCACCTTACCACTGGCCCACCACTACCTCATATTAGTACGTACAGTAAAATAAAATAAAATTTAAAATGGAAAAATAGGACAGCCCACTTTTTTTGGGCCGGCCAATCAGAGATCAGACCTGCCCCAGAAGGTTCAATCAGTTTGTGTATCCAAGAATTCACTTCTTTTTTTCTTTTTGGGGTTTTATTCACGTGACAGATATTCTGATAATCCTGTCAGTGCACGCTGAGTACCCAGCATAAAGAAAAAAGGGACTGTTCAGGGGTCAGTGGAGGTGAACATGATGACATTTCCTTTCTCTCCGAGGAAACCTGCTGAGGAGACCTGGGAGGGATCACATGGCAGAAGGAGGGGCGCTTGAGTCACATGACCTATTCCCCCCCCCCCCCCTCCTCTCTCTCACGCGCGCGCACACTCAGAAAGTGTTGAGGACAGCTGAAGTGTTCTGAATTCCCTGAAGGGACAAAGAGTCTGAAGGAGTGTGTTCCACCTGCTGCTCTATTGTGTGTTTGTTTGTTTGTTTTTCTGAAAGTGATACCTCTTTCTTGACAGGTAAGAAAGACTTTTGAGAGGGGAGACTGAATGAAAAGCTGTTTGTTTGGGTTTCCTGCTTATTTACTCTACTGTACTGTATTAGCTTTAATGCTAAACTCTGTTACCTAAACATGGAACTTTTACTATTTCTATGAAGCAGTGATATAGTCATGATGTGGTTTATTATAATAGTTATTGTTGTTGGTGGTATTAAATTAATCTATCATTATTATTATTATTATTATTATTATTATTATTATTATCACTTTGTCACATTCATCATATTTTACATTGGGAACAACAGGTGGAATTCATTTCCGGTCAGGGTTGGCGTCCGCAAGGCTGTCCCTTGTCACCGATTCTGATAATAATTTTTATGGACAGAATTTCCAGGTGCAGTCACATCATTGAGGGGTTCTGGTTTGGTAGCGATAGGATTTCGTCAACGCTTCTTGTGGCTGATGTTGTCCTTTTGGCTTCATCAGTCAGAGACCCCCCAGCTCACATTGGAGCAATTTGCGGCCGGGATGAGAATCGGCACGTCCAAGTCCGAGGCCTTGGTTCTCAGCCGGAAAAGGATGGAATGGCCACTAGAATGAGGTCCTTCTCCAAGTGGAGGAGTTTTCAAAAGTCTCTCAGGGTCTTGTTCACGAGTGAGGGAAAGATGGAGCGGGAGATCGACAGGCGGATCGCTGCAGCCTCTGCTGTAAAGCGGAGCCTATATCGGTCCGTCGCGTTGAATATGGAGCTAAGATGCAAAGCAACGCTCTCAGTTTACCAGTCGATCTACGTTCCAAGCCTCACTGATTGTCACGAGCTTTGGATAGTGACTGAAAGAACAAGATCGCGGATACATGCGGCTGAAATGAGCTTCCTTCTCCGGATGGCGGGGTTCTCCCTTAGAGATGGGGTGAGAAGCTGAGCCATCCGGGAGAAGCTTGGAGTAAAACTGCTGCTCCTCCGTGTTGAGAGGAGCCAATTGAGGTGGCTCTGGTATCTGGTTAGAATGCCTCCTTCACGCCTCCCTGGTGTGTTCCGGACATGTCCAACTGAGAAGAGACCCCGGGGTCGACCGAGAACACATTGAAGGGAATATGTTTCTCAGTTGGCCTGGGAACGCCCCAGTGTCCACCTGAAGTGCTGGAGAGTGGCTGGGGAGAGGGATGTCTGGCCGTTAATGCTTAAGCTGCTGTTCTTGCGAAAATGATGATGACTTTCATTTTGTCTTTCATATCTGTGTACAGATGACCCAGTGTTCCTCCATGATCACACGACACATGCAGCACGGCGCGCGCGCACACGACACATGCAGCATGATTGCTGTTGAGAACAACAGTGAGCTTATGAACAAATTTTAGCAATTTAATGTGAAATATATGCAATATTTAGTTATTTATTCGTTTAAACGTCCACTTTGCAGGAAGAAGGTCCGGGGTTTGTGTCGAGGGCATTTGAAGTGTGGAGCTTGCATGGATGCCCTGTGCTTCCTCTGGGTGCTCTGGTTTCCTCCCACCATCGAAAAAAGTTGCCTTTTAGTTTAAGTGACCGTTCAGATTGCTCCTAAATGTAATTGTGAACGGTTGTGTGTGTGTGTGTGTGTGTGTGTGTGTGTGTGGTGCCCTGCAATAGACTGGAAAACTGTCCAGGGTGTTGCTCACCTTCCAGAGTCGGCTGAGATATGCTCTAGCCTCCTTACAACCCGATCAAGTGGTTTGGCAAATGAATGAATATTTTGTTTGAATTTTGTTCTGATTGAGGATTTTGACATCTGTTTGATGTATTAACAATCAAACCTGTCCACATCAGCAGCCATCTCTCTGATCGATGGAGATGTTGGAGATCAACTGTCCTTCGCTGTTGTAGGAAAGGCAGCTTTGATGTCCGCTCATTCAACCCCTCCAAAACAAAAAAAAGGAACCTTCTCTAAAATTTCCCGACAGATTGGCCCGTGGCTGCTTCAGGCACCCTGACCAAATGAAATCACGCTGACACACAGTGGGCACATTTAAAGGCCAGGTCAATCGTAATCATTTTAAACCAGGTCTGTGTATGGAAGTGTATCTTTAGGGGCTGCTTGGCTGTGGTGCATTTTAATCACAACAGCCGGAGGAGGAGCTAGATTTTTTTAAAAGGATTGCTCGACCATCATGTGACCAAGCCGAGACAGAGAGCTGCGCTGACCTGAGATCAGGTTTGGCTCGAGGTTGGGACGTGGACAAGGAAATCTCATCCTGGGTCAGGAGTAGGGATTAATTTCCTTTTTGTTTGCGTTGTGGTTTTGGCTCCACTGTGTCTCTGTGAGGTAAACACTTCCTCTTCTGTTTGCTTTTTGGTTGCTCTATGCTTTTATTGGACAGTCCTGATCCTCAGAGTGGAGTTTCTTGGTGTTTGAAAGGTAGCATGGTGATAGTTCATGCTCTAGGGTTTTTGGTTTTCTTCCTTGAGTTGAGGGTTTAGTTCACAGAGAGAACTTGACCTGAAATTCTGAATCAAGAAGTTTTGTGGAAGTTTTTTCCTCTTGGTCTGAAGAATTGGAGAGTGTTTCTCTGGTAGTTTCCTCCCCAGCACTGACGTCTTTGAGTCAGCTGTGCTTGCCAGGTAAACAGAAGATCTGTCCAGAGGGCACTGGGTCGCATGGAAAGGTAAACAGCTTCAGTTGCTTTGTTGTAAATGAGCTGTGAGGGTGTGTGGAAGGTAATTTTTTTTTCTTTTTCTACTTCAAGCTGGTAACACAAGCAACAAGCTCCTTCAATACTGTTAGTCGTCGTTCGAGCTTGTTTGTCATCGCTGAACATTGTACCTTTCCAGCACGCTTGACATTGTAATTTCCAAGTCGAGCATTTAGTGGAAGATTGAATTGTTTCAAACCTAATCGAGGGAACTGCAGCACCAGGAACAGCTGTTAGAATGAAACCACGTCAGTCCCCAATGAGTTTTGACTCCATCATGCTTTTAGGGCTGGCGGTGTTTTTCGCCATCTTCCAGTTCTGTTTGTACTAAGGTCATGTGGTGTATCTGAACCTGTCCATGTGCGCTACACAGCTGTGCAGCTTTTGTTGAATGTGGAAAAAAGAGGCATGGCTAATTGGTGTCCCGAGGCAACTGCCTAACATTATTGCCTTTGAAACCAACTGACATTAATGCAAATACATTAGGCAGTGTGTACTAGCTCTGGGGGATATATATATATATATATATATATATATATATATATATATATATATATATATATATATTTGGTGAAAGGTAAATAAATAGAAGTCATCCTAGGCATGTATTTACATAATTTCCAATGTTTAAAGAAGGTGTAACAATTTAACATGTCCATGCTGTATGTGTGTTGTTGTCTGTTGCAGAGTCGACCCGAGTTATGACTGAAACCATGTTTGGTAATGGGAACCACCAATGGGTTTGCCCCAACGACCGTCAACTTGCCCTGAGAGCCAAGTAAGTAATTGTAGCTATTTATTTTCCCATGACATGTTTTCCATTGCAGTTATAAAGAATCGAGGACATTCAAGCGATCAGGTAATTACAGACGCTCCCCGACTTGCGTTCATTCGTTTTACGTTTTTTCGATTTTACGGTTTACCCCCCCCCCCCCCCCCCCAAAAAAAAAAAAAGAAAAAAAGTTAAATTTTGAGTTTAGATGTATCTACGTAGTATGCTGACGTAATGATACTGCATTCATTGTTTACAAACTACAGACTGAGTGTATGTATGTGTATATATACTAGTGTGTGTCTGTGTATATATATGTATAATCAGTTATATAGCGTGTTACCCTTGTGTTAAGATGTCGTCTCTGTGATCTTTGTGTTTACACTGTTTTGCGGACTTTTGTAACCCTAAGCAAATCTGGTTGGTCAGAAGTGTAAGCCTACTGGCATGGGTGCAAGTCTCATACACAGAGATGAATTAACTATCTGCTCAGATCAGCACAATCTACCATGCATACTCGGTTAAGCAAAGAGTTGTAACATGAAAACCCGAATGCACAAATTACAGAACAATTACAGATATGTATTATCTTTTAGCAGAATCCTAAGAGTGTATGCTTATTTTTATATTAATATTCATTAGGATTTGTACTTGTTCTTTGTATGCATCTCCTGAATAAAGTTTACTTACTTACTTACACAAAAGAAAGAACGCTCCGCTTTGCTGGGATTCACATTAGTGCAGGCTGTGTTCTAAACGAGTTCAACGGCACCCTTGTGCACTTAAAAGACCAGAAGTCTGTATAACCCACAGCAAGTACACTACTTTCGCAAGTACACTACTTTCGCAAGTACACTACTTTCGCAAGTACACTACTTTCGCAAGTACACTACTTTCGGTATTGAGCGCTTCACATATTGTAAGTGTTGATTGACTGTTTTAAGCTTCATGTAAAATGACTCGGTATAAATAAGTGACTTATTTGAAATTAATGTTGATATTATTTGATATTATGTTACAATGTTATGTTTATTATAATTGACTTAGGGGTGTTTTCTGAGATATGGTTATGGTATTTATGGATGTATAGTACAGTATGCGCGTCATACATCACTGTAACAACTTGCGTTCACTTTCAACTTGCGTTCGGCCGTCGGGGAGCGTCTGTATTCCAAAGATAAACTGAGCTAGGACTGGGGATAACTGGGAGAAAGAAATGATCCTCTCTGAATGACTTGCAGAACATTATTTTTCTGTGATAATATCCATGATTAATTCCATTTACCTGTTGATCTACTTGGTTTCCGACCATGTATGCAGACGGCGAGATGTATGTCATGTTTGACTTACTCTTGAATCTTGAATCTTGACTTTTTGGCATATGAAAATAATAAAAAAGAAACGCCCCTCTCACTTGGACTGCTAGAAAATTTCCCATCAGCATTTTATGATGTTGTCGTCATCAGTTACCATGGAAACCTGAGTCGGTTAATGCTCACCATACAATTGGCTATTCTGAGAGAGTGTATACATCATAAACATGGTATCGCCAATGTTAGCTATTTAGCTCGTTGCTAACCAGATATGTCATTTCGTATTTGGAAAATTCGGATTTTTATCGCCTGATTTAAAATATTTCAACAGGCTACACACTGGCTGGTCGGTGCACACGTTTCAGACCGAGAGGCAGAGAAAAACCCAGGTGCTCAACAAGATGGAGCTGGATATCATTCTGAGCGTCATCCACCGGGCCGAACAGCTCGACCTGATCGAGCAGCACAGAATCGGGTAGAAATCTTAGTGGTGTTTCTCACTCACTGTTTGTTTACTGTCCTGTATTTATTCATACATACAGTATGGGTTCCACATAGAACAGCTCCATAAATTGTGTTTCATAGGCGTCTAATGGAGCGTTTGGAGAACATGAGGAGGTCGGCAGTTGGGAACGGCCTGTCTCAATGCCTGCTATGTGGAGAAGCTCTGAGGCTGCTGGGAACTCCTTCAGTCCTCTGCGTTGACTGTTGCAAGGTTGAACAACATTACCGTTGACTCGTCTGTGGGATTGTTCCTTATCACTGTTCAGTATTTTCACACATGTCACTTATCCCGAAGATAAGAGCAGAACTTGGTGTTGGGAAACGGAAATGTGCTCATTGTTTGCAGCCGAGCTGGAGACAAGTCAGCTGGGCTGTTTAAATACTTTGTTTTCCAAGGAAAGGCTTGAGTAGTTCTGCCATGGATTAAAAGCTTGGGACTGGAAAAAATAATGTTCATGAATCTTAAAATTCCAAAGATAGCAATCTTTAAAAGGCTGGTGTGTGGGTAGTATGACACTTTTGGTTAAGATAGGACGACGATCAACTGCAAAGCTTTTCTTGAAATCTGTCCACAGAGATGGATGACTTCTGATTTACTCATTGCTTCCTGACAAACAAAACTTTTTAATAGAGATAAAAACAAAATTATAATTTCGATGTGTTTTAACTAATGAGTAATAATAATAATAAAATTATTACAGACATACTACTATTACTATTTTAATTCATATATTTTATCATAATAAGAAGTATCAAAATGTGGAGAAAAATAGATAAAAATGAATAAATACAAAATTACAGTAACAGCTAAGAAATTACAGTGGTACCTTGACTTACAAGTGTCTTTTGTAACAAATTTTCCATGTTATGAGCTTTGATCCCCCCCAAAAATCCGCCATATTCAACAAGCAAAATTTTGATTGATGAGCTCTGCTGAGGAAATGGCTTTTCTGGGCCGACTAGCCTTATATTCTTCCGCGTGTATGCCTCTGCTCCGAGAATGCCTTGTGCAATGCTTCTCAAATATTTTCTGTGGTGCCCCCTATAGGAAGAAAAAAAAAAGTTTCACGCACCCTCAGTGCCCCGTGCGCGACAACAAATAGTGTTTACTGCAGTTCATATCGTTTGCTCGGTGCTTTTTCCATACACCATAGCGAACACGGTGAGAGTGCCACTGCCACCTGCTGCAGAGAATGCGCAATTAGACTTAATTCTAGTACAGTATGGCAAAAAAGTATGTTCCCCAGAGTCATACATGCCTCCCCTGGCATCACAGATCCCACTGTTTAAGAGGTACTGGTCTTGTGGGAGCTCACCATGAGCTTTTCCTTGCTGGCATTCTTCGTGTGCACATGCACAACCCCCTCCCCCCCGCTGTTCTGCACCACCTCATGCCTGCCCACGTGACATCTTAGCGTCCATGTGACATCTTTGTGCAGTTGATGATCGGAAGGGTTAGTTGACTTTATGATTAATGTGAATATACAGCTATTAGTACTATGAAATATTTATTGTTTTTTACATGTTTATCTTTAATATATTAGATCAAATGTACATGTTTATGTCAGGTTATGAGTTTGGGAGGGGGTTGGAACGAATTAATTGGTTTTATATTATTTCCGATGGGAATTTTTGTTTTATCTCATGAACATTTTGACTCAGATTGGATTAATTTTGTAAGTCAAGGTACCACTGTATTACTATTTTTCGATGTGTGTGTGTATATATATATATATATATATATATATATATATACATACATACATGGATCCCTCACTTTCCGCGTTAATTGGGACCGAGATCCCCCACGACCGCTGAATTTTGGAATTTTGCGAAGTAGGATTGACTGACATATACGTACATGTATATACAGTAGGCCCTTGACCATTCGCGGGTTTGCACTCACGGTTTGAGTATTCGTGGACTGCCAAGCAACTGACATGTCACTCATTTAGCCAATGGCTTTCCTCCTTCCTGCTGATTGGTTGAGATGAAGTAACTCCCCTTTTTCCTCGTTTGTGCACAAGTTTTCAATGAGCCTCTTTTTTTTGTGTTTCAATTACCAGTTAAGCTGTATTATTCCACTGAAACGCTGGCTAAGCACTAGAAAAGGTAATGATGTTGGATGTTTCTTCTGAAGAAATAAGACTTTCTCCTGAAGAAACGACAGTTTTCTCTGTTTTCTCTGAAGTGCCTGAAGAGAAATAATCATCTGAAAGCACTCTAGTATTAGTCTTTTTCAATGATTATTCCAGTACAGTACCTAAGTTAATGTTTAGAATGTTTGTGTGTGTGATTTTATGTACTGTGGTGTAGCATGTTTATCGTTTTGTTTTGTTTATCCAATTTATAACATTCAGCTACGCTCCGGCTGAGGGGCGTGGCTGAACTGCTCTGTGGCTTCTAAACATTAACTTGGAAACTGTGCTGGAATAATAATTGAAAAAGACTTTAATACTACAGCTTTACAACAGTTCAGATGATTATCTTCAGGCACTTCAGAGGAAACTGTCATTTCTTCAGGAGAAAGTCTTATTTCTTCAGAAGAGATGGTGCTTAGCCGGTGTTTGAGTGGCATCATAGAGCTTAACTGGATAATATATTATACATGTCTGTCTGTCTTCCTTTCGGCTTTTTCCCTTTTACTTGGGAGTCGCCACAGCGAGTCATCTGATTCGCACATTTGATTTGGCAGAGATTTTTACGTCGGATGTCCTTCCTGTCACAACCCTTTTTAGCAAGGGACAGAAACACGCTCATGACTTTGCAGCCTACTCTTTACGAAAGTCAGCAATGGTTCTTTTACATGCCTCTCACCATAGACAGTGAGAGACATGACCCACCTTTGATAACCCAGTTAGCTGCACTGGGTATATTTGGGTATAATATATTATACATACAAAATGATAACATATACATACTGCATGTATGTATGTAATATATATGGATAGATATGAAGTATGCTGTATAATGTTTATATATTTTATTAATAAATATAACGGTATAAAATTAAAAGGTTTTTCTTAATCATTACTACATTTTACTATATTAATACTGTATTAATGAGTAAGACTGTCTATAGGATGTGTTTAAGAAGCATATTTTAGCGCATGTAATAGATACATAGTGTTTTACTTCAGGTTGCTCATTCACCCATATAATATGATACATGGGGTTTTACTTCTGGGTACAGAACTCGCGGATCATCTTCATTTGTGGGAGGGGCTGGAACCAAACCCCCGCAAATATCGAGGGCCTACTGTAATATCAGTAAATACATATTCAACGCAATGAATACTTCTAATAACAATTAAACGTTCAAAAATAATTTATTTGTGTTTTGTTTCGGGTTTTTTTTTGTTTTTTTCATAATTTGACTTGTTTTTGTGACATTTTCCATAACTGTTCCCCCTAGTCTGCCTTAATTTCCTCATTTTATAATTCGATGAATCTTAAAATAAAAAAAAAAACGCGATGCACTGAAGCCACATGAATTGAAGCATGAAGTACAGCGGGGTGCGTGTGTGTGTGTATATATAGTTGGGTCGGTGGTGTAGTGGTTAGGGTGCTGCGCTCATGATCGGCAGGTTGTGAGTTCGAATCCCACTGAGACCCTCACAGTGCTAAGACCCCTGGGCAAGGTCTCAACCACAAGTGTGCCTCTGTTCACCCAGCAGTATAAATGGGTACCAGTAAAAATGTACTGGGAAGGTAACCTGCGATGGACTAGCGTCCCATCCAGGGGGAGTTGAACTCCTGGTCGCTTCACGCTATGGAAACCGGGGATAAGCACCGGCCTGATGAGCCACGAGGCAAAAAAAAAAAAAAAATATATATATATATATATAGATATATATATATATATATATATATATATATATATATATATAGAGAGAGAGAGAGAGAGCGCGCGTGTGGATGTACATATAAAATCATCCAACATTTTTCTTCCTAATTTAGTCGTATCCAATTCTCACCCATCAGGTATTGTCTTCCCTATCACACGACCACCACCAACTAGGGAGGGGCGAAAGCATGCACACGTCACCACCGTGACTAGTGATGCTATCCAGCTCTGCACGTTCGTATATGGGGCTGGTCTAACACACTTTGAGGGGAAAACTATCCACCCCCTCGTGCAACTGTGCTCACAGATGCCCATTATTGCTGGTGATCGTGGTGAGTGACAGGTAAAAGTGAGCGTATGCCATCTGTCCCTCCTATAAGAGCTTGGCCAGTTAGCCTCCATGGACTCTCAGTAATGGACAGCTGTGGCATTGAACCAGATTCGAACTTGTGATGTCTGGGTTAACAGTCACGTACCTTGTCTGGATAGAAAGAGTGTGTAAAATAGAATTTGAAATAATAATAAATAAATTTAAACAGTAATGTATTTACCATTCCAGGTGACCTTTCATTTTACAGGAATATTCAATCAACATGGAATTTACTGTTATATCTTGGACTTATTCCAATAACATGGAATTGGTCTTTCTGAAACCATTTGCTTTCTCTTGTACGCGAGTGTCAATGACCCCTGCACGGGAGCGATGATATTAATAAACATTGCCATCTTTTTTCAATCTCTTTTATACTTTTTTCTGTTTCTTAAAACTTGATCTCAGACTTTTCTAAGATTTCTTTTGCCAGGAAATTTATGTATTCAACAAAAAAGAACTGATAACGGAAGATAAATCACACAGTCTGTTCACCAAGCCAATGGGCACCTTTAAAAATAAGGCAAATAATAAAATCCAATTAAATGCTAAAATAAAAATATCCAGGGGGGTCTGAATGTTTATAGGATCAGCACAGAATGATGATAAAGCTAGCATTAAAGCTAATCCATGCTTATTGTGTCATGGTGTTGAAATGATGTTTTGACTCTTATTTTACAGGACATATGATATCATGCATGCTGTACGGATGGTAGAGCAGGAGGTTTGGTGGGTACCCTGAACGCTCAAGGTGTCCGAACAATAACCTGAGCACAAATGCTCAGCTGCGAATGAAGGTCAACACAGTTGTTCTGTGGCCTGGAGAATATTTTTATATAATATATATATATATATATATATATATATATATATATATATATATATATATATAGGGATCCCTCGCTAATTCGCGCTTCAATTAATGCGGCTTCAGTGCATCGTGTTTTTAAAAAAAAATAAATCAATAAATATTCATTGAATTAAAAATAAGGAAGAATACGGGGAAAGTTATGGAAAATGTCACAAAAAAAGGCCAATTATGCAAAAAAAACAAAAACCCCTAAACAAACACAAAACAAAAAACCCCCAAAATCTGACACCAAACTGGATACATTGTTAGATCTTTGTGTGCACGCGTGTATGCATGTATGTATGCCGTCTTCTTCTCATGCAATACCATCTGTATGTGTGTGTGTGACCAGACGCTCCCCAGCTTACTAACGAGTTAGGTTCAGGACGGCCATTCTGTGATGAATTTGTTTGTAAGTTGTTACAGGGCTTTCTTTAGAGGGGAACTTGTGTTTAAACCTTGTACAGTGATACCTCTTCTTTTCGGCTTTTTCCCGTCTCGAGAGTCGCCACAGCGAATCCCACCTTACAAAATTAATTCATTCCAGAAGTGGTTTCGTAACCTGAACCCCCCCCCCCTGAAGTTGAGCCGTACATGTAAAAGATCTGATTCATTCCAAGGCCCCCAATACTACCCCTTAAATCCTTTAAAAATGATAAAAATATACCTTTTAAGGCGTCCTTCTGCTTCAATATCGTACCGATGGTAGACGAGTTTGGCTACATTGCTTTGTGATATCACTCAACCGCATGCCCTGAGCCCGCTTCTTCTTTTCACTCACACCGGGAATCGTTTTCACCGGGAATCAGACACACGCATGCTCGTGTGTGTGTGCGCGCGTGTGTTGACCATGTCTTTTTCGCAGAGTTATAACTGATGGTTGCGTGGGGATCTCGGTCCCAATTAAGCGCTGAAAGTGAAGGATCCCTGTATGTACGTAATGTACGTATGTATGTGTGTGTATGTGTGTGTGTATATATATATATATATATTGTGTGTGTATATGTATATATACATACATATACAAGGATCCCGCACTTTCTACTGTTAATCGGGACCGAGATCCCCCCCCCCGCGATAACTGCAATCCGTGAAGTAGGATCGACCCCCCCCCCCCCACACACACACACTGATGCATATGTGTATATAATATCAATAAATATATATTCAATGCTATAAATGCTTATAATAACAATTAAATATTTAGAAATAATGCAGAAGATGTAAATAAAATATAAACACACACACAAAGACATGCACCTCACAAAAATGTGAGTAGTTTTGATGGGAGATTTTGGGTTGTTTTTTATTTGTTTAGTGCCCCAGTGCCTGTTTCTAAGCCATACAACATCGCTGGCTTCAACACCGTCTTGTACATTTTTCCTTTCATTCTTGCTGAGACCTATCTATCACACCACACACTTTTCTCCAACCATTCCAACCTGCCTGCACACACTTCTTCACTGCTTTTCTACACTCTCCATTGCTTTGGATTGTTGAGCCGAAGTACTTTAAATCCTCCACCTTCTTTATCTGCTCCCTGTAACCTCACCGTTCCTCTTGGGTCCTTGTCGTTCACACATGTATTCTGTTTTACTGAGGCTAACCTTCATTCCCCTCCTTTCCAGGGCATACCTCCACCTCTCTAGATTTTTCTGCACTTATTCTCTGCTCTCACTACAGATCACAATGTCATCTGCAAACATCATATGGAGTATATGCTGTTAAGCTATGCTGTTTATTTATATATATATATATATATATATATATATATATATATAATATACAGTAAGAAGGGAGAAAATTATTTATACAGGTTGGCACAGCAGAAAGATAGAGATGGGAAGGACGTGCAGCAAGTTAGAGTGATAAAGGACAGAGAGGGAAATGTATTGACTGATGACAGAAGTGTGCTGGGAAGATGGAAAGAGTACTTTGAAGAGCTGATGAATGAGGAACATGAGAGAGAAAAAAGAATCGGAAGAGGTGACCGTTGAGGACCAGGAAGTAGTAAAGATTAGTAAGGGTGAAGTGAGGAGGGCGCTGAAGAGAATTACGAGTGGAAAGGCAGTTGGTCCTGATGACATACTGGTGGAGGTATGGATGTGTCTCGGAGAGGTAGTGCAGAGTTGAGGGAACGACAGAGGGATAAAGTTGATGAGCCATACGATGAAGTTATGGTAAAAAATAGTGGAAGCTAGATTAAGGGCAGCAGTTTGGTTTCATGCCAAGAAAGAGCACCACAGATGCAGTGTTTGTTTTGAGGATGTTAATAGAGAAGTACAGAGAAGGTCAGAGGGAGCTGCATTGTGCCTTTGTGGATCTGGAGAAAGCATATGACAGGGTGCCGAGAGAGGAACTGTGGTATTGCATTAGGACGTCTGGAGTGGTGCAGGACATGTATGAGAGATGTAAGACAGTGGTGAGGTGTGCTGTCGGCGTGACCAAAAAATTCAAGGTGGAGGTGGGACTGCCTCAAAGGTCAGCTCTGAGCCCTTTCTTGTTTGCTATGGTGATAGACAGGCTGACAGACGAGGTTAGACAAGAACCTCCATGGACTATGATGTTTTGCAGAAGACATTGTGATCTGTAGTGAGAGCACAGAACAAGGGGAGGAAAATCTAGAGAGGTGGAGGTATGCCCTGGAAAGGAGAGGAATGAAGGTTAGCCTCAATAAGACAGAATACATGTGTGTGAATGAGAAGGACCCAAGAGGAACGGTGAGGCTACAGGGAGCAGAGATAAAGAAGGTGGAGGATTTTAAGTACTGAGGCTCAACAACCCGGAGCAATGGAGAGTGTGGAAAAGAGGTGAAGTAGCATGTGCAGGCAGGTTGGAATGGTTGGAGAAAAGCATCTGGTGTGATGTGCGATCGGAGAGTATCAGCAAGAATGAAAGGAAAAGTGTACAAGATGGTGATGAGGCCAGCAATGTTGTATGGTTTAGAAACAGTGGTGCTGAGCAAGAGACAGGGAGGTAGTGGAGATGAAAATGTTGAGGTTCTCTCTCTCGGAGTAACGAGGATGGATAGGATCAGAAATGAGTACATCAGAGGGACAGCCCATGTAAGATGTTTTGGAGACAAAGTCAGAGAGGATAGATTGAGATGGTTTGGACATGTACAGAGGAGGGATAGTGAGTATATTGATAGTAAGATACTGAGGTTGGAACTACCAGGCAGAAGGCCCAGAGGAAGACCAAAGAAGAGATTTATGGATGTGGTGAAGGAAGACATGAAGGTCGTTGGTGTAAGAGAAGAAGATGCAGAGGACAGGGTGAGATGGAGGCAGATGATTAGCTGAAAAGAAAAAGTTTCTTTCATGTGTTAATTTAAATTACATTCATGTTTGTCATGTAAAGTATTTTGTTCTTCATCAGAAATCTGTACAGAGAATTATATAACACAGAGGTGTTCCTGATTCTGACCAAATTTTAAAAATGTAGTACTGTGCTCCTTCTTGGGCCTGATGTAGTTGCACAGAATTTCCATCAGCTTGCAGCAGAGAGCTATAGAATTCTAATCTGTTTCGGTTTATGCCATCACGATACAGATGTGTAGTTCCACCAACAGGGGTCAGTGTGTACTTAAATTACAGGCCCCAACCATGCCATGACTACCTTAAAATTTTGAGATTCTGATTTGTTTAGTTTGTTTGTCGGCAGCCTAGTCCAGCCTTTTGGGGTCAGCGGTGCGAGATGAAAGGAGTGATTTGATTCAGCAGGAAACACATAGACACAAACACATATTTGTGAAGTGCAAAACCTGCCAAAACATTTGACCTGCTAATATGTATTTATAATCTCAAGGTACTGAAATCTAGTCGCTTTTAACTGGATAGGATTTGTATCTTGAAAGCCTGAATAATTGCCCTGAGTGTGTCCTGTTAATGTAAAGCACTCATATACAGTCCCATGGATGACCACAGTTTCTCAAATGGCCGGCCACTCTTTGTGAGTCTGGTGAACAGAAAAGCATCTCAGAATGCATACCAAATCCTTTCTTGGCCTGTTTTTTATCTTGATTTGCTTTTCTGACATGCTTTTCTGCTCACCCCATGTGTAAAGAGTGGTTCTTTTGAGTTCCTTGTTCAGTACAGGACACTTCCTGTTAGCTTAATCTAGTTTAGCGGTTCTGGTCTGATTTAATATTCCAAGAGTTCCACAGTTTCTAAGACACATAAACCAGCCGTTATTTTCAGGGAACAACCAGCTCTTGTCATGAATTCACATTAATTTATACTTTATGCTTCTGTGAGATGATTGGCTGATGGGATAATTTCGGAAATTATAATCCCTCGGTCTAAAATTGCTCAGTACTGACTAACTGTAGAGTGCATTATTTACTGTAGTGAGTTTGCCATTTTGTAGTGGTGTCTGAATGTGTACTGATGTTGTTGTTATTATTATTATACACGATGTTTTGCACCTAATAGTGTTCCAGCTAGGTTGTTTTTAGTAAGGCAATACCTTTCACACGATCAGCATGTTTTTAATGCACCATGCCCTTTTTTACACAACCAGCATGTGGCAAAGTTAGGTACATGCTATTTAAAAAAAAAAAAATCGCCTGTCGTTATTTTCCCTGCCACCGCGACCCAAGCAGCATGGAATGTTTAGTCAGCATCATTTTGTTCATTAGTTTTTTTTTGTTTTTTAGCTGAACGTCTATGCACAGTGCATGCATCAGTTCGCTTCTTGAAACATTTTCTTTCTCACTGACCCCTGCTTGATCCTAGTAACTAAATCCAATACTTGAGCGGAATTTTTTTCTCTCTTTTCTTAACCGAACATTCATGCACAGCGTGCATCAGCTTGTCTTGTCTTCTGTGATATTAACGTTCAACGAGCATCCACTCGATGACTATTTGGTAGCCGTGGCCCCAATATCATCGGTTGTTCAAGTTCATGCCCCACTGTTGTCATCTTATTGTTCCTGCTTGACCCAGAGTGCAGCGAACTGGGTTATCAAAGGCTAGCCATGTCCTTCAATGTTTGTGGTGAGAGGTTCATGTAAAAGAACCATTGCAGTCGTTCGCAAAGAGGAGGCTATTGGATTGCTGTTAGCATGTTTCTGCACCGCAAGCTGTCCAGGGCTCACTCTACCCTCGCCCAGAGTTGGCTGTGTAGGTACAGTGTTTAGCATGTTCACCTTACTGCAAGAGGTTCCCGGGTTCGATTCCCAGACTCTGAGAATTTCTGTGTGGAGTTTGTATGATCTTCCCACGCTTGCTTGTGCGGGTTTCCTTCGGGTACTCGGGTTTCTTTCAACAGCTCAAAAAACATTCAGGTGGATTGATGCTAGCTGTAAGAGTGAGCGTGAATGGTTGTATGTGCGGCTGTACCGGTTCAGAAAGTAAATGAATAGAAGATCTGTATATCTACTTCAGATGTATTTGTCACATCAATGTTAAAAAGGTGAAGGGAGTTGGCCAAATGTTTGCGTGCAAAGATTCTTCAGCAAATCGACTAATGACAGTAACGTGAACGTTTGTATGAAAGGATTCATTTTAATTACAGAATTTCAGACCAAGAACACAGTGTGGTGCTCCCTGTATTGCTTTCTCTCTCTCTCTCTCTCTCTCTCTCTCTCTCTCTCTCTCTCTCTCATTCACATATATATATAATATATGCTCTCGTACTGATGTCTATGATATGAAGATACTGGTTAAAAAAAACCCTATGATTTAAAGGGGTACTTTAAATCTGGCCTTTTGTAAACGCTGCTAAAATGTTGACATGGAGTCAGTTGCCCTTCAGAGCCTGAAGCCAATTATGCAAGGCATTCAATGCTCACTTGTCAGGATTCCTTTTGGAGAGCTTTAGGAAAATTGAAGGGCTTTTTGAGTGTCCTCTCTGTCGCTCTCTTTCAGTCCGAGTCCTTCTCCTGAAGCAACAGAAATAGACAAGACTCCGAGAAGAACGAGGTGTAATTACTTTAGGCTTTTGTCTTTCATTATGGAACGATTGATTAAAGGTTCTTTAGCCTGTTCCTGCTACAATATGCCATTTGAAATCTTTTGAGTTTCAATTTATTCAGTTCACTAGAAGTCATTCCAAAAGCCTGTGGTAATTAATTTTCTTTTAGCAAGGATAGAATGAAATTTTCACCTGCCTGGGTAGGTGGACACTCTTATATTGTGTGCGTCCATATTTTATGCTGAATTATGTCTAAGAGCATGTTTGACCATCTCGGTACGGGTTTACAGTAACATTTAGTTCATCGTTTCTCTGATATCAGCAGAGTTTGGGAACGGAAGAGGATTTGAATTTGTATTTCAATGCAGTAGATGTGTCTCACTCTCATCCAAAAAAACCCACAAAGACAGCACCTGAATAATGACCCATCAATACATAACCTCAGAAATTAGTGGCTCGATAAATGCCCTTAGGAACCAATGTATGAATTATTGTTTTGGGGAAACTTAAAATACAGTACTGTACTGCATAAATGCAAAGCTTAATGAATCTATTTCTTTATTTGAAGTAACTCCATATTTATCCTGCTGTACTGTTATATCCTGGATTCTGATTGGTCAGAATATCAGCATAACAAGGCTAATTACATGACATAAAATCGCTATCATGCGCACTTCATTTGATTCACAGCAATAAATATGTGATGGACAATTTAACTCTGCCTATGCACATCTAACATAATTCGTATAAAACTAAACCTACTTTTGTGAACCCATTTTAAAAAATGTTTGCAATTCTTCAAATCATACTCTTTCGAGCACATGCCAATCAAATGTTGTGGGGCGGAGTTTACATTATTCAATACTCATGATTGAGTGTATGAATTACGAAAGCCATCTTGTAAAGAAGTTTCTGTTGAAAGATGTTTGCAAAGTTTTGGGTGTGGTCATCAAGAGGAAGTGGGAGGAGGAGTCTAATTCAAATAGTTAGTCCTCATTAACTGTAAATCTGATTGGTCGGAAATTTGGTGGGATGCATCATTGTGCTGGGGAGGGTTGAGAGAAAGTTCACTTTTTCTTTTTATATTTTAAACAGAAAGTGTGCACCAAATGTGGGATTGAGACGGCATGCAGCCAGAAGAGAGCTCAGTGGCTCTGCAAGATCTGCAGTGAACAAAGAGAGGTAAGGCTACAATTTGTTGTGCAGACTGAAGGGGGGGGGTGGTTCCCGTTCAGCCGTCTTAACCTGCAAAGGGGTAGGGGGACCAGTAGATGTTTTATGGAGATCTGTGAGGATGAGTATGGTGCATGAAAGCTGTTCAGTGCACAAATGCGTCAGTACGAGTGGACACATGCCAATGCTTGAGCACTCCACATCCATTATAAATCGAAGAGGAGCATGTGAGCTGATGTGAACTGATGCTTCATGCTGAACACTGATTAGGGTTTATGAGGGTGCATGCATTTAAAACTCGTGGCCTTATCAGAGCATGGATCCTGCAGAGAATTTTAAAGTAAGTTTAAGACCAGGCAAATCAGTGTGAATTGATTGCTCCAGGTGTCAAGATTCTTTGTATTCCAGAGGTTATTTATCATGCGCCAGAAAATATATAATTAATAAATTATTATTAATAAATAAATTAATATAGAAAATATGCGCCATTTTGCTTCTTGAGAAGCAACGCACAGTTAACCTCTTGAGACCCCACTGCATTCATATGAGCATGTTATATTTTCTACCAATTGCATTGTATGGGGAGTTTGCATGTTCTCCCCGTGCCTGCGTGGGTTTTCTCCGGTTGGTTGACAGTTCTGGATTGCCCATGGGTTCGCATCATGCAGAAGGCAATGGCAAACCACTGCACTGTCCTTGCCCAGAAAACCTCCATGAAGATGATAATCAAGGCCGTTGTACTTCATGGCAGGTCACCAAGAGTCGTCCTACGACTCGGAAGGTACCAGACCAGACCAGACATTGTATGGATGTCCATTGTATGTAATATCCTCATATCAGGTCCATTCTGAAAATGTTTCTTGAGAAAGTATATGAGCTTCATGAGCTCCATTGCTGAAGTAAACACCAAGATTTTTCAAAATCTGGTGTTCAAGGAACAGCTTTGAGGAAGATAAACCCAAGTGTTCACCCCTCACTTTATTTTCCTCTGTGCACATCAGATCAATGTACAGATTTCGATAAGTCGTAGTGTGACACAAGTCCAGCTCTTTCATCAGGCAAAATAAGTGCGGAGTGCTACTGCTGTGGGTTATTCACACAGCCCTTCATAAAAGTTTCATTTAGTGGACGAAACTCTGATAAGCTCCAAGATATAATGCATATGTTTGAGATTGTTCTGTCTGCAAATTGCCGGGAACTTGCTTTATTAGAAGTTTACATTTCATAATTAAAAAGATGTCCATCAAACTGGGAACTGCAAGGTCTTTGGACACTGCACTGTTCCAATGCTGGGTTCGTCTACATGGTACTGAGGTTGAGTTCATCTGCAGTCTTCTAAGTTTGGGTTGATGTATATGATTGTGAGGTTGGACTGATCTACAGTCTTCTGAGGTTGTGGGATCGTCTGCAGTCTTCTGTGTTTGGGTTCATTTACATGGTTCTGAGGTTGGGTTCATCGACTGTCTTCTGAGTTTTAGTTCATCTATAGGGTTTTGAGGTTGGGCTCATCTGCATGGTACTGAGGCTGGTTTTGTTTTTATGGTTTTGCAGTTGGGTTCATCAACGTCGGTGGTCTCCAACCCTGTTCCTGGATATGCACCTTCCTGTAGGTTTTATCGCCAACATTCATTATGCACACTTCAAGGAGGAGTTGAAACAGTCTTTGGGTGATCAGGAAGTCCTTCCAAATGACTGGACAACGACAGCTAATGTGATCAGGGAGACAGATAGGAGAGTTCTTGGTGTGTCCTCTGGAAGGACAGTAGATAAGGAGACTTGGTGGTGGAATGAGGAAGTGCAGGATTGTGTACAAAGGAAGAGGTTAGCGAAGAAGAAGTGGGACATTGAGAGGACCGAAGAGAGTAAACAGGAGTACAGGGAGCCACAGCGTAAGGCGAAGGTAGCAGTGTCAAAGGCCAAACAGAGGGCGTATGATGACTTGTATACTTAGTTGGAAAGTAAAGAGGGAGAAAATGATTTATACAGGTTGGCACAGCAGAGAAATAGAGATGGGAAGGATGTGCAGCAAGTTAGATTGATTAAGGACAGAGAGGGAAATGTATTGACTGATGACAGAAGTGTGCTGGGAAGATGGAAAGAGTACTTTGAAAAGCTGATGAATGAGGAAAATGAGAGAGAAAAAAAAAAGAGTAGAAGAGGTGACCATCAAGGTCCAGGAAGTAACAAAGATTAGTAAGGGTGAAGTGAGGAGGGCATTGAAGAGGATGAAGAGTGGAAAGGCAGTTGGTCCTGATGACATACCAGTGGAGGTATGGAAGTTTCTAGGAGAGGTAGCAGTAGATTTCCTGACAAGAACATTCAACAAGGTCTTATAGAGTGAAAGGATGTCAGAGGAATGGAGGAGAAGTGTGATGGTACCCATTTTAAAGAACAAGGGAGACGTGCAGAGTTGTGGCAACTAGAGAGGGATAAAGTTGATGAGCCATACAATGAAGTTATGGGAAAGAATAGTGTAAGCTAGACTAAGGGTAGAGGTCAGCATTTGTGAACAACAGTTTGGTTTCATGCCAAGAAAGAGCACTACAGATGCAGTGTTTGCAGGATTGAAGGATGTTAGAGTGGTGCAGGACATGTATTTGAGATGTAAGAAGTGGTGAGGTGTGCTGTCGGTGTTACAGAAGAGTTCAAGGTGGAAGTGGGACTGCATCAAGGGTCAGCTCTGAGCCCCTTCTTGTTTGCTATGGTTATGGACAGGCCGACAGACGAGGTCAGACAAGAATCTCCATGGACTATGATGTTTGCAGATGACATTGTGATCTGTAGTGAGAGCAGAGAACAAGTACAGGAAAATCTAGCGAGGTGGAGGTATGCCCTGGAAAGGAGATCGGTGAGGTTACAGGGGGCAGAGATAAGGAAGGTGGAGGATAAGTACCTAGGCTCAACAGTCTAAAGCAATGGAGAGTGTGGAAAAGAGGCGAAGAAGCGTGTGCAGGCAGGTTGGAATGGTTGGAGAAAAGTGTCTGGTGTAATTTGTGACAGGAGGGTATCGGCACGAATGAAAGGAAAAGTGTACAAGACGGTGTTGAGGCCAACGATGTTGTATGGTTTAGAAGCAGTGGCACTGGGGAAAAGACAGGAGGCAGAGCTGGGGAGTAGCAGAGATGAAAATGTTGAGGTTCTCTTTGGGAATAACGAGGATGGATAGGATCAGAAATGAGTACATCAGAGGGACAGCACATGTTAGATGTTTTGGAGACAAAGTCAGAGAGGCTAGATTGAGATGGTTTGGACATGTACAGAGGAGGGATAGTGAGTATATTGGTAGTACGATGCTGAGGTTGGAACTACCAGGCAGAAGGCCCAGAGGAAGACCAAAGAGAAGATTTATGGATGTGGTGAAGGAGGACATGAAGGTAGTTGGAGTAAGAGTAGAAGATGCAGAGGATAAGGTGAGATGGAGGCAGATGATTCGCTGTGGCGACCCCTGAAAGGAAAAGCCGAAAGGAAAAGAAGATTCATTATGCACACCTGAGTACCTGATTATTGCCTTGAAGATATTTTTGAACAGGTCAAAGAGGTGTGTTAGTTTTTGGTTGGAGATAAAACCTGCAGGAAAGTACTGTAGATCTCCAAGAACAGGGTTGAAGACTGCTGATCTAAATGGTTCTGAATTTGGGTTCATCTACTATCCTCTGATATGAGGTTTGAACCTCATGGCCAAATATGGTCTTTTTGTTTCGAGTTTGCAGGTTCTTCCCATCTCGACAGAGGTCTGCTTCAGGCATTATGGTTTGAAACACATGCAAAACCAAATCTCGTGGCTCCTGTAAATTGGTCAGGGGTGTAAGTATGAATATTCGTTTGTCTTTGTCATAACCCTGTGCTAGATTAGGAATGTACTCCAGATGTATCCTAATTCTCGCCCAAAGTCAGCTGGGATTGACTTCACCTCGCCCACAGTGCGGATAATGGATGTATGGATTCAGTGTCAATTTAACATCAATTAAAACTGTAACATAACAAGAAGGTTTTTCAGAGCTATTATATTATGTACAGCTTGAGATGATATTTAACTGCCCGAGCCCACTCTGAGTCACCTGTGAGGCTGTATTTAGAAGATAGTGGCACAATTTTACTGACAAGGTGCCTTATCATACAGAGACCTTATCATAGATTGACAGATAATGGATGCCTCTTGTCAAAATGAATGTTCTTGGGTGGATTTGGAAAGAGATTGCTATCAGCTGATGCTCTACCCTGAGCAGCGAAGTCCTATTTTGTTGTCCTTTGGGGCTATAATTGAGACAGGATTATCTTGGTGTGACAATTCTACCTGCAGGTACCGTATTCAGATTTATGGGAAGCCGTATTTTGTAGAAGAACTTTTAAGTGTCATACATGAAAAAGCAGAAAGGTGGTGAATTTTTGGTTGTTGTGGACTCAGACAGAGAGCTGCTTCGAGTCTGGGGTTTGCCACAGACATGCTTTGAAAAGGTCAGTGAATTATTTGCTTACGGGATGTAATGAAACACATGTTGTGGATTGATAGAATTTGCGTCTTCAGAAAATATAAGGTCATGGAAGTGGAAGTTCTTGCATTTTTTTTGTAGCAATGAGGAAAGTAGTAGCATGGTAGATCTTTCCTTCAGCACAGCAACTCATCCACTTGAGGTATTCATCCACGGTCATCGTTTGCAGGAAGCCTGTATATATTTAAAATGCCTTTATCTCTTTGTCGTCAGAAATGAAATGGTTTCCTGGTAAATGCTGGTAAAATAACCATTTAAGAAAATAAATTCAATTTACCCAGCGAATTCTTTCTTCCTGCCTGATTCGCTGGAATAAAGCCGCCAGCAGCAATGATCTGTTCACCGAGCGAGGTCGTCGTCATCACTTCATTGATTCCCTGCCTTTCATTTCAATGGACATCTAGGGTAAGAATAAAGAATATCTGTCTATACTGCCTGTGACATTTTGAGTGTAGTTCTACAGATATGCTTCAAAACTTGGGTTCCCCCCCCCCACCATCATTTACTGCCAGGTGTTCCTCCACCAGCCTTTCATGCATTTTCTACCTGGACTCCTGTAAAGGACAGTTTATGGGATGTTGGCCTTTTCTTCTTGGATGATATACCCAATCTGTGTCTCTTACCTTCTTATGATGGCAGTTTCCATGCTTTTTGTTCGTACCTGAACAGTATTTGCTGGTTTATGGTGGTGTTGAGGCTTTAAATTTGCAGGATTCTTCTGCCAGTTGTGGAAGATGGATGGGTTTAGGTGGCCTTCTGTCATTCTCTGGCAGTCTGAGCGAAATAGCAGGGAGAAAATAAAACATCGCTGGTATACTACAGGTTACTGTTATACAAGGGGTGTAATGACCGCCATACGTTAGGTGACCTCTACACCGGATTAGTTGTTGGCAAGTCTGCAATGTGTACAGTACCAGTCAATAGGTTTTGAGCGTTTATCTCACGAAAAGCAAATATTCCGCCAATGCTGGCAAATTGGGATGGACTACATTTGCAAAAAAATCTGATTTTACAAAATTTAACTATGGTTCTCACTACTCACCCAGAACCGCTCAGATATTGGACAAATAAACTGCTCCATTGTATTCGTTATGTCTGTGATAGTTTTTTGTTTGTTTGTTTTTTGTTGCCAATTCATACAATTTTCAAACACTTCCAAACAACTCTCGAAGGTCGTTAACCCCTTGTTTAACATTCAGGTTAATGTTTCTTGTATTTCATAGAAAAATACAAAAATAAAATTTAAAAAATTTAAAAATATAGGGTACAGTTAAAATAAGCCAGTAATAGGATAGTTTGGGTTTCAACCCCCGGAAGCTTATGTTTTGGGTCGGTCTACCATAGGGAAGATTCAGTGAACATGGCAAGTACTGTAGAATAGTTTCAACATTTTTGGGGTAATTTTTGGCGAAGTCAATTCCACCAGTGTTCTGAGTTTGGTCAGGCGCATTCCTTAGTCAGAACTTCCGTATGAAAAAAAAAAACAAAACAAGGTAATTGATGACATGTCACTGAATGGCAGCACAGTCTACAGACTTCATGGGACTGGTTTGGGATGAAACGGTGAAAGCAACATTTGTTCAAGAGGAAAAAGTCAAGTCCAGTTGTTAAATAGTTGCGAATATTTTATATTTCACATTGTTTTGTGTTGTAACATAACACATTTGTAGGTAAAGTTTTAAAACCAAAAGCACTACCATTGGCAGCACTGTGGTATACTGGTTAGCATGTCCGCCTCACAGCGAGAAGGTTCTGGGTTCCATTCCCAGCTCAGGTGTTTCTGTATGGAGTTTGCATGTTCTCCCCGTGCTTGCGTGGGTTTCAATTGGTCCAAAATATGCACAGGAGCCTAATTGGCTGTTTCAAATCACCCCTAGGTGTGCTTGTGAGAATGTATGATTGTGTGAGTGTTAGCCCTGCAATGGCCTGGCAAGCTGTCCAGGGTGTACCCTGCCCTCGCCCAGAGTCGGCTGAGATGGTCACCAGCCTCCCCGTGACCCTAATCAGGATCAAATGGTTCAGAAGATGAATGAATGAATGACCACTACCATGTCATGATTGACAGTTGGATAAAAAGAATGATTAATTAAAGGAGTCATACCTTACTAACAACCGTATTAAAATTCTTGTCGTGTTTTTTGTTGTCTAATCCGCTCTTTTTCTGTTGTCTAATCCGCTCTTTTATTGTGCCCTTCTGACCTGAACGCCAGGTGATGGACATGGATAAAAATAAGCTAAGGTGGGATTCGAACCCCCAACCTCAGGATCAGCGATCCAGCACCCGATACAGCTCGACCACTACTGCCCCTAAATGCTTATAATAACAATTAAACATTCAAAAAGAATCCATAAAATGTAAATAAAATATAAATACACACACATACAAACGCACACACTCCGATGCGCACCTCATATAAAAATGTAAATAGTTTTGTTGGGAGGTTTTGGGTTGTTTTATTGTTTTTGTTTGTTTGGTGTTTTTTTCTTTGCATAATTGGCCTTGTTTTGCATCATTTTCCTTAACTCCTTAATTTCCTTTTTTTTTTTTTTTTTTTTTTTTCCCTCGATGAATATTTTTGAAAAACCCACTATGCACTGAAGCTGCAGAAACTGAAGCACGAAGTAGCGAGGGATCACTGTATAATCAGAAGGATCTTATGATCATAAAAGTTGGGGTTGGGGTGGAGTGGTGGAAAAACAGTGTGGGCGCTAACCAAAAAAAAAAGTCAAGATTCCGTCTCGATTGTCTTTTCCTACAGGGTACTGCCTGTTGACTTTTTGGAGTGACCCTGTGATAGGCAGCTGTAATATAACAGTCGGCAATGTTCAGCATAGCCAGCGTACTGTCTAGCAGCACATTTTGAGTGCTTTCAGACAGATTTTTTTTTGGTTCATAAAAAGTTAATATCTTTCCCAATAACAGGTCACAAATCACAAAGAAAGGTTCCAGGCAACACTGTGTCTATGGCGCATATGCATTTCTATTGTTCAGGCAATTTCCACTTCATATCCATCTCCCAGTGTTCGCAGTACATATTACAATAGAAATTAATCTATGTCACAGATTCTGTGCACTTGCACATTGCCTTTATTTGCAGAAATATTAGACTCAATTTCATTTTGATTATTTGCTATGCAGCAAGATCTTGGGGGCGCTGAGTATTTTTAAATTACCCCAATTTCCCACAAGGCCTTGGCATTTTCTGTTTGGTGCTTTTCCCAAGAGCACTGGGCAGAATGATTGACTCCTAGTGGGCCGGTAATAGTGCTTGTTACAGCTCCCATTTTTGACCTCTGGGTGCTATAATAACTCTATGAAGCTAAATGGTGTGGTGATCACATGGTTCCACAACTGCACCAGACATTAACTGTCCTGTTTTCTGCTTTTTTTTTTTTTTTAAAGATCATAGGGCAACATGATTGATACCACAGTGTGCCAGTAATTGCACTTTTTATAGTTCTCATTTTTGACCTCTAGGTGATAGAGTAACTCTGTGGAGATGAATGTGGTGATGATCACATGGCTGCATGTATGATCTGCAGAAAATTGAGCAAATCTGGTTAAATGATCAAATAGCAGAGAACTATGACATTTTAATGGGATTTTAAATGTCTGGAGTTGTGCATGAGAACTTTATCAAGTATAATTTTTAGATTAAGCTATGGATGAAGTAACATTGTAGATAATCATCCAATCAAGGAACGGCAACCCCCCCTCCAAGTTTTTATATCAATCTAGAATAACCTTTTAATAGTTTTTGTTCCATGTTGGTGTCAGAGCGAACTTCTGAAGCATTTGTTTCCCAGCTACAGCCCAACAAGAACCGTCTTCTGTAAAAATCAGGAAAAAAAGAACAAGACATTGTGTGACAGATGGTAATTGCCTCTACAGAGCTCGAAACATAACATCATGGAGACTGTCTGGGATTCCATGAAGAAATGGAAACAAGTGGGAGCCAAAGTCTGTAGAGAAAATATGGCAAGTTCTCTCGTATGCTTCAAACAACATGCCTGCCGATTATCATGTTGTACATTTAATAATTTATTTCGTCAAAACATCTTTTATTTATTTATTTATTTGTATATCTCCCACACCATTTTCTCCCCATATTTAGTCCTATCCAATTCATCAAGTTTTGCCTTCCTGTTCATAGGACCACCACCAACCAGAGCGAGGCAAAAACATGCACAATGCACACGCCCCCTTCATGACATGCAGTACTTACCACCAATGTTCCCTGTAATTTTTCCTCTGTCTGGGCATACAGACAACCTCCCTGAGCACACTGAGGCCCACTGTGAGCAACATCACAAGTGCTCGCTGTGGCCACACCCCAGTATCACACCTGGGATCATTGAAAGTTTCATGGCTTATTAAACACAGTTTTATAGATGACATCATTTTCTTCCCTGAATTTGAAATATATGACGACCATTTTGTGTCCTGTCATGTCTGGCTCTCATCTACTATCAGGGTGTGCCAGGGTGCATTTTTAACCTCACACACAGTCTCATTCTGCATTCTCTTATTGATTCACAAATTTAAAGGTATAGTTTTTGCTTCGCCAGCTTTCTGCTGTACTCACAGATTTTGCGCAGTTCTTTTTTTGCTTTGGTTTGGGGAGTCGACGTATCATATTCCCTGGCCGCTCGTTTCGTCATGATAACGGGGTTAGCATTAGCATCACTTCACTCAGCAGCACTGTTATTGTTGTTATGGAGCGTGTATGAGCGCAGCACGTGACGATGCCGTGATTGGCTGCGTAGCGTGATTGCATCGCATCGTGTGATTGGCTGGACACCTGTCACTCACTAAAAGTTCTATCCCGTGTATGTAATTAATCCGCAGTGCGTTCACTGCGCTGGATCGGTTTTCTTGTGCGCTGAGAGTGTTCGAGCGGTGCGCCATTGTGCAGTTGCGCAGCTTAGAGGGAACGTTGCTTGCCACCTGCCTTGTTTCGAACGGTGGCACCATGTATATTTGGGGGCGATCCGCCCTCTCATATGAACGAGCTCATAGACGGCCATAATTGGCTGACGATCGCAGTGAGCGACAGGGAGATGAGCGTATTCCATCCCTCCCCTCAGTGAGAGCTCGATCAATTAGCCCCACCCCTGTTCACGGATTGGCTGTGCTATTAACTTGGATAAACCACTCACGAGCCCCAAGAGAATTTATGTTTCACAGGTAGCATGTATTAAAGAAAAGAAGTCTGATCGCCTGATATTCGGATACGACGGACATGTTCACAGAACACAGTATCCAGTACCAGTATTGAAACGCTTGCGTCTGTAGTGTTGCGTACTGTTGAAAACTCACACCAACATAGAAAACATTCTGCGGCTCCAAGTGTACCGTAGAAGTTGACAGTTGATTGGTTTCTCAGCTGCCGAGGAACATGGTGAAGCATGAGTGCTTCGTGTAATTGTGTTTACCGTAATGCCTGGTATAGCATTGTGCTACAAAGAGCACATCTGTTTACAGAAGAATCTAATAGAGCATAAATCTGAAATCCAGTGCAGTGCAGTCATAGGAATACATGCTTTAGTCCATTAGAATGAAACCGTGCTTCAACACAACAAGATGAATATGGATTTGACTGAAATTCTGCCTCCCTATTTATTATTCCGTCAGATGGATCTTCCAGGATGTAGTGTATACATTCAGATAACAGTCCTGCCTGATATAATGCCCTTTGTGCAGGGTGGTGTTTCTGAATGCCCAGTCTCTCCCGTGCTTATCTGGCTGCTATGAGATCTACTGATGGAGTCAGGGGAGCTCCTGCATTTTGTACCAACTGTTCAGCCAGTGTGCCAAAGTTGCCAATGAATGCTCTTAGTCACAAGCGCTTATCAGATGGGCCTGCTGCTCGGCTTCCTGAATGCGCCGCTTTATCAGAGTCAGTCAGTGCTGATCTTGGTCCCCAGCTCCCCTGCTTCCTGCTCCAACTATCCATTTGCCTGGCAGTGTGGCCGCCTCATTCAGAGCTGTAATAGGGATGAGCTAGAAGTACAATTTTAACTGGGACGGGATTTTTTTTTTCTTCCCGTCTATGACATTATCAGGATCATCTTCTTCTTTTCATTTCGGCTTTTTCCCCTTTTCAGGGGTCGCCACAGCGAATCATGTGACATTATCAGGATATTTATGGATATTTATTTAATATCTGCTGTATATTGTTTTCATGATACCCTCGTAAGCAACTATTGTTTAATAGGACAATAATGAGCCTGACTGCATGTGGAGTCCAGACAGGAAGCGATGAGTGACAAGCATCCATGTCAAATGAATGAAAACCAGTGACAGAAGTGATGAAATTTTCACAAGTAATGCGATTTGAGCAATCAGAGCTCAAAGATACCATTGATTGGCAGATGCCCGCAAACGTTGGACAGACGCTCCTCAACTTACGTTATGAAACGTACAATAACATCTTATGTTTTAGTTACGTTCTGAACGGCCGAACAGAAAGTGAAAAAAAAACAACCAAAAAAAAAACGTATGACCGTTCATATTGTACTATACATCCATAAATACTATTACCGTATCTCATAAAACATCCCTAAATCAATTCTTATAAACATAGAATTGTAAAATAGTATCAACATCAATTAAATTGAATTCAAGCAAAATAATTTCAGTTCAATTCATTTTCTATACCCGCTTAATCCTAATTAGGGTCACAGGGAGGCTGGTGCCCATCCCAGCCAACTCAGGGCGAGGGCAGAGTACACCCTGGACAGCTCGCCAGGCCATCGCAGGGCGGAAACATGCTGACGGCTTTGCAGCCTACTCTTGTCGAAAGTCAGCAATGCTTCTTTTACATGCCTCACACCATAGACAGTGAGAGACATGGCCGGCCTTTGATAACCCAGTTAGCTGCACTGGTGGGGGGACAACCTTGTGGAGAGTGGGACTCGAACCCCCAACCTTTGGATCAGTGATCCGGCGCCTTATACCACTAGACCACCACTGCCCCTTAAAATAATTTCAAATAAATAAATTTTAATCAAATTCACTTATTAACACGGACTCTGATGACCACTATCAGTAGTAGGCTTATGCTTCTGACCAATCATATTTGCTTAGGGTTACAAATACACAAAACAGTGTAAACACAAAGATCACAGAGACAACGTCTTAACATAAGGGTAACACACGGTGAACTGGGAAGAAGCAGGGAACGTTCAGTCTGTCGTTTCTAAACAATGAACGCAACGCCATGTAAAAAAGGGATGCAGTGTCATACGTAAGTAGCATTTGAACGTCTCGTACTACGGAGAGCGCGCTCAACTCAAAATTTGTCTTAGAAAAAAAAAAAATTGACAATTTTTTTAGTAAGTTCAAACGTAAAATCGAAAAAATGTAAGGTGAATAAACGTAAAGCGAGGACCAGCTGTTCCAATAACATCAGTGTGGACCAGCAGCTCATTATTGCTGTGTTTAGCGATCTTGTGCTTCCACACAATTTTCACAAAAATAATAATAAACCAAAACGCCATGCTATGGTCCATATTTCTGAAAGAGTTGAACGTACCAGAAAGTATATATTTCTATGATTAACTCTTCCTTGGTTATGATGCACAAGAGTCTCTGTTCTATACCTGCTACATGATGATATAATGATGATCATAATAAGTTATTTATTCAGAATTAGCTGTAGGGAACCTGCTTGTAAGACAGTGTATGACAGTGATGTAAGACAGTGGTGAGTTGTGCTGTCGGTGTGACAGAAGAGTTCAAGGTGGAGGTGGGACTGCATCAAGGGTCAGCTCTCAGCCCCTTCTTGTTTGCTATGGTGATGGACAGGCTAACAGACGAGGTTAGACAAGAATCTCCATGGACTATGATGTTTGCAGATGACATCGTGATCTGTAGTGAGAGCAGAGACCAAGTGGAGGAAAATCTAGAGAGGTGGAGGTATGCCCTGGAAAAGAGGGGATTGAAGGTTAGTCTTAGTAAGACAGAATACATGTGTGTGAACGACAAGGACCCAAGAGGAACTTTGAGGTTACAGGGGGCAGAGATAAAGAAGGTGGAGGATTTTAAGTACTTAGGCTCAACAATCCAGAGCAATGGAGAGTGTGGAAAAGAGGTGAAGAAGCGTGTGCAGGCAGGTTGGAATGGATGGAGAAAAGTGTCCGGTGTGATGTGTGATAGGAGGGTATCGGCAAGAATGAAGGGAAAAGTGTACAAGACGGTGGTGAGGCCAGCGATGTTGTATGGTTTAGAAACAGTGGCCCTGGGGAAAAGACAGGAGGCAGAGTTGGAGGTAGCAGAGATGAAAATGTTGAGGTTCTCTTTGGGAGTACTGAGGATGGATAGGATCAGGAATGAGTACATCAGAGGGACAACACATGTAAGACGATTTGGAGACAAACTCAGAGATTCTCGATTGAGATGGTTTGGACATGTACAGAGGAGGGATAGTGAGTATATTGGTAGTACGATGCTGAGGTTGGAACTACCAGACAGAAAGCCTAGAGGAAGACTAAAGAGATGATTCATGTGGTGAAGGAGGACATGAAGGTGGTTGGTGTAAGAGAAGAAGATGCAAAGGATAGAGTGAGATGGAGTCAGATGATTCACTGTGGCGACCCCTGAAGGGAAAAGCCGAAAGGAGAAGATGATGATCTTTGATGAGGCCCAGAGGAAGACCAAAGAGAAGATTTATGGATGCGGTGAAGGCGGACATGAAGGTCGTTGGAGTAAGAGTAGAAGATGCAGAGGATAGGGAGAGATGGAGGCAGATCATTTGCTGTGGCGACCCCTGAAGGGAACAGCCGAAAGGAAAAGAAGAAGAAGATGAAGACCTGTAGGGAACCTGCTTGATTGTGCTCAGAGTAGTGAGAGGGTTACCTAGGCAACAACAGCTGATGACCCTTCAACAGTGAAACAATTTGTCTGCCTTGTTTGCTTGGAATTATTTATTTATTTATTTTGGTGACAAGTTGTTGTTCTTTTGTACAAATCATATACAGAAAATGTTCTACCCTGGCATCATCAGACACCGCAAGACATTTTGCGGCATAGTTTAGGGTTATTTATGCAGGCTGGATGCAAGGGTAGATATCTTGGCAGTCTCAAACCAGCCCATCTGGCACTTTAGACACGGATCACGCCTTTTAACCATCTAATGTTTGATGTGACCGTCAACCGAAACTGTTGTGTGTTATCTGTAGGATTGTATGCATTGCACCTCACCATGTTAGATCTGTGTACGGATGTGGACAATGATGTAAGGTATTTTTAACTGACTCATTTTTTTACTTGCTTTGTAATAGATAACGGAACAGATTTGTCTTCCCGTGTTTTGATTAGCCTTATTTAGTATTAATCCTGTCTGACTAACAGCTTCTGTCAAAAGCAAGCAGTGCTGATATTTATGGATCGGAAATCAAATCTGACATTATGAATCCAGCGACGGAATATCTAATCAAATCTAAGCTCAAACTACTCTTCGTTCCTTGTTATTTATCCACTCCTGTCATTGGCTTTTATTCTCAATCAGATTTGCCATGGATTGATTTGGATAATGAAAAAGGTTAGTTTGACTTATAAGTGCCTTCAGGGTGCAGACAGAAATTATATGCGGCCTGTCGTGTTATTTATTTTTTTTATGAAGCAAGTCCTGCATAAATTTAATTGCATTGCTTACTGCAGTAAGTGCATCTGTACATCCCTCCATATTCAGGGGGGGGGGGGTATGAAGGCTAAATTGGAGCGGCACTTGCGTTTCTGATAATCTCGGCGTTAAGAGATGAATTTGAGGTTTGGCTGAGGGACGCCATGTCTGCAGGTTGATAGTGAGGATTGTCAGGATTGCACATGAATTTGGTTGGTTGTATCAGGGATTCTAGCCATTCGTGAAGCTTATCAGCGTTTCACAGGGTCTGCAAGAGCAAACAGCCAAACATCTCGTGAGAAACATCTCTCCTAAGCCCCTCGGAGAATAACCGTAGATAAATTGCGTAAAACCAATTTCCGAAGTATCACAGCCAAAGTGTTGACACATTTACTGAGGGAATGTTTTCATAAATCGAAGCTACCTGAAGCATTTTTCTATTTTCTTTTTCCCCACCCATGCTTGGTGTTGGTAGCCATAACCAGGGATGGAGGCATTATCTTTTTGGGTTGTCCGTTTGTCTGGTAGTCCAGGCAGATATGTGTCCCTCTGGCTCGTTCTTGTGAACATGATATCTACAGGAATGCTTTCAGGAACAATCTTTGCCCAATTGCCTACATTACCTGATGGATGAAGTGCTTAAATTTTGGAGGTCAAAGGTTAAGGTCAAGGTCACTGCAGCCTCACATATCCTATTCTTGTACCTTACATATGCTTTGAGGGGTTTCCTTGAAATTTTGCAAAACAAAAAATCCACTTTGACATCAGGATAAACTGGTTTGTTTGTTTGTTTGTTTTTTGGGGCCGTGTATGTTCAAAATCAAGTTTTATTGGGGTCTTTTTCATTTCTTGCTGGTAAAGGCAGGTTCCAGGAATGGCTTGAGTGAATTTTTTACAAATTTGGTTCAAGCATCAACTTGGACTCAAGATAAAATGATTCTAAAAGTTAAAGTCGCTGTGGCTTCAGGTTCATGTCTTGCTTGTGAACACTTTAGATGCCACATCAGGCCCATAACCACCAGGTGGTAATTGTATATATTTTTTCACAAGTTTGCTCAAGAAATAAATAGTAGAGCCTTTTTTTTTTTTTTTTTTTTTTTTTTTTTTTTTTTTAATACAGGATTGATTTAGTTTCATAACCTGTTCTCTTTTCAAAAATAAAGCTACGACTAAAAACGTATCCCGGAGTCATTAATGCTTGCTCACGGCATCATATTGTTATGCAAAGGTGCCTGAATCATGGAAATAGCCATGTTTTCAGGGTACAGGTTCTAAAGTCCACATGCTGAGTGCATGCTATCAGAGCTTTTTATCGATTTTTATCCCAGACTTGTGCCTCTGCTCACGATTTCCAGATCAAGGTGGGATGTCGGTCCTCAGAGGCTCAGTCTTGCCTGAAGGCTGGAACAAATGATCTGTAATTGTGACTTTTGATGGAACAGTCCTAAGCCTCACAATTCTCCTGCGGCCGAGTGGATTTTCTCTCGAACTTTTTTGGCATGAACAAAATTTAAATGATGGCTTATGAAATGTGCATAATAATACTAATAATAATACTTTTCTGCTTACTGTGGTTATAAAGAGCGTTTATTTGGCTTAACTACATAATTTAAGTTAACCACTGTCGTCATGTCAGCTCAAACCTGTGTGATAAATCTGGTTCCAGCTCCTCTGAAGCACTTCCCCCGTCTGTTGTTTGATTTAAGATTAAACTCATTCAGCACTGATCAAGAGACACCATGTAGAGTCCCCATTTTCTCCCTAATTTATTCGCATCCAATTCCCACCCATCATGTATTGCCTTTTCTAGCGAAAGCATGCACACGCCCCCTCCATGGCATGCAATATTAACCACTCTCCTCTTTTCAAACTGTGACGCCATGCGTACTTGGTTGCGATCTAAGGTACTTGAAAGGAAAGCGTTGTCGGTCCCCTCATACGAATGAGCACATAGATGCTCATGATTGAATGGCGATTGCTGTGAGTGACAGGGAAGTGACCATATGCTGTCCTTCCCTCTCACGAGAGCTCGGTTAATTAGCTCCCATGGACTTCCGGTTACGGGTGGCTGTGGCATTAACTCGGATTCGAACTTGTGATCACCGGATTAACAGTCACGCACCTTTGTTGATGCTCAACTCGGGAGCCAGTAGCCTCTTTCAAACTAATTTCACCTTTTAAATGATGCAAAATTTATTATTAGTTTTTTTTTTACCCTTGATGCTTACATACTCATTCAGGAGAACTTCTAAATGGTTCCTCTGCTAGTTCTAGGCCAGTTGATCTCTATTTCCCCAAGTTCGCAAGTCCGGATTATTCACACACTCCATATCAGAATCCGTTTCTTCTTTTGTCCCGTTGCCGCTCACAGGAACTGGGCGGCACTAATAGAGTTCTGGCTCACTGATCCTGGACTGCAAGGCTCAACTGGAGATTCTGGTCACTGGTGGCTGCACATCCACAATCCACGGAAACTAATTTCACGAAACGCTGCCTCTCGCCCCATTGCAAATTACCGATACTATCATACAGCTAATTAAAATGTCAAGAGAGCGAAACGTTTTGCAGTGATTTGCTCTTCATTGGGCACATCTTCACTTTGACAGGAGGCAAAAAATGAAAGTCGATTCATGACATTTCTTTAAGTAATGGTTCTTCAGTTTTCTAGAGCTTTAGGTTTGTCTTATTTATATGCAATTTGCTTCAGTTTTTTGGCGGTGCTAGCTTGCAGAACAGAGCGGCATGCAAAACTAATTCAGATTGCTCTTGGCCTTAAAGTTAGAAATTCTAACCCATGGAGCAAACGTATCAGCGGTTTTCTCTGTGATTAAATGGGTAATGTTTGTTTTACTAACGGCTAGTCCGCTTGGTGTACTGGCGGCTGTGATGCTAGGTCTTACAGTGGTACCTCACTTTACGAAATTAATCCATTCCAGAGCCTTTTTCGTAACCTGCATTTTTCGTAAATTGAACCGCATTTTATATGTAAAACACGTGATTGGTTCCAAGGCTCCCAAGACTACCCCATAAACCCTTTAAAAATGATAAAAGTACACACATTCTATATGAAATATCTGTTAAAAGAAAATTATTTACCTTTTTTAAATCTCTCGAACCACCCATGTGACGTTTTAAAGTCCGGAGGTTGCTGGTCTGAAGAACCCTCACCCCCACCCTCCTTCATGAGGTCCTTAAATATGGCGGTTGCTTTTTCCGAAAAAATCACCTCCGTCACTGCATCTCCGTTTTTAATGCCTCCTTCTGCTTCAACATCGTCCCGATTGTACAGCGGTTTCGACCATACTCCTTTGCGATTTCACTCAACCGAATCCCACTTTCATATTTTGTTATCATCTCCTGTTTTACTTTTACAGTATTGATAATGGAGCCCGCGTCTTCTTTTCAGTCTCACCGGGAATCACTTTCTTGGGGCTCATGATTAATAACCAAAAAATAACGCTGCAGTCAGCACACTCAAAAAAAACTCACGAACCGACAGTACACCTCCACGCGTGTATGTCGAACAATGGGTCGAAGGCACACGCAAAGCATTATGGGTACAGTATTGTGTTATTGAGATTCAGCTCCCTCCTAGCCAATGGGAGGCCAGCGGGGTGGGGTGTTGGGAGACAACCAATGGGAAAGTATCTCGTGCATTGTTTATATGTTTGAATGGCGCGTTTGAATTTTTAAGATGGCACTTTCATAATGTGAACTTGTTTTGTATGCAGAGACAAAAATTTTAGGAAAATGTGTTTCGTAACCTGAATTTTTAGTTTAGTAAGATTTTCGTAAAGTGCGGTACCACTGTATTTTTGTATAAAAATGATATCTCGAGCAATTTCTAAAAATACCAACCCAAAGTACCTGAGCTAGAGTAAGGTTAGCAGGACAGCATTTATACAGTTCATAATAAAGATAATTAGATTTTTTTTTTTAATGTACACTATAACTTTAGCAAAGAGAAGACGGCTTTTATGAGTTTTTCCTGGAAGACGTCTAGCATTTAGACTGCTCGAATTCTGGTGACGGTCTCAAAACACGTTTTTAATGTCTGGTGATATTATAAAGTTAAGAATACAGACTCCGAGGTATCAAAAGTGGGCATTGGAGCATCTCATTTCACTTTACTCCCATCATGCTCTGTGTTTTTTTTACGTGCTTTGCCATATTTTTATTCCTCACTTGCCCCAAGGAGTGGCATCCTGATTGGTTAGGATTTGAGAAATTTTTCCCGACGTTTGGCCCTTTCACTGAAAATTTGAAAAAGAAAAGCAATTTTTCAAAAAAGTTAACATTTTTTTTTCTTCAAAATCACAAGTTTCTTTTTTCGCCCCCATTTTCTCCCTTTATCATATCCAATTCATACCAGTCAAGTATTTCCTTCGCTATCATATGACCACCACCAGCCACGAAGGAGCTTGAGCATGCACATGCCCCCTCCGTGACATGCGATGCTGCCTCCCGTTGCTTTACGAACTGCTGCGCATTCATATTTGGAAGCGACCTAACATAATTGGAGGGAAAGCACGATTCACCCCTCATATGAATAAACTTACGGACGCCCATGATTGTCCAGCGATCGCTGTGAGTGACAGGGAAGTGTATGCCATCAAACCCTCGGCCAATTAGCTCCCACCTTGTCGATGCGCCACTTGGGAGACGCAAACTTCTTTTAAGTTCTCCAACCTTTTGGGGAAAAAAGTGTAGTGTGCAAACAACCCCATGGAGCTCACACAGGGACGCTTACCATGAAGGATCCTCTTTAGCTATTTAAGCAAGTTGAGCTGCACTACTTCACTTTTGGAGAGACCACACTTCCCCCAGATGTGCTCAAATTCCCCTGAAGCATTCTGGGATGCTTTTCTTTAAACCATGTTTGTAAAAAGTGGTGAGTTACCTGAACCTTTTTGTCAAAACAAGGATCATATGTGCGTAATTATTTGCCTTTTCTTTCCTCCGTGTATATATTCCACTGATAGATTTATTAGATTTTTTAACACTTCATTAGCATTACGTCGGCAAAGCATTAAAATGTTATGCAATAATTTATAGGCAGAGTTGCTTCACCTTTTTGTTGTTTTTTTTCTATTTCCTGGCCTTGAGGCAGTGTGTGCAGCTTGCGCTTCTCTATCGTATGATATACTGCTGAATAGCAGCTCAATCTACAATGATTGAGTTATCGTTGAGAATAAATTAGTTTTGAAGTTGCCTTCTGTTCTTCTCAGTGAAGTAGTCTTTGAAGCGACAAGATTTGATGAAGAACCTTTGGGTGGCTTCATTTTGTACAGCTCTTTCGGCGTATTAAAGTTTCCCATCTTCTTTTGCAAGTTATAGTGTCCTTCATGGTGACCTCCATCTTGTTTAAGAATTCTACCTTTGATGAACATCTTGGCTGGGATCCAAGGGCAGTTGCTACCAGGTTTCTTTCATTTCTTTTGCTTAATTCACCCAGGAAGAAATATCTCTTACGGATCCATCTTTCTTTTTCTCGTTGTTATTCACATACTGGCATTTAAAAGTGAATAGAAGTCTTTCGAGCAAGGTCTCAACCTTGCTGAATGCTGAAACGGATTTATGTCCATCCATCATAGGGGTAGCCAGGGATTAATGGTCAAAGAAGTAGGTTTGGGTCTGAAAGGTCGCTGGCTCAAAATCTGAGCCAGCAGGAAAAATGTGTGATGGTGGGCTGAGGACAGAGGACCCCTCCCCCCTCTTCTCCACCCTCTCCATTGAGCAAGACACCTAATGCCCAACCGCTCTCCAGGTTCTCACTGTCGGTGTGTGTGAGACCCATTTGGATGAGGTAAAAATGCAGTGCCAAATTTCCCTTGTAGGATTAATACAGCATATTAAAATTTAAATAATATAAAACCAGTCTGAGCTGACCATGTGCAAGACATTGAATTAGTAATTCATCTCAGGTCTGCTGAAACATGTGCATGACCAGTGGTCCCCTTTTTATCACCACGGACCGGTCAACACTTGGCAAATTTACCGGGAGGTGGTCATAGATTGTTTGTCTTGTCAATATAACATTTATATAAAATATTGTTATTAATAATAATAATAATAACAATAATAGGCACTCTGTGAATGTTATTTTTCAACAGCTGAAATAAAGTTGGTTGGGAAGTAGAGCTTGAACTTTTCTTTGAAAAAAAAAGCAGGTGACCATGCGCCAGCTGGGAGAATGAAGGCTCAGGCTCAGTCTCACCCAAAATCCCCTCTATGGTTTGAAACATGTCCAGCACGCCTCTGTTCATGTGCCGTCCCCTTGTGGGTTACATTTTAGTGCTCAAATAACCGGCATTTAACCGAGAGAATCTGGTCGTTTTTCAAAATAAAAGACTTTTTCAAAATTAAAGATCGTTCAGACGCAGATAATAAAGGAAACAGAAATAATGAATTATTTCTTCTGTGGACCGGTACCAATAGAGCCACGGACTGGTACCGGTCTGCGGACCGGTGGTTGGGGACCCCTGGGCATGACCACTCACTCACGCTTATTGATTTTCTAAACTGCCTAATTGTACTAGGGCTGTGGATAGACTGGTGCCGATCTCAACTGACACTGGGTAAAGGTGGGATATCCCATGAATGACATGCCAGACCAACACACACACACACACACACACACACACACACACACACACACACATACATATGCCCTAAGGTCAGTAAAAAAACAGCTAGGCAGCCTAACATTTCTGCATGACTCTGGATTGTTGGCGGAAACTGCGACAGGAAGAACATCACACAGACACACCTGAACCCAGGAGTAGAGCCCACAGTACTTTCTTGCTGTGAGGTGGATATTCTAACCTCTACACCACAGTGTGCCCTGTACAGGCCCAATTCTGAGAAATGCACATATGCATTATATCATTTATCACAATTTATCTCTGAACCAAATATTGTATCGCCTAGTACTCCAGTGTCGTGGACTGTTACGTAATATATTCAAATGGTACTGCAGCCTATATTTAGAATCAAACAAAAAAACCCACACCAACAATGAATTGGTATGGCAAGTGATAACTGCTGGGAAGTTTTGCATGAAGTTCCTATTTGAGTACTCGGAAAGCGCTTTTTGAGAGGAGGCATGGTAGGAGGGTGCGGTGCATTTTCATCATGTGGTTGAGTCACAGCAGGTTGGAGGTTTGGGTGATTGAGAAGGTTGCTGAGTTGTTCCAGCTGGGTGATAGTCCCTGCCAAGCAGATGGCAGCAGCTGGTCTCAACCCTGGCATTTTAGCACCCGCTGTCTGTCACTATTATACCTATTTGCCAGACCTGAGTGTGAACCACGAGCTATTTTTGAACTCGACACTTTCATCATATGTACCTCCCATGTACACTTATGCATTGATGGTAGTCATTGGTTAGGATTGAAGTGTGTCTGTTTTGGCTCTGCGAAACGAAGTCATGAAGCATCATTAGGCTTTATTTAGAAGCCCTGGCTGTATACGATACATATCATGGTCTGCCACTGGCTCTTGGTCTGAGGGTGACTCACTGTGGATTTCAGATAGAACTGTGTTATTTTTAGTGGTCCATTATGTCTGGGTCTGGTCCTGGTGCATAAACCTAGGCAGAATGGATGTTTGGGCCAATCATCTTTCATAGAAACTAATACAAAGCTACTCTACCCCAAAAGGATATGATTGGACATAGCAGTACCATACCACAGGAGGTCCCCAAGGAACATTTTAATGAAATAAGAAGATGCTTTGTCAAAAATATCATAAACTTGGTAATAATGGCCTGTGAATTCCACCACTGGAATTAAATTAAAAAATTTGCAGACTGCTTACGATGCTTCCAGACCATCTTTTAAGAACCATGGTTACCAGAAACAAATTGGTTTTTGTCTGTTAGATACAGGCTGTCGCACTACTCCATTACTTGGTACATCAGATTCCCATTTTAAACCTCCTGAATAACAGAGACACGTTTTCCTCAAAGATAATAAAGTTCATTGTTTTTCGCCAATGCGTCTCAATGTACATTCAGAGCATCTGGCAGACACCCTTATCCAGAGTGACTTACAGTTCTAATTGCTTTATACAACTGTTGAGGGCTGAGGGGTTTCCTAAAGGGGCAGCTTGGTGTTCATAGGATTCGAACCCACAATCTTCTGATCAAGCATCCAGAACCTTAACCACTGAGCTACCACTGTTCCGATTTGTCTTTATTCTTTCCTTCTTTTTCTTTTCTCTCCCAGGTCTGGAAGCGTTCTGGTGCATGGTTCTACAAGGCTCTGCCGAAGTACATTCACCAAGAGACTGAGTCATTCATAGACAGAAGACCTGAGACCGAGCGAGAGCAGCAGCCAGTGGCCAGGAGTGTACCAATCACCTACACGTGGGCCGATAAGAAAGGTGCAATTACTATTGTGTTCTGTTCTACTTTATCATCTGTTTGTTGGTTCTACTCTTTTCTCTGTGGTTGTTTTTGGTGGAGTTGTATTCTGTTCATTAAACCTGCCTTTTATTTTGATTGCTTTCCGATACTAAATCAAGTGCACTGTCGTCAAGCTGAAGTCTAATAGTCGGGAGATGCTGTCCCACCCCACAAGCTTTATATAAAAACATATCAGAAGTGGTTTCTGTTGAAAATTTGCTTTGGTGAGCCAGGGGCATTTCAAACTGTATAACATGCGGCTCCTGAAGCGGGTTAACAGATCAGACTTACACTTGCATTTACTCTGCACGGATCATCATCATCATCTTATGCTTAATCTAGTGTCGGGTCGAATGGTAATTTGTGTATATGTATATGTGTATACAGGGATTCCTCGCTACTTCGCGTTTCAATCCACATGCGGCTTGAGTGCATCACGGTTTTTAAAAAAAAAAAAAAAAGGAAATTAAGGAAGAATTGGAGAAAAAGTTCAGGAAAATTCCACAAAAACAAGGCCGATTATGCAAAACCGACCATCGAAATCCACGAAGTAGGATCACCCCCCCATCCCCCCACCCCGAGTGATGTATACGTACACATATATGTATATAATATCAATAAATACATATTGAATGCTATAAATACTTATAATAACAATTAAACAGTAAAAAAATGCATAAGATGTAAATAAAATATAAATACACACATATACAGATGGTATTGCATGAGAAGAAGAC